>CM037777.1:67504546-67554546 GCA_021229015.1 Solen grandis
AAAAAAATTATTGTTTCTTTAAAGTCCATATTCTTCTCACGGCATTTTTTGCGGCGAGAGCGGAGCTGGCATTGCCGTGTGTGTTCTCACACTTGTAGAGAGCATCCTTAGTTGCAAGGAAGACAGTGTAAAGGTAGCGAAGCTCGACGGTTTGGTCGTCATAAGCTTCGGTAAGTTCATTGATTTTTATGTTGGCATACTCGAGGGCGCTGTTGGCTTCATGATGTTGGTCTGGAAGTGAAAGTAAATTAATGATTTTTTTTTCTGAACTGAATCGGAACGATATCCGGATATATTACTGGCAAATTGCAAATTGAGAAGGGGGTGATGATGATCATCATAATGTCCTTCATTAGATTAAGTTTGTAAAGACCATGTCAATAATCCAAGCGACGTTGGATCTCAAAATGTGTTTGTTTGGAACATATCAATGCACTTTGGGATCAGACCGCATTGTTCATTGGACCCGAAAGTGCGTTCCCACAGAGCATCATACCTACTTCGAGGAAAATCCAACGTGCCGGTTCAGTGAACCTAACAGAAACAGATGGGGAATATCCTCTGTGTTCAGAGCCCTGTAATATTCCAAGAATTTTATTTTCCCAATGATACCTTGGATTAACGCAATACGATGAAATGCAAAATGATAATTTACCTGCACAATTACCCGTCTAATACAGCTCCGGAATTGACCAATCTCAGTATAAGGTACTTTTTTTTTTATTAAAGATCAAAGTTGAGGGAAATATGTTCTGTGAAATAATAATAGAAAAATCTAGTCTGTGAACAACATTTTTTTTCACAGAAAAAAGGCAGTACAATACTGGTATATTGATAATAGAATAACAAAAATCCAGAATTCAGTTCCCAAAGCCTCCGTTAAAAAAAATAAAGAAATAATAAAAAAAAAAAAAAAAAATGAGATATTCTTTTAACTAAATGAAACAACATGATTCTTGACAATTTAAGACCACTTCCGTAAGAATATTCTAATAAAAGAATGTTTGCAAAATGTCTTATTTTTTAATTTATGAATGTATCTCACCTGAAAGTTCCAAGTTGTCGTTCTTCTCAGTCTGGTTAGCTTTGGAAATATTTTAGCGGTATACCTGATCGTCACTAGCATTGTCGCAGTGGAGGGTGGCGTTTTGGACGCGAAGGTACGAGGGGAGTGTTGTCATACTATGGTTGGTTTTGGCAATGATCTGAGTCTGTGAAGGTAATATATGTACAAACACATTCAAGAGATGCAACACACCGATCATAGGTAACATCACATCACGTCTGTACTTCGAAACGATAATCATCGTACGGCAGCACGTTATTCGTGTGTGTTATTTGTATAGCCCGACACTCAACCTGGACATGTGCAATGTTTGTATTGATTATGTTAATTATTTATGCAAGAAGATATGAAGTATCAATTATTGTTTTATTTACGTTCCCATATTGACATAAATAAAAGTGTAATATTTCGTTACCTTTATTGAACAAAAAGGTTGATTGAGTTACATACTTGTCTAAAACCAGCAACATACATCATTTGGGTTAATCTAACCTCATTCGAAATGAATCTCTGATCCCGGGCATATCAAATAACCGAGGTTGGACTGTAGATGTCTTGGGAATTCAACAAATTCCTGAATGGAGACCCCAAGGCAGTTGAATATTTACTTTCCGGCAGTTCCTGCATCATTGATCGTCCCAGCTTTTTTGAAAGTTGTAGTCAAAAACCAAGCAAACATGAGGCTCAGGGCATTGGGTCAATCGATTAAGAAAGAGAGATAGAGAGAGAGGGGGGGGGAGAGAGAGAGAGATCTAGTGAGTGGTTATTAAGTAGGAAATAAAAAGATATGCTCATCTAAACTATCAATACGGGTTTATGCAGAAATTATGGTTATCTTTTTAATGTGTGTGTGTGTGTGTGTGTGTGTGTTAGAGAGAGAGAGAGAGAAATTGAACCCCGTAGAAAAAAAGGTCCCGGAAGATAGGACGTTATTTAACGGACGACAGCAATTCTTTAAGTCAGGTGTAATTTGTTAGTTTTTAAAAGTATAATCATGTAAACTTTTATCAAACGTTGTACACTTAAATATAGCTAACATGCTTTTGAATAAATATTTTATAACCCCCATCCCCACCCTCGCAACGAAATAAGAGGTGTTGGGGGTAAACCGGAATCAGGTTGTCCGTTAGTTCGTCCCTACGTCTGTCCGTCCGTAGACAAAACGACATACCGGCTACTCCTCCGTAACTACTGGACATATTTCAATGAAACTTGCTTGGATTAATTATTACACATTATAGATGTGCGCAATCTATAACATGTTGGGATATCTCCTCTTTTTGGAAAATTGTGCCCCTTTGACCGTTTTGGTAGCATATATACATTGCCAGCTACTGATTTAGAACTATTATTACTATGTATTTCAATAAAACTTGCGTGCATTCAACATTGCACATTGTAGATGTGAGTACTCCATAACAAGTTGAGTTATATCCCTTCATTGTTCATCATATTATTTATAAATGTATTATCTCAGAAATGAGGAAATAAAGAGTACGTATATAAGTCAAGAGAAGAGTGATTACGGTATATATTAAGCGATGTACGATACACGATTACGATATATCGTTGTCAAATTATACGATGCGTTTCGATCCTTTCATATTTATCTTACACGATTCGATGCATCACGATACAATTGGATACGATGACTGATGCGTTACGAAACTGGGCGATACGAACGATACACACTGTTTCGACAGCTGATGCGATAACAACACTTTATGTGACTGACTGCGGTATCGTGGACAATCATCCCAGTTAAGCTGAAGTAAATCCTGTTTGATGCAGACAAGTCTCCCCAAATGCCAGAATGTCTGTGTATTGCAAAAGCAAGTATGCATAACTATTAAACAAAATATACAAAATATTTCTGTGTTAAATTTAATGAAGTTTTGTGAAACTTCATTTACATTGTTCTTTTGAACAATCTGAGGAATTTTAACATTTTTAACAAATGACAGTAACAGCACATGTCGATATAAATCTCCATTCGGAACCTTTTAAGCGGTTCGGTCTTTACCATAGCTTTAACATGAGACCTGTGAATCGTACAATATAAAAAGTTATAGGATTTCTATACGCGCATGCGTCAAGATACAGAAATAAATTGTACGGTCACGTGCTTAAAAAGGCGTCTCTGAGTAGACGTAAAAATTAGGCATAGACAAAAAATCATTATTGATAAGCGTTTTCTAGTAGGTATGGACTCTATAACAAGATAAATATAAAAACAGTTTCCCCAAATATGCGACCTATGTCGGTTTTTGTATTGAAGCAGACGATAAAAATGCCTGAAGAAAAAGATGGCTTTCACTTGGCGGTAAATTGTGTTACCTAGTAGGAATCGGAACCATCTGAGACTTTGGTAAAAACGATATTATCCGAATGAAGACCATGTGGGAATCGCCCCTGTACGAAAACGACAGAAGGTTTTTTTACAAGTAAAATGTAGATACATGTATTACGTAAGGTCTAGAAAATGTCCATTTAATACTGTTTTATATATACTTTTTGGATAAACTTTCTTCATTATTCCGCTAAAACAATTGAGTACAAATAGAAAGAATCAATTTAACTCTTCTTTCTAAATCAAATCATAATTTATGTACATATATTTTTTTCGAGACTCGGCTTGGACGACAAGCTAAAAGATCAAAGCTGGAATTCTTTTTTACTGGCCAATCATGCATAATAAATGCATTTAAAAGATATTTTGTTGCATGCATCATGATAAAACAATATTGACGATTGTGTTCTAAGTACATGTGTATGCATTATTTATATTTAGTTTGAAATAGTTTTTTTTTTATAAAATATCACTAGTTGATCAAAGTATTGGCTAGCTCCAACCTCATCAAAATCGGCTCTTCATTCCAAGCTACGAAGATCTGACAACCTCCGCGAAAGCTCCCCTCAAGTTGACCTAAAAAGTTAAGTCATGAATATAAATAAGAAAATGAGTTTGAAATTGTCCAATCAGAATGCGCGTTTCAAAACATATGAATCTAAAATTCTGATTACCTTGATATCCGTGACATCCTCAAAATAGTCCCTGTAATTGTTCCGCTACATTTCGAACCTCTTGGACTTTCACGGAGATAATCAAGGTTTCCTAATGGCTCAATAGGGTAACTTGGTTATCTTGGTAGAGGTTTAGTGCTCCAATACGTAGCGGAACCATTACAGAGACTTGACTTAAAATTTCCGTTCGCTGCCATTAAATTTGGAATACCCAAGTATTTTGAAGTCGACGATTTGATTGGTTAATCAAATGTCAATTTGAGTCGACCTTTTATGTGTTGTCATCAGATCCTACCTAGCGAGCGTCAGATAGGATATGGTCGGTTAGCTCAGAGCCACATGCATGATTTTTTCATTTCAAAATTGCATCAGTATATGATGAATTTACAAAATATTAACGACACATTCTTACCATTCTAGAGGAAATAAAGATGGGGATAAACTGTTACGACACTTTCATTGTATAAATTTTGAAACATACATTTAAGAATTCAATAAAAGAGAAAAGGGATACAAAATATAGAAATGTTGAAAAACCTGATAGACTCCTGTGATAATCCGAAATATTTACGGTGACTTTTATCATGATGTATCAATAATAAGTAAATATTAATAAACTTAAGCAACACACTAAAAAGAAAACAATATAGGGAAAATAATAGAATTAATTAATAGGGTGCCTAGATAGCGTAGTGGTAACGCGCTTCGCTTCTAACCAATGCGTCCAAGGTTCGATTCCTGGTCACTTGTTATTGTTTTTTTAGAAGGTTCAGTGGTCGCCCGTCCAGACACGTGGGTATTCACTGGGCTCTCCAGTTTCCTCCCACAATAATGACCACCGAGAGTGATTAATATAAATCGATGTAAAATAAATAATAGCATTATTTGAATATTTTTGGTGTCTTATAAAACAAGCAACTGCGTCATTCAATGTTTTGAATACGCAGTTTTTTTTCCAAATGAATATCACCGTGTTAGAATAACCGTTCACATATACCAATTTATTTCAATTCCCATGTTTTGTCTTGGAACACTGAAGGCCAGTAAATAAAATTATATGCTCTCCTAACAAATAACATTTTTGACAGGCTTCTGTCTGAAATACAAAAATGGGCAAAATGATGTTCATCTAAATGGCTGGAATTGTTTCTGAAATGACACTTAATGAAATTGCCCTTCCTACTCGTATTTCCTACATTATAAGACGTAGGAGGTTCTGTGAATATTATAAAATTATTTGTAGAAATTGCATATTTAATGCCGTCCGGGGACAGAATTATGAAATATTTTGGTGCCTTTCAGAAAAAGTATTTAAGTATAACAAAATAGTTCTGTATCTTGGGGACATGCGACTCTGAACTATATGTAGCTCGAAATGCATTGTGGACACATGCCAGTTATGTAAAACATGCTTTTAACTTATTTGTTTGTTAAATTGGGTTTAACGTTCAACCGTCAATATTTTAGTATTTGGAGACCTTGTCTACATGATGCCTCATTATAGTATCAGGCCATTGTGATACAACCACACATATTATCTTAACATTGGGCCACCCAATCTTGGAATTACCATATAATATATATATAATATCATGACATGAGAAACGCCAAGTTAGCAAGTCCCACTATCATTTTAGTGAGTTTGGTATGTCATACATGCTATCATCCGATCCAGAGAGGGACGCTGTAAATAATGGTTAGTTATTTTAAATATATCTATTTACGGTCATATGAGTCATTCCGTATCCCGTCGTACACGACTTCTTTGTATCGGGGATGTTTTTTCATGATTTTCTCGTGCTCAGAGAGCACGCGGGTTATTGTCATTTGACTGTTCGACAAGGCCGCGAGCAGACGTTTATTTTCAATGTTTTTTCCACCCTTCCACCGATTATTTGTTTTTAGAGTGAATAATTATGTCGTTTCTTTTCAGTTTTGATGATTTTCTGTCATCGACATCAATGTACGGTTCTATGATAAAAGGTTGCTACAGGGTGATTTCAGAGTGCTTGGTGCAGTGGTTCTGGAGATTTTTAACCATGAGGGAACCATTGATAGTGACTCTTTGCTGGCCATACTATTGCAGATATTTTAGAACCATTGCTGGTATGAAAGTTTGAAATTGCATTTTCATGTATCTATTTTTATTAGTCGCCTTGTCGAAACCACTTCTAACGATTTGTTTTGTTGTTATTTCTGATGAAGTTAGTTAATAAATTATTTATGTTTGGATGAAATAAAATGTAAGGAAAACATAAAACAAGTTCGACTACTTCAGAGCCTTTCTTTTTCAGAGTTGTACATCCACGAACTTTATGTCAGATATTATGTTCCGCTGGCCAACTGCACCTATGGAATCAAGAAATCTGTGCTAGCTATTCACAATCAAACGATATTCAGTGTCAGACATTGGCATGACAACAGTGATATAAAAGCCGTTAATTGATGAGATGGCAGCTGAGAAAGCTGTCTGATACTTCATGAATACTACTGACTCAATGGTACTTCGAAATGACCTTTTGGTATTTCTCAGGACCATGATCATCCTACGACCAGACATGTCTAACAAAATGTCTACAGCCACAAAACATTCTCTCCATCTTTAACGGGAAACGGAATGGGAATTTGATTTAAGCGTAACATGTAAGTAACGTCGAAGATACTTTAATGGTTAGTTCCCCTTTGTGGCCCTTGTTATTACGGCTTATGGGAAAATGAAATTTCATAGTACATGTATTATTTTGTATGTTTCTATGAGTGGATACCTCCTATTGTACATTGAATTTTATTTCAGGAAAAGAAAAATTAGTACAATGTGCAAGTACCTATAGAATATCAAGTAAATAATATATTTCTTTTTTTTATCATAATGATTTTAAAATGACTTTTTTAACTTTTAAATGTTATAACAAAGATGATAAAATTGATTCATAAATAGTAATTACAAGTAGAATTTATTGCTTGTCGAAAATAACCGGAATTTGCCGATTGTATTCTTATAGATCGTTACTAAGTTCTGTACGCTATAGGAAAATGTTTCAAAGTGTTCCTTAACAATATTGTGTTTCCCTTAGAAAGGTTTCTCATATCTGAAAAATAAAATACTGCCTGCCCAGTTTCATGGTATTATTTTGTACATTTCTATGAGTGGGTTATCCTTATTGTATATCTGATTCTGTTTGTACATTTCTATGAGTGGGATATCCTTATTGTATATCTGATTCTGTTTGTACATTTCTATGAGTGGGATATCCTTATTGTATATCTGATTCTGTTTGTACATTTCTATGAGTGGGATATCCTTATTGTATATCTGATTCTGTCTGTGCATTTCTATGAGTGGGATATCCTTATTGTATATCTGATTCTGTTTGTACATTTCTATGAGTGGGATATCCTTATTGTATATCTGATTCTGTTTGAGAAACGGTTTAGAATATACAGATTTTTAGGGATATCTTATTGTAATCTGATTCTGTTTGAGAAACGGTTTAGAATATACAGAATTTATTACACATTTTAGACGTAATATTATGATTTTCAATTTTATCTAACATTTATTTTTTGAAATATTCTGCTCATTCAACTCTAGACGATACAAACACTTTAATCTGAATTTCAATCTCTGATCGATTTTTCTTGATATCTGGCGTTTTATGGAAATCCGATTTAAAAGTCAATATCATCATGCAAAAATATCCATGGAGTTAACGTTTATAAGCCGTTATATCTGGATATAAAATTGGTAAAATCTGCTCAATAGAAGATACGTGATGAAAAGTCACTGCTATTGTTGAGGAATTTTGATGTCTGTTTAACGTCTAGCGAATGCTATATCAGTCATTTAGATAGTTTCACATGTGGCATTACACCATCGCCAGTCATATATCTTAACACCGAGCCAACCAGTCCTGGAACAACACTTAAACGCTGATCGAACTCATGACCTCTAGATTCCGGGTTCGACGCTCTAGGAAGATTTTAGGTTTAATGTTTCTGCCACAAAATGTGAGATTTCGACCTTCAGGAAGAAGACCTCGAGTGCATAGAGGCACCAGTATAGAACTACCAAACTATCGCAAGTTAGGGATGTTTGAAATTCTCCATTTTTTTCAGTAGAATGATAAGGAAACCCCAAATTTTAAGATTCATGTATAAAAAATGATTGAAAGTACATGTGCTAAGGGTCCAAAAAGTAACATTTTGTGTTTTATGCATTTAGCGAAAATTTCAATAAAATAGCAATTTTAGTAAAAAAAAAAAAAAAAAATGGTGAGGTATGCGGGGTTTTTTTTATATATATTTTCAGAAAGTACTTATATTGGAGGATATAGCCTGAGAAAATAAAGGAAATTCTTCAGCTGAATGTTTTTTTTTAATTTTTTTATCAAGAAAAAAAAAAAAAAACTTCCATAGCTTTTGTGTAGTTTTAAAAGCGAAAGCTTCTAAAATCAGACAGTGGATTTTCTTCTTACAATCACATCACCGCCTCTTATCCATGCATTCGCGTTGAAAAATAGTACCACTTTTTGTAGAAGTCAACATTGCAGTTTTAATAAAAGTTAGATATATTGCAGGATTTTGAAGGCATTGGATATAATCACAATGTCTGTGCAAATAAAACTGTAAAAGAAGCAAGTTTATAATTCAGTGTTCATGCGCAGTTTCATTCATTGAACTACCTATAAATATCCTTATTTGCACTACAAATTTACGGCTGCGGAATTAGCTCAATTGGTAAGAGCGTCGTTCAGTATTTTGTTCTTGCAAGGGGTTGTGAGTTCAGCTGAGACGGTTTTATCTTGTAATACTTTTTTATATTCTTGGGTTATATATTTATATTTTTTTAATTCTAGTTTTTTATGCTTCCATTATTTTGCGTTTTTGCGTTTGTTAACCTTTTGATTTAAATCATAGACCACAGAACCCTGATATTCATTAAAAAAAAATCGACCTCTCTATATATAAATCATTTATAGAGAGTTCGATTTTTCTAATATGAGGGTCCTGTGCATAGACTGGTCCGGATATAAGGTCAAAAAAGTAGAAATAAGAGGGACCAGTCTGTTTAATGTAAGCCGTCAATTTAAGTATTTTGTTTTTAATCTTTTCTTGTTTGAGTCTCAAATGACTGCAGTGTATCAAGTCGCATCTGTATGTCACAACTCAGAGAGTACTTTAGGGATTGAGTTTATACTTTATACAATGGTAAAACTTTACTTACCCAGAACTCTACCTTGCTTCATCTCTATTACTTACTTGTATGGTGAAATCATGTTTTATAGAACATATTTTAAAAACTATTGAAGGCTGGATATCATTATTTACACATGGGAAGGATGTGAAGTGACAAAGAACAATAACTTTATCTTGTCACATTTTCTTGCTTTTCTATTAAAAGTATTTCTATGTAAGCAAAAAAGGTATTGAAAGAATCAATACTAAGAACCACTATTCCTTATCCATTTTTGTTTAATTTGACAGATACCAATATATGAAATGTAGTCGGGGTTCACAAACAACAATCCATGTTTAGATGTCGTCCATTTATTGGATGCACCAATGTAGTGCACACAAAATAATAACCTAGAACATAAATGACAAATCTTATAATACAAATAAAACTAATGGACATATAAAACAGTTCACAATTACGACATTATTACAATTCAGCGCATACCAAGCGAGTAATTCAAATTAAACATATTTAGCAATGATATTGTATAAAATTCTTACCAGACGCGTCTACTGCCAAAGTATAAATATAAATGCAGAACAAACAAAAAATACAAAGTTAATCTCTTATATTGATGACTAAGCAGTTTCCGATGGAACTCGCGTCCCGCTCGGCGATCCGAATACGATAAAATAAATGTTAGAAGGAAATGTTGTTATGGTGAGAAAAGGGCTGGGCTGACCAATCAAATAGAAAATCATTCATTCACATCATAACAACTTGTTTTCACTCACGCACTCATGATTTTCTCTCACCACGGGACTATACGTAACACTGAGCACGAGACCTTTAACACAACGTGTCACGAAACAAAGGGACAAGAGTACTAACAAAACAGATACGAATGACACGCACGAACATTTGTTAAAACGCAATTTACATACATAAATTATCTTGAGTCTAGCTCAAACTTGACCATGCTACAGAAATAATCTATCTTACCTGCTGTTTTAATAAGATTTAACTTCCCTGATTTTTTTTACATACATACCACAAAAAAATTAAAGGGATTGACTATAATTCACACATTTTAATATTCGCTTCTGACAGTTCTCTTAGTGCTTTGATTGTATACATTTTGGTCCTGACACAGTGGTGATTTTTGCTAATTTGTATATTCCGTGCATGTTTGACAATATTTTCAAGTTACATATTAATAAGTTCCATAATAACATATTCTGAAAATATTATTTTGATATGTTATTTAAGCATTTAGAATGCAATCTTTCCAATTTTTGAACAGGGTTGCTTGCAGCGCTGTTCTGTGATACCACACATTTCTGCATCGCACATCGTTTCGGGGCTATATTTTAGAAATCGATTTCCCCCTTTTTTACGCGGATGAAAAGTTCCACGTTTTGTTTCTGTCTTATCACTAAATGGTGATAATTAATATGTTTCTTTCAGTACGGTTGCGTTATGGAAATTGAAATTAAATTAAAATGCGTTGATAATCGAGGTTTGAGATAACGTGTTCATAAACTGTAAAAAAAGAATGTACGTTATGAATTTCAAGCGATTTATGGATAGAAATTTGAGAGACTGAACCAGTTGGTTCAATGGTGAAGTGGTCAGGGTATTCGCTGTACAAACGGCGTTTGTAAGGTTCGAGTCCAAGCGGGGAAAATTAAAAGAATAATTAATCTATATCAAGTACATGTGTATATAAAATGAAATAAAAAATATACATACATAATATAATGACAATTTGTTGTTTAAGAGCTGCTTCCACATATTCATATTGTTCTATAAACTGTAGGCAGAGAAAAAGGGAGAGTAAGAGTGGCGATATGCTTATTGTTAGCAGTCCATTGAGACAAATGATGTAGATATCTTTTCTTTTAACGACCGTGTTCAAGTAAGGTAAAAGCGGGTTTATAGCATTGGATTTATTGGCATCGCTCGAAAATTAAGCAAACGAAATGCGACAAAACAACATTTACAACAACAATACCGCTGAAACAATTTTAAAAATAAACCTTTCGAAACTTATAATAGACAAACACCGTGATATCACAACGTCTGAGTAATTTGTACATATGCATGTATAAGCTTCCACATTGATCAAACCAATTACTTCAATTCGTTGATTCTATCGTGTTAGTGCCAGCATAGATCGCGCTTCAAAGTAATTTTATTGAGCAGCCGTGGATATAACACTTTATCATCCTTCTGGCATGCTTGAAGCCACGTAAGAATTACCTTGAATTTATTGAAGATTAAAACTATCTGGAATGGTGCTGAATCGAGTTTCGCTTGGAAAGTTTACAATCAGTAATGAGATAGGCAGACGGGATCCATAGAAAACGAGCCCTTGTAGATATCTCCTCAACAATAGATAAGAGAACTATTTGTGTGTTTATGCCATAGACAATGTGGTCGCTCAAAAACGAATTTACCGTAAAATCGATATAATAAAACTTAAAAGTAAAATCAATATTGATCACAGTAACTAAGACATTTCTCTGAAATTCAAATGCCTAAAATAAATAAATCCTGCAAAGAAAGATATATTACTTTCGTTATTAAAGTCGGAACTGAACACAAATGGTCAAATAAATGGTGTTAAAATAACATTTCATAAACTGCAATGTATGCTTCATTGAATTATTAAGATCCAAACATTTGCTTTCATGCAGGAGATATTCAATAAATATAAAGATAGTATAGTTTGTAATGCTTAAGAATTTTAGATAAGTCCGCATGGCCTAGTGGTTGTAATCTCAAGTAGCAGGCTTATTTTCTCGATGTAGACATTTTCTAAATTGACATATCAATTTTTCTTGTAAATATTTGCAATGTAAGTGGATTGATGGATACTATTCTGAATTTCTGGTGTCTCTTTTATTCATTTTCTTCCTATATGCGGGTATTAGGTAAACAATAATAGTTGTAGCTGTAATGGGTTTTACCGTCGCTGCGATAGTATTTCCATCATATAGCGACGTCCAGCTAATTACAGGTGGAGGAAGACCCCGAGTACACAGAGGTACCCGGGTAGAACCACCGGCCTACCGCAAGCCAGCTGGAAGGCTTCCTCACATAAAAAATCCGAATTCCCTTACAATAATAGTATGTATGTGCGATATTTTCATGTAGTACATTGATAACATTATTAAACATAGGGGTAAATATATATATAAAAAATACAATTTAATATTTATGATCTGAGCTAGATTTATGCACGGTACTATTCTTTAAGTCTTCGAAAACCGGCAATTGCCAAAGAATAGTCACTGAATATTTTGCCACTCGCTCGTAAGCAGTCCATTGGTAATCGTGCTTTTCCGTTTATTTTCGGAATCCCTTTCGCGTGTATGTGAATGTATACTATTCTGTTCAGTAGTTTACAATAAAAATAGCGTCGGGCTGACCTTGCTTACATATATGGCACGTGCAGCACATGCCATTGCCTGGGGCCACTAGTTTTTGGTTTGAGTAGAAATTTGTGTAGAGAGGGAATACGTGTACAACACAGGTATCCGGATCAGTACTGCCTGCTGCATATGTGTATCAATGACGACTTTAATCCGCGATGACTGATTCAATCACAGATGATTATGATGGATAAGATTTATTGAAACACTCTATCACCGAAGCCCTACGGGACGCGTTTCTAAACTAACCAGTTGGCATGAGAATAGTCCTAGCTGTGTATTGTTTATGATCCTGGTAAGAAATTAATCATTTTACGTTGTTGTATCTTTAATTCTAGTCTTATAAATAAACCCTCGCATATCATAATTCACCTTCAACATTCAATAGATTTTTTTAACAATTTTACTTTCTACAGATATGCGAAGAAAATGTCTAAACAGTAAAATCGATACGATATGGCTTATTTATAGGACTAATTTATTTCATATATTATTCACTCGTATTGTAATTATATTGCAATCAGTTTGCAATAATGATGATATTTACACATGGAAAATATATGTATCAGCTTTGACAAAACTTGATTTCCTTCTTCAACAGAGTCCTCCTATGATAATGATTTTTTCCATAAATTTGCTATTTTATCCCAAGATTTCCATAATACATTGACAAAAAAAAAGGTATAATGGTCTCTTCTCCATAATCTGGAAAAAAGACCCTGTCGAGACAATTAAAGTGTTGTTGATTAAAAATCAATACACTTGATATTGTATTGAGTTGTTTAAATTGAACACTTTACTCCATATATAGCGATAACAATGAAAAATTAAAATTTGAAGAAAAAAAATAAAGTTTTGGTATATAGGTGTCCCTTTATGGATAAGAAATGCATTTATGATATTTTAAAAGCAGTATCTTAGACTTTATAGATTGTAAAAAAAAGTTTAAAAAAAATCTGTCAACCTATATTCTACTTAAAAATATTTATATTTACAAATAATCTTGATAATATGAATTGTATGCTTATATTTAGTACAATATTTATTCAAAACATTACTTAGTGAAGCATTTCAGTGACTTAAATAAACTAAGTGGACGATTAACACGTTAAATTTTGATAGAAGTTGAAATCTTGAAAATATATGTCAATTCTTGGTCAATAAACAAGAGTGAAAGAGACTGGTTTAAAGTTAACCCACATATCAATACATATTGCAATGAATGATATTATTTGAATAATGCTGGAGAGGTATACTTTGGGGGGGGGGGGGATGCATCCGCATCTGCTTATATCTAAGTTTTATGTTTGAATGTGTTAATTTCTCAATTACTGTCAAACGTATTGACTTAAAACTGGATCTTAGAATTCATATTTATTACAAAAAATTGGATGAGAGGTAAAAAAATCCTTTGGACAAAGTTATTGGCCTTGATAGATTCTTTTTTTATGTCCAACATCATATGTTGTTAATTAACCATCTGAGAAAAAATGTGGTAGAAAATCGCAACCATAAATTAATAAAATCCATTTTATATCCCACAGATATGTGATGTTAGATCAGTTAAAAAAATACACCTACTTCTGTCACGGTTTTATAATGAGACCCTTGTTCTTCAGATCCTTTAACAACTCATATGTATAAACTGCCCGATCACCATTAAATTTCACGTTAAACCACAATGGATATCCTGGTACCTGAAATATGCAGATGAAAAGTTAAAATTAACATAAATGGATACAATGTTCTTGAAATGCTATAAATTAATGAAAATAATAAAAAAGAATGCATATTAAAATTCATACTTAAATGAGCCTAGGAAAAAACCAAAATACATGTAGGTTAAATTATCATTGTTATTTCCAGTTATTATCTAAGACTATGAATAATTGTATTTCCTTCTCATTTTTTTTTTAAATATGTATCAACATTAAAAGTATTTTTTGAAATATTCATAATGATGTAATATTAGTGTGATGTCTTTTTATCATAACCATGTTGCATTGATTAATGACACTTCCATTAATCAGTTCATTATAGTCTATCATAAAACTTGTTAGTATTTGTTAAGTTTTTTTTAAACACCATCAACATTGGTATTATGTTGTGAGTCTTCCAATCACCTGTGCTTTGTGAATTGTCATTTGGTTTGTTTTCCATCATACCAATGAAACTGTGATTTTAACGTCATTTATGTGCCAGTCCCTTTTCCATGTTTTAAAAAATCTGTGACTGCATTCCATAATATGTTGGGTGTGTAATTTGATGCTTTTTTTTCTAAATCTGTACCTTTGAAATAACATGTCCTTCAAACCACTGTGGGTGACCGTCATCTAGCAAGAAGTTCATGGATATGTTTCTTCCAACAAGTACTACTTCATCACTGTCATTTGATGGCAATGTTAAAGCATGGTGGATCAGTGCTTTGACATTCACAAGCAACTCTGAGACATTTAGTGGTTTACTTTTTCCATTAACTTTTTTGGACAATTTATATACATCTTTGTTTCCAGTGAGTGTTTGGTGTAAAACTTTTTGACGAAAATGTAGCTGAGCTTTCAGTGCCTTCTTCTTATCATTTTCGTTTTTACACAAACTTAAGTTGTTGTCTGCCTGTAAGTCTGATTGCCATAATCCCCATTCTATTATGTCTTCTGTGTGTTTCTCCAATTTTCTTACCTTTCTTGCTTCTCTCTCTTCTTTCTCTCTTATTTTATTGCTTTCCCTCTCTCTTCAATCTCTTTCCTTCTTTCTTTAAACTTAATTCTCAGTGATTTCATTTCCTTCCTACACTCATTCAAGACTTTTTGTTTTTTCTTCTCATCCATCTGAAGGAGCCAGTCACTGGTTCTAATGTGACAGAACATTATGTATGCTTCTTGAGAAATAAATGAAATGTTGGGTTTTTCTCTGAGCAATCTGTCAACATGTCCAAACAATGATTCGGAATACTTGTTGTGCATAGGAACAGCTTTTGTACTGGCCTTTATTTCTGATGAAATTCCATCTCGAATGTAGTCAGTAAAAATGTTAACCATTAAATTAAAAATTGCAGGCAACATTGTTTGCAGTATTATGGCCACATCACTATCATATTTTGACTGACATAACAAGTAGTTAAAAATGACATCAGATTTACTTTTAGAATATTTCCCCCCTCTAAAACCAATTTACCTTCAATAAAATTATCAACATCTTTTCCAGGATTTTCAAAATAAACACATATTTTGTCCAAAAAAATCACAGCTTTCTATTACATGAACATCCTTTCGTTCAATAAACGACCACAATAGTGACGTTATAAAATAATGTATCAACCCTAATGCCTTTACACCAGCAAGAAAAAAAATCAACATTAACATCATATTTAACTGACAGAAGTAATCTGTTTTAGGCATCAAAGTCAAGGTATTCTTTCATTTGTTCATGCATAAAATACACATAACTTGCATTTTCAAAGAGAATATTGAACCTATTTCCATGATACCGTTGTATCGGCACACTTTTCATTTTGTTTTCATTCAGGAAATCTTTAGTGAAAGTGGTAAAATGTCCATAAGCACCACTCTTAGCATCCCCACCGCAAGAAAAAGCTTTACTGGCAGTGCGAATCAATCTCACTGTTCCAGATTCATGTAATTTAAAGAAGAATCATATATTGGCACTTCTTCATCAAAATGACCAGTTTCAATGATTTTTAAACTTTCGCTCGCTGTTTCTGCAATGTGTACAAGAGCATGGAGTCCACAAAAAAAAATTATTCAGTGAAGTTAAAGATTTTTGCTCTCCATCATTTAATAAATCCCATTTTTCTCCCATTTGGTCTTCCAAAATATCTGTTCTATATGATTGTAAAATGTCATTAAATTTAACTTGTGCTACTGCTCTGTCAGACATAGTAGAACTTATATTTAAAATAATTGATTTCCTTTTCTCATCATCACAATTGTGTCCAATTGTTTCAATATCATTAAGAATATTTTCTAATGCTCCCATAGTGTCCTGTCCTGACTTTGTGACAATCTGTCTTAATCCTAATGTATAGTATTGCTTGTTTTCTGTTCTAACATGAAAACCTTAAACTTTTTCCCAAATTTAGACGTTTCGTCTGATAACAGACACATATTTTCCTCATGTGGCAGTACTTCTGCCAAATGTTTTTGTGAGGCGATAAGCCTTTCAATATTCATATTATTAACTGTTGAAACTGAAGGAAGACGATCTGGTTTTATGTTTACTAATTTTAAAACACGAGAAATCACACGAGAAATATTGCTACTAGTAACATTCATACTTAAAAGGTCAAATACGCACTCTTGTGTTTCAGTTTTAAAACAATTTTTGGAATCGTTAAACAAGTTTAAAGTCTTTTCATCATTGTTATTTTCTAAATTTTCACTTTTTTTTTATTTTTTTTTTTTCTATCACTTTTTGTGCCAGTCTCGACTTTGTAGCCAGTCTAATTTTAACATTTTCTTTAAGGTTATGATTTTCTTTTTGCAATTCAGCATTTTCTTTATAACATTTACAATAATCTTTTGACAGTCCAATTATGACATTATTGGCAATTTCAAAGTCTTCCGTCTTCAATTTATTTACTTCTAATTCAATGCATTTGCTTTATCTGTTGTTGTCTCTTTGGGAAATCAAATTTTTGGCTACAAAACTTTTCATATTTCTCAGCATAGAAATGTTTGTTTTTGGATTTTTGCAAGTTCTTATATTGGTTTTTTATCTTCTCTATTTTCTTCTTTAAACTAACTTTAGTTACAGGCTGTTCCGTTTTGTCCATTAACCATTTCAAACAAAAGTCTTTTCCATTTTTTTCAAATTTTTTTATAACATCACCAACAGTAACTGATATATCCATTTTAATTACCTTTTATTCTGCTACCAGTAACTCAATAACTGCTTCTTTCACTGTCACTGTTGCTCAATAACTACTACTTTCACTGTCACTGTTGCTTTGATGTATTTCCTGAAATTAATAATTTATTTCAACATGCACCACATTTATCAATATTTAATGTATTGCTAAACATTTATGCCAAGTAATTGTAAAATCCATCCATATTAATTATGGTGTATTATTTCTTACAGTCTGCAATGAAGTTCTTTAAATATATCTCAATGCTCCACAAGATGGACAATAGCAAGCTGGAACCAAGTCTTGTCTCCTCTCAATTTCCTAGGTTATGAAATAAAAATGAAAAAAAGAATTATTAAAGATGAATAATGTTTTTTTATCATAGCATATAGTATTAAAGTAGTTAATTGAACAATCATTATCTTAAATTTACATATATAATGTTATATAATAGAAATTTATATAATAAATTGTTTAAATTATTATCATAGTTGGCTCTATTAAGAATCTAATGAGGTTATGTATTTTGGATATATGAAGAATTATATTTTATGAATAAAAACCTCTTTTGTCATAGAAACTACGAATATTTCTTCATCATCATCTTCATCCTCATCTATACTGTATCTATTCAACTGTAAAATATAAAAGAATAATTTTATCAACAATATGTATATATATTTATATATATATTAATTTTGACAGCTAAATTCCCATTTTTATTTTAAATATAATGAAATTAAGTAATGGAACATTACAACCTATGTAAGTAACTATCTTTTGGTCAAAGATACTTTTAAAAAGAAAAATTTGCTTTAAGTTTAATTTCTGCATTTTTATTTTTTTTTTTTTTTTTTTTGACGTTGACTTCTCCGATTATATTTTTAGTTACATTAAAAATTGCGGAACCCAACTAAAATGACCTGGA
The DNA here is from genome assembly GCA_021229015.1 of Solen grandis. NCBI lineage: Eukaryota > Metazoa > Mollusca > Bivalvia > Adapedonta > Solenidae > Solen > Solen grandis. The sequence continues at coordinate 67,523,045 of CM037777.1, forward strand.
AATATCACTGATAGGTAAAGAAACATATATGGTTTTTTTTTATTTTTTTAAATTATTTCCCTTTATTTGATTTTCCTAGTTTATATATTGTCTGTAGCCAAAGCCTGTGCCTACGACATAGCCTTCACCATATTTGTTATCATCCATTTGTGGGTTGACGGCACCTCCCTTCCAGGTACAAAGTTGTGACAGGTACATTTCAAGTCATGGGAAGTGTAAAGATAAACAATATGAAACATATAATATTTATACTTACAATACTTACATAATTTTTAAGTAACGACTGAGATGGATTTATTGATGTGTCAATGTCACAGTCTGAAGAAATAACAATAACATCAATTTTTTCTGAATTACTCCCGCTCCTGTAAGAAAAAATATTTCAAATATTTCAATTTGTTCATCTGAAGTTTATTAAAATATTATGAAAAACGGTTTTAAACATTTTTGACTTACGTTAGTCTAAAGTTTAGAACATAATTGAAATAGTGGGAGGGGCTAGATACTGATGAAAGTATATGGAAATATGAAATTAAAATAGTGTCATGTCATAAAACAGGTACTGAATGAAAGAAATATCATATATAAACAAGTCCCCATGTATCTTTTTTCGTGTCCCTTCTTAACTCACATGCTAAAGACGATATTTTTATCTCGCACGGTCACGTTTCTCCAAAAGGGAGAGTCATCAAGAAACATAACTCTGGAAAATCCTACGATCATAGTTCGGCAACGTCCGACATGCGACGTAAATTAACGGCATTTTCCGAAAATTCCCGAAACATAAAAATGGTTGTCGCTATTCGTCGCAACATTTTATCTCGTTAATTATGGTAGGACTTTGTTAATGTGTATATAACGATTAGAAGCGGTTTCCTTAGGTGTTTTCGGTTTTAAACTTCATTTTTTTAATTTCCAAATCGGTATTTTTTGGTCTTAAAATACTCCTCAAAACGGTTAATAAAACGTGAATAAAACTATAATTATTTTCTTACTGTTGTAAATGGTTAAAAGAAATCCATTTCGCACCTGAACTGTAAAGGCATTGCTTAAAATTACATTTTTAAAGTATTAACGGAATTTGGAATTTCTGTTCCGAAAGCGTCACTTTTCATTCGTTATTAGTTTACACTGTACTAAGATGGCCGCTTCCATGAACTACACGACGTTGAAGATATTTTAAAGCTATTTATGCAATTATTTAACTTTTTCTGAATTATTTGTGTTTTATACTTGAAAAAGGTATATACGACATGGTGACAGATAGGCGCCATATTACTGGATAATCCGTTGTTATCGCTACCATATATAATCATTTTGATACATATGGAAACAGAGCAGACCCAAATCAGACAGCGTTTGTCAGACCGGTGTGTCCTTTGTTTGCTTGATGCAATACTGTAGCTCAGATTTTACAGTCTGCAGGATAAAGAAAGTCTCTTGCTTCATATACCGTACAAGATAGGTAAATAAATATTCATCAAATCATATTTTGTACATAAATATTTACAAAGAAATTATAGATTTTATTTGGCAAGGCATACAATGGCACGTTGGTGATTTTAAATAAATGTAGGACCTGTTAGATTTTATTGGTTATCCTCCTGATATCACTTTACAGTTGAACCTGTATTAGCGATCACCTGCATTCAAGATTAGCATTTGTTATGTTTAACTTTCGTTTAGCGGTCACCTCTATTAAGCGCCAACTATCTCTTATTCCATTGATCGACCGCTTAGGACCGGTTTGACTGTATATATTTGTTGATAAATCTAATCATGAGTTAAATTCTAATGATGACTATCATTATTTAATAATCTCTTTATAATTTAAAAAGCTCATTAAGAAAAAAAAGATTCTGATACTCCGTGATGTTTAAACTGTGATATTATCATTCCATTACTGTGATGTGTATACTGTGATACTATCATTCCCTTACTGTGATGTGTATACTGTGATACTATCATTCCCTTACTGTGATGTGTATACTGTGATACTATCATTCCCTTACTGTGATGTGTATACTGTGATACTATCATTCCCTTACTGTGATGTGTATACTTTGATACTATCATTCCCTTACTGTGATGTGTATACTGTGATACTATCATTCCATTACTGTAATGCGTATACTGTGATACTATCATTCCATTACTGTGATGAGTTACTGTGATACTATCATTCCATTACTGTGATGTGTATACTGTGATACTATCATTCCATTACTGTAATGCGTATACTGTGATACTATCATTCCATTACTGTGATGTGTATACTGTGATACTATCATTCCATTACTGTGATGTGTATACTGTGATACTATCATTCCCTTACTGTGATGTTTATACTGTGATATTATCATTCCCTTACTGTGATGTGTATACTGTGATTCTATCATTCCCTTACTGTGATATGTATACTGTGATATTATCATTCCCTTACTGTGATTTTTATACTGTGATACTATCATTCCCTTACTGTGATTTTTATACTGTGATATCATTCCCTTACTTTGATGTTTATAATGCTGTGTTATTTATTTATTCAATTTTAATTCATGAGAAACTATTTTATTTTCTATTTGTGAAACTGAGATATTTGAGATAAAGTATGTAATTAATGTATGACATATTTGTAAAAATAATTAATATTAAAATTATCATAAACAGAACCAATCATCTCTGACATTTCTGACAGTCCTTGCCATAAAACCCTAACATCATAAACAGTGTATATGTATGCATATGCGTGTATGTGACTGCAGTGAACACGTATATACAAATATATGTAACAATAACATATTATTCATGCTGTTGGTCATTGTAAGGATATGTTCACATTATTTCTTGCCAGAGTTAATTTAGGGTGATACTGGACCTTTCCAAAGATTAATAAATGTATTTGAATTGACCTGTAGGTCATTCAATTATAGGTAGTCAATAGTTGACCAGGTTTACAACAAAGAACATTCCTTGTTTTTTTTTTGTTTTGTTTTTTTTAGATGTTGACATAGCCATGCATGAAAATGTATGGCTGATTTTTTTCCGGAAAAAACAGAAAGGTGGATTTTGTTGATATTTCATTATTTATTCATTTTTCCTTCCAAAGAAATGTAAAGTAAAACCTTTCTTTTTTTTCTCTTTTTTTATCTTCAAAAAATTTTTAAATTTTGGCTCGTCTGTTGTTTTTTTGTTCAAAGAAAAATATCGAGGTATTTTATCACCCTAGATTCGTCGTCGTCTTCGTAAACAGTCATTGAAAAGTGCACTATACCTTACCAAAAAGATAGAAAGAAAAAAAAAAGAAGAAAATTCCACTTTTCAATTCTTAATGTTCCTCCTAATCTGTCAAAAGTAGACATAGTTTGCAAATAACTGAAATACTGTCGGCGTGACGTTCAACAAGGAAACATAATTATAATATGCAGTTCACTTTGGTTGTATGTACATGGGTATGAACTATAGGGGCCTTTTAACACTCACTCAGCCCCTCACCGCATGGGTTCGAATCTTGGCAGGGTCATTCGGATTTTCATGTGAGGAAGCCTTCCAGCTGGCTTGTGGTAGGTCGGTGGTTCTACCCGGATGCTTCCGTGCATTCGGGGTCTTCCTACATATGTAATTATCTGGACGTCGCTATATGACTGAAATACTGTCGAAGCGGCGGTAAACTCAAATAGTCATGTCTATATGAACTATAATATTGGTTATCAGTTTCAGTTTATGAGTATGTTATATTATTATATACTTGCCGTCTCTTTTACGGAATGTTGCAGGTGAATTCTGGTGTTGTAACCAGGGAGATTGGAGTAAGTGGAAGAAGAGATGATTTGGACCCCGCTGATTCTACTGAACTAATACAAGATTAGGCACATTCCTGTTTCAAAGTTAAGTTTCATTTCTTTATTGACTCCCGGCAGCGACATGCACGTTAGAATGGAAATGGTATACTGTAAGGTCATTAATATTCGTTAACATAAAATTTCATGGAATCTATTATAAAGTCAGTTTCGTTGGTACCTGCAATCGTAGATTCATTTTCTGGAAGACGTGAGGTCTACTAAATAAAACTAAAAATTCTCACGGAAAAAGTCACCTAGGGAATCAACGAAAATTAGTCCCAAAAGGGAATTAATTGTTCGGCAGTTGCGGCCTTGCTTAACACTGTCATGTTTATCTCGGTGTCAGGATAATGTGACTAGGTGTAATATCATGTCACATGTTTACGACATGCTACTGCAGAGTGGCAGCTCTATATCAGTACGTCTGTGTACCCGGGGTCTTCCCCCAACTGTAATTAGCTGGACGTCGCTATATGATTGAAATACTATCGCATCGACGGTAACCCCAATACATCAACAACAACTATATCAGTCTCAAGTAGACATAGTCTCCAAATTACTGAAATACTCTCAGTGGGACGTTAAACCTAACAAAGATACAACTTTCCTTCATACGTTTATATGTCAAAAAACATGGTACTGACTGAAAGCCTATAAGAGTGTTCTGGGGAAGTTTTATTTTTAGAAAGGATTTCTTTCAAGTTTTGGTTGTATTTGAATAGTACTTAGCACATAAGAGATGTAACCGACAGAAAGGTTTTGCTTTAAAACTTATTATCGTTGTGATCTGTATATTTAGGGATAATAAGGTCTACCAAGCAGTATTTATGTTTACAGGAACAGAACAGAACATATGTTTTATTGACTTGTACATAGTACATAATCATATATATATGTTAACAACAAAATAGAAAATACATATATGCAGAACATTTAAATACTATTACAAAACTGTCATCTATTTCATATGCAAAACATCACGTGATCAAGTATACATTTATCCTAAACAGAGGATGAACTAATTATCATGAGACAGACTTATACGTAAAGAAAAAGCAGATTTTATAAATTTTGCCAGGTTATATAATATATCAAAATCATTTGACTGTAATAGTTGTATAAATTTAAACATGTTTGGTCTTACATAATAAAACTTATCAATATACTTTTTGCTTAATTCCGTAAAACAAGGACATGTAATAATAAAATGAAATTCATATTCAATATCCTGTCTTCTGCATTTCTGACCTGGGAATTCTATTTAAACCATATCGACCAGTTTGTATGTGTAAACTATGAGAAGAAATTCTAATTCTACAAATATATATTCTTAAATCGTGTGGTAGCATATCTAAATAGTTTCATATCCAAGTACATCTTTGATATTATTATACAAACACATAATTTCACTCTTTTCCTTGCCTGAATACCATGTTTGACAAAAATCATCAAAACGTCGTTTAAATATTACAATGAGCTCATTTTCATTTAAAACAGACTGCTGATCCCATATATATGCAAAACCATTTTGACACAATAAGTTTTCTACATTAGACAAACAGCTTTTTCTCCCCAATTCACAATCATCATAAGAAATTTTATACATATGTTTTAATATTATGTTATCAGTATTTAACAATTTTATATATATAAAGGATATCTTCCAAGTTCACCATAAACACCTATATTTGGAGTAATGGTTTTTACACCAAGTATAGTTTTACAAAATTTTAAATGAATACGCTCTATTTCCTTTGATTTACTATAACCCCACATTTCCGCTGCATATTCAAGAATAGAACCAATGAAAGAATCTAATAGTTGACACAGTAACTTAGGTTTCAACTTATGTCTTTTACAATTTATCAGCAATACATTTAATGCCTTTAACGCTTTTCCAACTAAATGTTCTTGGTTACTTGCAAAGTTACCAGTATAATTAAAAACAGTACCCAAATAATTGAAATCATCCACTTTATCTATTTCTTGCCCACTAAAATTAAATGTTTCATTTTGTAACAATCTACCTCGTTTTCTGAAAACCATAACTTTCGTTTTTTGTGTATTGACTTCTAAACTCCATTTTGTACATTTTCAGGTGAGTCCCCAAAAATTACCATATCATCTGCAAATAATAGAAGTATAAGTACAATATCATCAATCCTTAAGAAACATTATCCTGTATAAACAACTCAAGATCCTCTAAATAAAGGGAGAACATAATTGGGGAAATTATCTCCCCTTGCCTCAAGCCAATAGCGTACTCGAAGAAATCTGAATAATTGTTGCACGCTCGAACGCATGATTTCACCTTGTTATACATATTTTAATGACTCGTAAAATCTTCCCCCAAGGCCCAACTTATATAACTTCACCCATAATCCATTTCGATACACACTATCAAAGGCATTTTTAAAATCAATAAATACACAATATAACCTCTTATTTTCATTAAAATACTTCTGAATAAGTGTATGTAAAATAAACAACGCATCTACTGTTGATTTACCTTTTCTAAATCCAAACTGACAATCCGAAATAATATTGTTGTTTTCACAGTATGTGGTGTATTGGTGTATTGGGGTTTACCGTCGCTGCGATAGTATTTCAATCATATAGCGACGTCCAGCTAATTACAGGTGGAGGAAGGCCCCGAGTACACAGAGGTACCCGGGTAAAACCACCGACCTACCGCAAGCCAGCTGGAAGGCTTCCTCATTCACAGTATGTAACAATACGCCTATTCAACACTGACATAAATAAGATAAGATAAGATAATATTTTATTATAGTGACTTGTGTATACAAAATTACATAAAGTTAAATAATTTACAAAATCATTGAACACCCGTCCCAACGGGCCTATAAGTCACCTTATACATGTACAATAAATAATATTTATGATGCAAGATGAATAAATAGTTTTCTGTATATGACATTTCGAAAATATTTTCGAAAAACAGCTGACAAGCGTGATTCCCGGATAATTATTGACATCTGACTTTGAACCCTTTTTATGTAACGGTATAATTACACCTTCTGTCCAACAATCTGGGAAAAATACACCATTCAAATTTGCATGAAATATATCACATATGTGTGATGCTAAAATATCTATGCTTTCAATAAAGTATTCGTTTATTAATAAATCCAAACCCTCTGCCTTTTTCTCTTTTTTATGACTTAACTGCAATAAGTATTTCATTTACACTTATTTTTCCATTCAATAAATCATCATCATCATCAACAACAACATCATCAAAATTATTGTAAGACACAAAATCCTCAGTTTCCTCGTTTTGTTCCTGTACTATATCATTACCTAATTTAGAAAAATACTCATAAAATTCTTCAAGACTTAAGTCATTGTTGCTAGATATTTTCTTATTATTAAAATAACGCCAAAAATTCTTGGGTTTCTGTGAACGAAGATTCTCAATTTCCTTCAGCCGTTTTTGTTCATACAGTTGACGTTTTTTCCTTATCATATCCTTGTATTTCTTTTTACATGCACAAAAATATTGTCTGCTTTAGTCAGACTTCATACTATTAGGGGGCCTCCGTGGCCGAGAGGGTAAAGTAGCTGACTTTAACACTTACTCAGCCTCTCACCGCGTCATTCGGATTTTCATGTGAGGAAGCCTTCCAGCTGGCTTGCGGTAGGTCGGTGGTTCTACCCGGATGCCTCTATGCATTCGGGGTCTTCCTCCACCTGTAATTAGCTGGACGTCACTTTATGACTGAAATACTGTCGAGGCGACGGTAAACTCAAATAGTCAAGTCAAGTCTTCATTTTATTAAATGCTATCTGGGCATCATGGTATAACATTTTGCTTCTAACAATCCTTATCAAACCAATCTTTATTTCTGTGACAAGCATGATCTATAAAATGAGTATTATGATAATTCTTAGAAGATTTACAAAACAAAGGATCAGCCACTTCCCGTATATTAGAAAAAATATTGACAACATGATTAATCGAATCTTTATCAGATATAATAATATTTTCAGTCAATTCATTAAATCTTAGCAGATGAACAATAATATCTCGTCTAAACGTTTCTCTCTTTCTCTTATCCCAACAAGCTTTTACACAATTTCCAACATCTGGTGTATTTAATTTGACCTTACACTGTAATGAAAAACAATAGGGTCATGGTCACTCCATTCATTAATAGGCTGTATAATAAAGTCCGTGATACACGAAAAATTGTTCTCTGTAGTAATTACATAATCTATCACAGAGACCCCATTCATTGAAGCGTATGTGTATTGACCCACATTAAAATCACACCCTATACGTCCATTTACAATACGACAGCCCGTGGACTCACAGAGATCAAGTAGTTTCCCCCCGTAATAATTGCATACACTGTCAACAGAGGCACTCGACAGGGGCAAGTCTGGTAAATAATTCATATAATCGAGTTGTTCATTATAATTATCTAATACTATAAAATAATCCCTTTTCCCAACCCTACTATTGAAATCCCCGGTTACATATACTGAACCAATGTTTTCAAAATAGTATATATCATTTTGCAATAATTCAAATAAATCTACAGGTATCACATTATAATCTTCTCCCCACAAACTGAAAAAATCTTTATCTAATTTTACCCATATAATTGTATCATAGTGATTTCGTTCAATTGTAATACCTTCTAATGGTCTCCTTATACGGTACAGCTACACCTCCGCTTGACCTCCTCGCGTTTCCATGCTTAAACTTCCTATAAAAGTTATGTACGACATAACCACTTAGATATAGGTTACTATCTTTGCTAGCCCAAGTTTCATATAAAAACACTAAATCCTTTCCATCTAAAATACTCACAAACTCGTCCGATTCCTTCTTCACGTCGGTTAGTCCATTCACATTCCACGACAGTACACTGAGTTCACCCTCACTGTACCCCTAGCTATTAATATCCAAATATCATGTGTCATATGACAACCATGCACGTTTGTTGTTATTACGGGCTTCCTTCAGCTTTGGTAGAAGTCTCCGTCGTCTGTCCACCACCTCCTTTGGGAACTGTTCATGGGTGTAGCAGTTCCTTCTAATGCCTTCCACTGCTTTCTGCGGGGCCGCCGTGGCCGAGCGGTTACAGTCGTGGACTACAAATATCTCAGCCCCTCACCGCTGTGGATTCGAATCCCGATAAGGACTTCGGATTTTTCATGTGCGGAAGCCTTCCAGCTGGCTTGCGGTAGGTCGGTGGTTCTACCCGGGTACCTCTGTGTACTCGGGGTCTTCCTCCACCTGTAATTAGCTGGACGTCGCTATATGATTGAAATACTATCGCAGCGACGGTAAACCCCATTACAACTACAACAACATCCACTGCTTTCTAACCATTTCCCTCTCCTTAACAGGGTGAATATTTTGCCACAATTTTTCTACACCCGTTATCTACTCTCGATCCCATTCTATGCACAAATTCGAAAGATAAACTTTTTACCAAGTCTTGTGCGATCTTCATCTTATCCACCATAAACTCCCTCAGTTTCTTCTCACAATACTCAACTACACCTCTAGGCGCCTCCTCAATGTTAGCGAATACCAGATTATTACGCATAGACTGCGACTGAATGTACACCATCTCATCCTTTCACCAATCTTTCTCCTTCTCTAACTGCACAACTTTATCATTAACAACTCCTAATGAAAAGTCTATGCTTTCAATCCTCTCCTCAGCTCTCCCCACTTTCTCTTCTGTATTCTTTTTAATGTCTTGAACAGCATTCCATAACTTGCCTAAGTCTTTTTCAAAAGAACCGACTTTCTTCTCAAGCGAATCAAGTTTGCAAAGTTTGTCTCTACGTGACTGATTTTATCATTTATGTTTTGTAAATAAGACCTGATTTTGGCATTTGACGGCGACTTTGTCTTTATTAGAACGATCCATGTCTGGGTGGGTGGGGGAAGTCTCTATTGATAACGTATTTAAATTGATAGTATCCTGCTCTTTATCTTCCTCACCATGACTAAAAATGCTTTCTAAAGACAATAAAGGGTCGTCAAATAAGATAGAGTGTGTCTCAGTCAAAACCTTACTTACACAGACTTCACTGGAAGGTTATTCCGTATATCTTCCCGCCTTAACACACTGTCATTGTTCTTACTGTTATCACTTTTCTTTCTCTTTTCTTTCCTTTTTCTACCCTTATAACTTCCATATAATAGATCCAAACACTAATATGAATTTCCCACACAAATCCAGACAATTTGCTAACTCAAAAAGCACATTTAATCCACATTAATATCAAAATTTGACAAGCTCAATAAACACGACCGGTCAACTTGAGCACGTGACGTAAAGGTTACATGGAGACAGTATATTCATTAAATCAGGAGAAGCAATCATGAGTTGAACTGGTTTATTCCAGCCTACATAATGGACCTTCTTCAAATTGTTTTCTACATTAAAAATTGGACGAATTTGAAAGAGAGTGTTGTGGAGTCAAAATATATGTCACCAAAGCAAATCTTGGAAAACTTTGTAAACAAACTTTATTGCCCATCAATGAAGTTTGTTCATCATGTCTGCCTACATTAGATCACACTTTGCCATGATGGGTCAAAATGAAGGCCAGTAGGGCATTTCTTAGAAAAAAATCGGGTGCACTGGATGCCAAACTTAAAGCTCAATTTTCATTACAAATATCAGGAGGATATTTGCATTAAACATCAATCGCAGCCATGTCAGCGATACAGGGTCACTATAGTATGCTTCATTTAAGTGTGGCAGCATTTAATCTCTCTCAAGTAGAAATAATTTTAAAATGAATGAAATACAAATTTTGGTTTAAACAGCAACGAAAAGTCGAACTATTCAATTGACGACTGACATGCATGTCGTTCAGGTTACTTTATTTGGAAAACTCAGCATTATCACTTTTGTGTTTTGGTTTTTTCTAGCTTGTTCAAATGACTTATAAGGCCCCTAATTAAAGAAAGAAAAGACACAAAAGGAGCAAATAAGTCTGTTGTATCGTATACGCAATTTCTTTTCGATATTTTTCTGATAAAATGCTATATGTTGGAAATATAAAAGAAATCTAAGTGGATCATGATATTATTCAATATTTATTCTTTCATTTCAAACACCTTAACTTAGTACATATTGGCGGACATAGGCCACTGCAGTCCGGCGTTAACACTAGATTTCACATTTAAAGCCACGTCAGCGATACAGGTCCTTCTGACCATCTGGATTGTATTGTGGCAAAATGATATCTGTCTCAAGAAGACATAATTTCAAAATGACTTAAGTACAGATTAGAATTAAAACAAAGAAAAAAAAACACACACACACAAACAACAAAAAGCAACAACAAACAAACTAAAAGAACAAAGAAACAAAATACTAACTATTAATTTGACTACTGACATAAATGAGTGTAGTTCAGGTTCCTTCATTTGGAAATTTCAAACATTATTACATTGTGTTTTGCACTAATCTAGCTTGTTCATTTGACCTATCTTGTAATACCTATATGTTACATTTTAAAACAAATTAAGCTCCTAATTAAACAAAGAAAGACACAACTGGAGCAAATAATACCTCCTGCAAAAGTATGTTGCATCATTCTCGTATATGCAATTTCTTTTCCTTGTTCTTCTGATATAATGATATATGTTGGAAACATAAAATAAATCTAAGAAGATCATGATGTCGTTCAATATTTGTTCTTTCATTTCAAAAATATAGCCGTAGTAATGGCTGGCAGACTTAGGCTACTGTAGTCCGGCGTTGTTCTACACTCTCCAATGCCCAAGTACAATGGTATGATGTACGACTGTACATCGCTTAAGTGTTGTCATTTGATTTCAATATTTATTCATCTTTTTTCTTAAGTTTATTTTTAGTTTGTTTTTTATTTTCATTCTTAACTTAAAGAAAAAGAGGAAATTGTGTGCTCTGCTTGTGAAAAGCCTGACAATGCAGGTTCATAGAATAGAATATACATGTATGTATGATTCGTTCTTATACATGTGTTCATTAAACCACAATTTATATATTAGTTTTGGGGATTTAAAGGGTGCTACAGTTTTCTAAATATTTTTGTTTCTGGTAAAAATGAACAGGAAGGCATTTTAATAATATTTAATATGTACTTAAAGTTCAGCCTAGGATTTTTTTTTTTGCGGGCACCTCTTTCAAGTTTTGGTAATAGGTGAAGTGTACATTGGGCATTGGAGATGTAAACAGAGCTATTTGCCAGAGAGAATGGTTATTACATCAAAACATACTTACCGTTATGGTATATTCAGGTTTACCAGTCGTTTGAGAAGTGTATATGCTTACAGGTAGATAGTTTATTCAGTCAATCAAGTGACGACATCATGATTTGAACTGGTTAATTTAGGAACATGCTCAAAATGTTTGTGACCTACATTTTGAATGCACATGACTCAGTCTAAAACTCACTCATGATTTAATGTAGACCAGAGCAAAGCCTAAAAACCATTGTAACCACGCTTTATCGCACATGGCTTGCCCGTCTAAATGGATTTTGAACAGAATCTGTGTCTACATTAGATCCCATATAGGTTTCAAACCGTGTCATGTTCAAACAAACTTAAGTTCACTAGGAAAAATTTTAGAAAAAAAAATGGTCACACTGGATTTCACATTTAAAGCCACGTCAGCGTTACAGGTCCGTCTTACCATCTGGTTTCTATTGTGGTAAAATTATATCTGTCTCAAAAAGATATTCTTTCAAAATGACTGAAATACAGGTTTGAATTAAAACAAAGAAAACACACACACAAACAACAAAAAGCAACAAGAAACAAACAAAAATAACAATGAAACAAAAGACTAACTATTAATTTGACTACTGACATAAATGTGTGTTGTTCAGATTACTTCATTTGGAAAATTCAAACATTATTACTTTGTGTTTTGCATTATTTGACCTATCTTGTAATACCTTTTTGTTTCATTTTAAAACAAATTAAAGCCCCAGTGCGTTTTAGCTTTGAAAAATATTTTTTTCAAATTTTCTAATTAGCAAAGCCTCAAATGATGTTTGATTAACTTCTTAATGTTTAATTAAGCCCACATCATGAAATATTCGACCGGAAGTCTTAGTTGTTCAGACAGGGCAAAATAGTGAGAAAGATGGGCAGAGCTTGTTCTGAAACACACTGTTCAGTAAAACCATGGATGTTTCGGTGTACATGCGGTGTTTCAGAAGTTCATTGACGTTTTTTATATAGACTGAATAAATATTGATACACAGTAGTAGAGGAGATAGGAAGAAAATCTATGAACCACTGAAAAATCCCTTGTATGTTAATTTTAAGCTGTCATTGTTTTGAGCTAAATATAGAACAAGACAGCCACTATTTGCAATTTTTCTAATAGAATCTTTCCTTTAAATTAGGCATTTCTCAAGGTCTTTCAGTGATGAAATTAAAACTGAATTATATATGTTGTAAGTGCATTCAGATTTGGGTTTAACGTCTATAAGATACTGGGACTTTAAGATCCTAATTAAACAAAGAAAGTCACAACTGGAGCAAATAATACCTCCTGCAAAAGTCTGTTGCATCATTTTCTTATATGCAATTTCTTTTCCATGTTCTTCTGATATAATGATATATGTTGGAAATATAAAATAAATCTAAGTGGATCATGATGTCGTTCAATATTTATTCTTTCATTTCAAAAATATAGCCATAGAAATGACTGGCAGACTTAGGCAACTGCTGTCCGGCGTTGTTCTACACTCTCCAATGCCCATGTACAATGGTATGATGTACAACTGTACATCGCTTAAGTGTTGTCATTTGATTTCAATATTTATTCATCTTTTTTTTTAAGTTTATTTTTAGATTTTTTTTTATTTTCTTTCTTAACTTGAAAAAAAAGAGGAAATTGTTTGCTCTGCTTGTGAAAAGCCTGACAATGCAGGTTCATAGGATAGAATATATGTATGATTCGTACTCATACATATAAACATGTGTTCATTAAACCACAATTTATATATTAGTTCTGGGGATTTAAAGGGTGCTACAGTTTTCTAAATATATATTTGTTTGTGGTAAAAATAAACAGGAAGGCATTTTAATAATATTTAATATGTACTTCAAGTTCAGCGTAGGATTTTTATTTTTTTAGCGGGAACTTCTTTCAAGTTTTGGTAATAGGTGAATGGTACATTGGACAATGGCGATGTAAACAGAGCTATTTGCCAGACAGAACGGTTATTACATCAAAACATACTTACCGTTATGGTATATTCAGATTTACCAGTCGTTTGAGAAGTGTATATGCTTACAGGTAGATAGTTCATTCAGTCAAACAAGTGACATCATGATTTGAAATGGTTAATTCAGGAACATGCTCAAAATGTTTGTGACCGACATTTTGAATGCACATAACTCAGTCTCAAACTCACTCATGATTTAATGTAGACCAGAGCAAAGCGTAAAAATCATTTTAACCACGCTTTATCGCACATGGTTTGCCAGTCTAAATGGATTTTGATCAAAATCTGTGTCTACATTAGATTCCATATAGGTTTCAAACCGTGTCATGTTCAAACAAACTTAAGTTCACTAAGAAAAATTTTAGAAACAAAAATGGTCACACTGGATTTCACATTTAAAGCTACGTCAGCGTTACAGGTCCTTCTTACCATCTGGTTTCTATTGTGGCAAAATTATATCTGTCTCAAAAAGATATTCTTTCAAAATGACTGAAATACATGTTTGAATTAAAACACAGAAAACACACACACAAACAACAAAAAGCAACAAGAAACAAACAAAAATAACAATGAAACAAAAGACTAACTATTAATTTGACTACTGACATAAATGTGTGTTGTTCAGATTACTTCATTTGGAAAATTCAAACATTATTACTTTGTGTTTTGCATTATTTGACCTATCTTGTAATGCCTTTTTGTTTCATTTTAAAACAAATTAAGATCCTAATTAAACAAAGGAAGACACAACTGCAGCAAATAATACCTCCTGCAAAAGTCTGTTGCATCATTTTCGTATATGCAATTTCTTTTCCATGTTCTTCTGATATAATGATATATGTTGGAAATATAAAATAAATCTAAGTGGATCATGATGTCGTTCAATATTTATTCTTTCATTTCAAACATATAGCCATAGCAATGACTGGCAGACTTAGGCAACTGCTGTCCGGCGTTGTTCTACACTCTCCAATGCCCAAGTACAATGGTATGATGTACAACTGTACATCGCTTAAGTGTTGTCATTTGATTTCAATATTTATTCATCTTTTTTCTTAAGTTTATTTTTAAATTATTTTTATTTTCTTTTTTAACTTGAAAAAAAAAGAGGAAATTGTGTGCTCTACTTGTGAAAAGCCTGACAATGCAGGTTCATAGGATAGAATATATGTATGATTCGTACTCATACATATAAACATGTGTTCATTAAACCACAATTTATATATTAGTTTTGGGGATTTAAAGGGTGCTACAGTTTTCTAAATATTTTTGTTTGTGGTAAAAATGAGCAGGAAGGCATTTTAATAATATTTAATATGTACTTCAAGTTCAGCGTAGGATTTTTATTTTTTTTAGCGGGCACCTCTTTTAAGTTTTGGTAATAGGTGAATGGTACATTGGACATTGGAGATGAAAACAGAGCTATTTGCCAGACAGAATGGTTATTAATAGAAACATCTTAAAATTATACGTTTATTAAAAAATTTAACTCAAAATTTTTAATTCATGAGTGAGTTTGAGACTGAGTCATGTGCTTTCAAAATGGAGGTCACCAGAGCAAAGCGTAAAAACCATTGAAACCACGCTTTATCGCACATGGCTTGCCAGTCTAAATGGAATTTGATCAGAATCTGTGTCTACATTAGATCCCATATAGGTTTCAAACCGTGTCATGTTCAAACAAAATTAAGTTCACTAGGAAATATTTTAGAAAAAAAAAATGGTCACACTGGATTTCACATTTAAAGCCACGTCAGCGATACAGGTCCTTCTTACCATCTGGTTTCTATTGTGGCAAAATTATATCTGTCTCAAAAAGACATTCTTTCAAAATGACTGAAATACAGGTTTGAATTAAAACAAAGAAAACACACACACAAACAACAAAAAGCAACAAGAAACAAACAAAAATAACAATGAAACAAAAGACTAACTATTAATTTGACTACTGACATAAATGTGTGTTGTTCAGATTACATCATTTGGAAATTTTAAACATTATTACTTTGTGTTTTGCATTATTTGACCTATCTTGTAATGCATTTTTGTTTCATTTTAAAACAAATTAAGATCCTAATTAAACAAAGGAAGACACAACTGCAGCAAATAATACCTCCTGCAAAAGTCTGTTGCATCATTTTCTTATATGCAATTTCTTTTCCATGTTCTTCTGATATAATGATATATGTTGGAAATATAAAATAAACCTAAGTGGATCATGATGTCGTTCAATATTTATTCTTGCATTTCAAAAATATAGCCATAGCAATGACTAGCAGACTTAGGCAACTGCTGTCCGGCGTTGTTCTACACTCTCCAATGCCCAAGTACAATGGTATGATGTACAACTGTACATCGCTTAAGTGTTGTCATTTGATTTCATTATTTATTCATTTTTTTTCTTAAGTTTATTTTTAGATTCTTTTTTATTTTATTTCTTAACTTGAAAAAAAAAGGAAACTGTGTGCTCTGCTTGTGAAAAGCCTGACAATGCAGGTTCATAGGATAGAATATATGTATGATTCGTACTCATACATATAAACATGTGTTCATTAAACCACAATTTATATATTAGTTTTGGGGATTTAAAGGGTGCTACAGTTTTCTAAATATTTTTGTTTGTGGTAAAAATGAACAGGAAGGCATTTTAATAATATTTAATATGTACTTCAAGTTCAGCGTAGGATTTTTTTTTTTTTTAGCGGGCACCTCTTTCAAGTTTTGGTAATAGGTGAATGGTACATTGGACATTGGAGATGAAAACAGAGCCGTTTGCCAGACAGAACGGTTATTACATCAAAACATACTTACCGTTGTGGTATATTCAGGTTACCAGTCGTTTGAGTTTCAGTCAATCAAGTGACAACATCATGATTTGAACTGGTTAATTCAGAAACATGCTCAAAATGTTTGTCTACATTAATTCATGAGTGAGTTTGAGACTGAGTCATGTGCATTCAAAATGGAGGTCACCAGAGCAAAGCGTAAAAACCATTGTAACCACGCTTTATCGCACATGGCTTGCCAGTCTAAATGGAATTTGATCAGAATCTGTGTCTACATTAGATCCCATATAGGTTTCAAACCGTGTCATGTTCAAACAAACTTAAGTTCACTAGGAAAAATTTTAGAAAACAAAAATGGTCACACTGGATTTCACATTTAAAGCCACGTCAGCGTTACAGGTCCTTCTTACCATCTGGTTTCTATTGTGGCAAAATTATATCTGTCTCAAAAAGATATTCTTTCAAAATGACTGAAATACATGTTTGAATTAAAACAAAGAAAACACACACACAAACAACAAAAAGCAACAAGAAACAAACAAAAATAACAATGTAACAAAAGACTAACTATTAATTTGACTACTGACATAAATGTGTGTTGTTCAGATTACTTCATTTGGAAAATTCAAACATTATTACTTTGTGTTTTGCATTATTTGACCTATCTTGTAATGCCTTTTTGTTTCATTTTAAAACAAATTAAGATCCTAATTAAACAAAGGAAGACACAACTGCAGCAAATAATACCTCCTGCAAAAGTCTGTTGCATCATTTTCGTATATGCAATTTCTTTTCCATGTTCTTCTGATATAATGATATGTTGGAAATATAAAATAAATCTAAGTGGATCATGATGTCGTTCAATATTTATTCTTTCATTTCAAACATATAGCCATAGCAATGACTGGCAGACTTAGGCAACTGCTGTCCGGCGTTGTTCTACACTCTCCAATGCCCAAGTACAATGGTATGATGTACAACTGTACATCGCTTAAGTGTTGTCATTTGATTTCAATATTTATTCATCTTTTTTCTTAAGTTTATTTTTAAATTATTTTTATTTTCTTTTTTAACTTGAAAAAAAAAGAGGAAATTGTGTGCTCTACTTGTGAAAAGCCAGACAATGCAGGTTCATAGGATAGAATATATGTATGATTCGTACTCATACATATAAACATGTGTTCATTAAACCACAATTTATATATTATTTTTGGGGATTTAAAGGGTGCTACAGTTTTCTAAATATTTTTGTTTGTGGTAAAAATGAGCAGGAAGGCATTTTAATAATATTTAATATGTACTTCAAGTTCAGCGTAGGATTTTTATTTTTTTTAGCGGGCACCTCTTTCAAGTTTTGGTAATAGGTGAATGGTACATTGGACATTGGAGATGTAAACAGAGCTATTTGCCGGACAGAATGGTTATTACATCAAAACATACTTACCGTTATGGTATATTCAGGTTTACCAGTCGTTTGAGAAGTGTATATGCTTACAGGTAGATAGTTTATTCAGTCAATCAAGTGACAAAATCATGATTTGAATTGGTTAATTCAGAAACATGCTCAAAATGTTTGTCTACATTAATTCATGAGTGAGTTTGAGACTGAATCATGTGCATTCAAAATGTAGGTCAACAGAGCAAAACGTAAAAAAACATTGTAACCACGCTTTATCGCACATGGCTTGCCAGTCTAAATGGATTTTGATCAGAATCTGTGTCTACATTAGATCCCATATAGGTTTCAAACCGTGTCATGTTCAAACAAACTTAAGTTCACTAGGAAAAACTTTAGAAAAAAAATTGGTTACACTGAATTTTCACATTTAAAGCCACGTCCGCGTTACAGGTCCTTCTTACCATCTGGTTTCTATTGTGGCAAAATTAATCTGCCTCAAAAAGATATTCTTTCAAAATGACTGAAATACAGGTTTGAATTAAAACAAAGAAAACACACACACAAACAACAAAAAGCAATTTACTTTGAGTCAATATTTAGACTAACTATTAATTTGACTACTGACATAAATGTGTGTTGTTCAGATTACTTCATTTGGAAAATTCAAACATTATTACTTTGTGTTTTGCATTATTTGACCTATCTTGTAATGCCTTTTTGTTTCATTTTAAAACAAATTAAGATCCTAATTAAACAAAGGAAGACACAACTGCAGCAAATAATACCTCCTGCAAAAGTCTGTTGCATCATTTTCGTATATGCAATTTCTTTTCCATGTTCTTCTGATATAATGATATATGTTGGAAATATAAAATAAATCTAAGTGGATCATGATGTCGTTCAATATTTATTCTTTCATTTCAAAAATATAGCCATAGCAATGACTGGCAGACTTAGGCAACTGCTGTCCGGCGTTGTTCTACACTCTCCAATGCCCAAGTACAATGGTACGATGTACGACTGCACATCGCTTAAGTGTTGCCATTTGATTTCAATATTTATTCATCTTTTTTCTTAAGTTTATTCTTAGATTGTTTTTTATTTTCTTTCTTAACTTGAAAAAAAAAGAGGAAATTGTGTGCTCTGCTTGTGAAAAGCCTGACAATGCAGGTTCATAGGATAGAATATATGTATGATTCGTACTCATACATATAAACATGTGTTCATTAAACCACAATTTATATATTATTTTTGGGATTTAAAGGGTGCTACAGTTTTCTAAATATTTTTGTTTGTGGTAAAAATGAGCAGGAAGGCATTTTAATAATATTTAATATGTACTTCAAGTTCAGCGTAGGATTTTTATTTTTTTAGCGGGCACCTCTTTCAAGTTTTGGTAATAGGTGAATGGTAATTGGACATTGGAGATGAAAAAGAGCTATTTCCAGACAGAATGGTTATTACCCTCAAAACATACTTACCGTTATGGTATATTCAGGTTTACCAGTCGTTTGAGAAGTGTATATGCTTACAGGTAGATAGTTTATTCAGTCATCAAGTGACAAAATCATGATTTGAATTGGTTAATTCAGAAACATGCTCAAAATGTTTGTCTACATTAATTCATGAGTAGTTTGAGACTGAATCATGTGCATTCAAAATGTAGGTCAACAGACAAAACGTAAAAAAAACATTGTAACCACGCTTTATCGCACATGGCTTGCCAGTCTAAATGGATTTTGATCAGAATCTGTGTCTACATTAGATCCCATATAGGTTTCAAACCGTGTCATGTTCAAACAAACTTAAGTTCACTAGGAAAAACTTTAGAAAAAAAAATGGTCACACTGAATTTCACATTTAAAGCCACGTCAGCGTTACAGGTCCTTCTTACCATCTGGTTTCTATTGTGGCAAAATTATATCTGTCTCAAAAAGATATTCTTTCAAAATGACTGAAATACAGGTTTGAATTAAAACAAAGAAAACACACACACAAACAACAAAAAGCAACAAGAAACAAACAAAAATAACAATGAAACAAAAGACTAACTATTAATTTGACTACTGACATAAATGTGTGTTGTTCAGATTACTTCATTTGGAAAATTCAAACATTATTACTTTGTGTTTTGCATTATTTGACCTATCTTGTAATGCCTTTTTGTTTCATTTTAAAACAAATTAAGATCCTAATTAAACAAAGAAAGACACAACTGCAGCAAATAATACCTCCTGCAAAAGTCTGTTGCATCATTTTCGTATATGCAATTTCTTTTCCATGTTCTTCTGATATAATGATATATGTTGGAAATATAAAATAAATCTAAGTGGATCATGATGTCGTTCAATATTTATTCTTTCATTTCAAACATATAGCCATAGCAATGACTGGCAGACTTAGGCAACTGCTGTCCGGCGTTGTTCTACACTCTCCAATGCCCAAGTACAATGGTACGATGTACGACTGCACATCGCTTAAGTGTTGCCATTTGATTTCAATATTTATTCATCTTTTTTCTTAAGTTTATTCTTAGATTGTTTTTTATTTTCTTTCTTAACTTGAAAAAAAAGAGGAAACTGTGTGCTCTGCTTGTGAAAAGCCTGACAATGCAGGTTCATAGGATAGAATATATGTATGATTCGTACTCATACATATAAACATGTGTTCATTAAACCACAATTTATATATTAGTTTTGGGGATTTAAAGGGTGCTACAGTTTTCTAAATATTTTTGTTTCTGGTAAAAATGAACAGGAAGGCATTTTAATAATATTTAATATGTACTTCAAGTTCAGCGTAGGATTTTTATTTTTTTAGCGGGCACCTCTTTCAAGTTTTGGTAATAGGTGAATGGTACATTGGACATTGGAGATGAAAACAGAGCTATTTGCCAGACAGAATGGTTATTACATCAAAACATACTTACCGTTGTGGTATATTCAGGTTAACCAGTCGTTTGAGTTTTCAGTCAATCAGTGACAACATAGATTTAACGGTTAATTAAAATGAGGCAAAGCGTAAAAACCATTGTAACCACGCTTTATCGCACATGGCTTGCCAGTCTAAATGGAATTTGATCAGAATCTGTGTCTACATTAGATCCCATATAGGTTTCAAACCGTGTCATGTTCAAACAAACTTAAGTTCACTAAGAAAAATTTTAGAAAACAAAAAATGGTCACACTGGATTTCACATATAAAGCCTCGTCAGCGTTACAGGTCCTTCTTACCATCTGGTTCTATTGTGGCAAAATTATATCTGTCTCAAAAAGATATTCTTTCAAAATGACTGAAATACAGGTTTGAATTAAAACAAAGAAAACACACACACAAACAACAAAAAGCAACAAGAAACAAACAAAAATAACAATGAAACAAAAGACTAACTATTAATTTGACTACTGACATAAATGTGTGTTGTTCAGATTACTTCATTTGGAAAATTCAAACATTATTACTTTGTGTTTTGCATTATTTGACCTATCTTGTAATGCCTTTTTGTTTCATTTTAAAACAAATTAAGATCCTAATTAAACAAAGGAAGACACAACTGCAGCAAATAATACCTCCTGCAAAAGTCTGTTGCATCATTTTCGTATATGCAATTTCTTTTCCATGTTCTTCTGATATAATGATATATGTTGGAAATATAAAATAAATCTAAGTGGATCATGATGTCGTTCAATATTTATTCTTTCATTTCAAACATATAGCCATAGCAATGACTGGCAGACTTAGGCAACTGCTGTCCGGCGTTGTTCTACACTCTCCAATGCCCAAGTACAATGGTATGATGTACAACTGTACATCGCTTAAGTGTTGTCATTTGATTTCAATATTTATTCATCTTTTTTCTTAAGTTTATTTTTAAATTATTTTTATTTTCTTTTTTAACTTGAAAAAAAAAGAGGAAATTGTGTGCTCTACTTGTGAAAAGCCAGACAATGCAGGTTCATAGGATAGAATATATGTATGATTCGTACTCATACATATAAACATGTGTTCATTAAACCACAATTTATATATTATTTTTGGGGATTTAAAGGGTGCTACAGTTTTCTAATTGTTTGTGGTAAAAATGAGCAGGAGGCATTTTAATAATATTTAATATGTACTTCAAGTTCAGCGTAGGATTTTTATTTTTTTTAGCGGGCACCTCTTTCAAGTTTTGGTAATAGGTGAATGGTACATTGGACATTGGAGATGTAAACAGAGCTATTTGCCGGACAGAATGGTTATTACATCAAAACATACTTACCGTTATGGTATATTCAGGTTTACCAGTCGTTTGAGAAGTGTATATGCTTACAGGTAGATAGTTTATTCAGTCAATCAAGTGACAAAATCATGATTTGAATTGGTTAATTCAGAAACATGCTCAAAATGTTTGTCTACATTAATTCATGAGTGAGTTTGAGACTGAATCATGTGCATTCAAAATGTAGGTCAACAGAGCAAAACGTAAAAAAACATTGTAACCACGCTTTATCGCACATGGCTTGCCAGTCTAAATGGATTTTGATCAGAATCTGTGTCTACATTAGATCCCATATAGGTTTCAAACCGTGTCATGTTCAAACAAACTTAAGTTCACTAGGAAAAACTTTAGAAAAAAAATTGGTTACACTGAATTTCACATTTAAAGCCACGTCCGCGTTACAGGTCCTTCTTACCATCTGGTTTCTATTGTGGCAAAATTATATCTGCCTCAAAAAGATATTCTTTCAAAATGACTGAAATACAGGTTTGAATTAAAACAAAGAAAACACACACACAAACAACAAAAAGCAACAAGAAACAAAAATAACAATGAAACAAAAGACTAACTATTAATTTGACTACTGACATAAATGTGTGTTGTTCAGATTACTTCATTTGGAAAATTCAAACATTATTACTTTGTGTTTTGCATTATTTGACCTATCTTGTAATGCCTTTTTGTTTCATTTTAAAACAAATTAAGATCCTAATTAAACAAAGGAAGACACAACTGCAGCAAATAATACCTCCTGCAAAAGTCTGTTGCATCATTTTCGTATATGCAATTTCTTTTCCATGTTCTTCTGATATAATGATATATGTTGGAAATATAAAATAAATCTAAGTGGATCATGATGTCGTTCAATATTTATTCTTTCATTTCAAACATATAGCCATAGCAATGACTGGCAGACTTAGGCAACTGCTGTCCGGCGTTGTTCTACACTCTCCAATGCCCAAGTACAATGGTACGATGTACGACTGCACATCGCTTAAGTGTTGCCATTTGATTTCAATATTTATTCATCTTTTTTCTTAAGTTTATTCTTAGATTGTTTTTATTTTCTTTCTTAACATGAAAAAAAAAAGATGAAATTGTGTGCTCTGCTTGTGAAAAGCCTGACAATGCAGGTTCATAGGATAGAATATATGTATGATTCGTACTCATACATATAAACATGTGTTCATTAAACCACAATTTATATATTAGTTTTGGGGATTTAAAGGGTGCTACAGTTTTCTAAATATTTTTGTTTGTGGTAAAAATGAGCAGGAAGGCATTTTAATAATATTTAATATGTACTTCAAGTTCAGCGTAGGATTTTTATTTTTTTAGCGGGCACCTCTTTCAAGTTTTGGTAATAGGTGAATGGTATATTGGACACTGGAGATGGAAAGAGAGCTATTTACCAGACAGAATGGTTATTACCTCAAAACATACTTACCGTTATGGTATATTCAGGTTTACCAGTCGTTTGAGAAGTGTATATGCTTACAGGTAGATAGTTTATTCAGTCAGTCAAGTGACAAAATCATGATTTGAATTGGTTAATTCAGAAACATGCTCAAAATGTTTGTCTACATTAATTCATGAGTAAGTTTGAGACTGAATCATGTGCATTCAAAATGTAGGTCAACAGAGCAAAACGTAAATAAAAACATTGTAACCACGCTTTATCGCACATGGCTTGCCAGTCTAAATGGAATTTGATCAGAATTTGTGTCTACATTAGATCCCATATAGGTTTCAAACCGTGTCATGTTCAAACAAAATTAAGTTCACTAGGAAAAACTTTAGAAAAATAAAATGGTCACACTGAATTTCACATTTAAAGCCACGTCAGCGTTACAGGTCCGTCTTACCATCTGGTTTCTATTGTGGCAAAATTATATCTGTCTCAAAAAGATATTCTTTCAAAATGACTGAAATACAGGTTTGAATTAAAACAAAGAAAACACACACACAAACAACAAAAAGCAACAAGAAACAAACAAAAATAACAATGAAACAAAAGACTAACTATTAATTTGACTACTGACATAAATGTGTGTTGTTCAGATTACTTCATTTGGAAAATTCAAACATTATTACTTTGTGTTTTGCATTATTTGACCTATCTTGTAATGCATTTTTGTTTCATTTTAAAACAAATTAAGATCCTAATTAAACAAAGGAAGACACAACTGCAGCAAATAATACCTCCTGCAAAAGTCTGTTGCATCATTTTCGTATATGCAATTTCTTTTCCATGTTCTTCTGATATAATGATATATGTTGGAAATATAAAATAAACCTAAGTGGATCATGATGTCGTTCAATATTTATTCTTGCATTTCAAAAATATAGCCATAGCAATGACTAGCAGACTTAGGCAACTGCTGTCCGGCGTTGTTCTACACTCTCCAATGCCCAAGTACAATGGTATGATGTACAACTGTACATCGCTTAAGTGTTGTCATTTGATTTCAATATTTATTCATTTTTTTTCTTAAGTTTATTTTTAGATTCTTTTTTATTTTATTTCTTAACTTGAAAAAAAAGAGGAAACTGTGTGCTCTGCTTGTGAAAAGCCTGACAATGCAGGTTCATAGGATAGAATATATGTATGATTCGTACTCATACATATAAACATGTGTTCATTAAACCACAATTTATATATTAGTTTTGGGGATTTAAAGGGTGCTACAGTTTTCTAAATATTTTTGTTTGTGGTAAAAATGAACAGGAAGGCATTTTAATAATATTTAATATGTACTTCAAGTTCAGCGTAGGATTTTTATTTTTTTAGCGGGCACCTCTTTCAAGTTTTGGTAATAGGTGAATGGTACATTGGACATTGGAGATGAAAACAGAGCTGTTTGCCAGACAGAATGGTTATTACATCAAAACATACTTACCGTTGTAGTAAATTCAGGTTAACCAGTCGTTTGAGTTTTCAGTCAATCCAGTGACAACATCATGATTTGAACTGGTTAATTCAGAAACATGCTCAAAATGTTTGTCTACATTAATTCATGAGTGAGTTTGAGACTGAGTCATGTGCATTCAAAATGGAGGTCACCAGAGCAAAGCGTAAAAACCATTGTAACCACGCTTTATCGCACATGGCTTGCCAGTCTAAATGGAATTTGATCAGAATCTGTGTCTACATTAGATCCCATATAGGTTTCAAACCGTGTCATGTTCAAACAAACTTAAGTTCACTAAGAAAAATTTTAGAAAACAAAAAATGGTCACACTGGATTTCACATTTAAAGCCTCGTCAGCGTTACAGGTCCTTCTTACCATCTGGTTTCTATTGTGGCAAAATTATATCTGTCTCAAAAAGATATTCTTTCAAAATGACTGAAATACAGGTTTGAATTAAAACAAAGAAAACACACACACAAACAACAAAAAGCAACAAGAAACAAACAAAAATAACAATGAAACAAAAGACTAACTATTAATTTGACTACTGACATAAATGTGTGTTGTTCAGATTACTTTATATGGAAAATTCAAACATTATTACTTTGTGTTTTGCATTATTTGACCTATCTTGTAATGCCTTTTTGTTTCATTTTAAAACAAATTAAGATCCTAATTAAACAAAGGAAGACACAACTGCAGCAAATAATACCTCCTGCAAAAGTCTGTTGCATCATTTTCGTATATGCAATTTCTTTTCCATGTACTTCTGATATAATGATATATGTTGGAAATATAAAATAAATCTAAGTGGATCATGATGTCGTTCAATATTTATTCTTTCATTTCAAACATATAGCCATAGCAATGACTGGCAGACTTAGGCAACTGCTGTCCGGCGTTGTTCTACACTCTCCAATGCCCAAGTACAATGGTATGATGTACAACTGTACATCGCTTAAGTGTTGTCATTTGATTTCAATATTTATTCATTTTTTTCTTAAGTTTATTTTAGATATTTTTGTTTTGGTAAAAAGGAAACTGTGTCTCTACTTGTGAAAAGCCTGACAATGCAGGTTCATAGGATAGAATATATGTATGATTCGTACTCATACATATAAACATGTGTTCATTAAACCACAATTTATATATTAGTTTTGGGGATTTAAAGGTCTACAGTTTTCTAAATATTTTTGTTTGTGGTAAAAATGAACAGGAAGGCATTTTAATAATATTTAATATGTACTTCAAGTTCAGCGTAGGATTTTTATTTTTTTAGCGGGCACCTCTTTCAAGTTTTGGTAATAGGTGAATGGTACATTGGACATTGGAGATGAAAACAGATCTATTTGCCAGACAGAATGGTTATTACATCAAAACATACTTACCGTTATGGTATATTCAGGTTTACCAGTCGTTTGAGTATTCAGTCAATCAAGTGACAACATCATGATTTGAACTGGTTAATTCAGAAACATGCTCAAAATGTTTGTCTACATTAATTCATGAGTGAGTTTGAGACTGAGTCATGTGCTTTCAAAATGGAGGTCACCAGAGCAAAGCGTAAAAACCATTGAAACCACGCTTTATCGCACATGGCTTGCCAGTCTAAATGGAATTTGATCAGAATCTGTGTCTACATTAGATCCCATATAGGTTTCAAACCGTGTCATGTTCAAACAAAATTAAGTTCACTAGGAAATATTTTAGAAAAAAAAAATGGTCACACTGGATTTCACATTTAAAGCCACGTCAGCGTTACAGGTCCCTTCTTACCATCTGGTTTCTATTGTGGCAAAATTATATCTGTCTCAAAAAGACATTCTTTCAGAATGACTGAAATACAGGTTTGAATTAAAACAAAGAAAACACACACACAAACAACAAAAAGCAACAAAAAACAAACAAAAATAACAATGAAACAAAAGACTAACTATTAATTTGACTACTGACATAAATGTGTGTTGTTCAGATTACATCATTTGGAAAATTCAAACATTATTACTTTGTGTTTTGCATTATTTGACCTATCTTTTAATGCCTTTTTGTTTCATTTTAAAACAAATTAAGATCCTAATTAAACAAAGAAAGACACAACTGCAGCAAATAATAACTCCTGCAAAAGTCTGTTGTATCATTTTCTTATATGCAATTTCTTTTCCATGTTCTTCTGATATAATGATATATGTTGGAAATATAAAATAAACCTAAGTGGATCATGATGTCGTTCAATATTTATTCTTGCATTTCAAAAATGTAGCCATAGCAATGACTGGCAGACTTAGGCAACTGCTGTCCGGCGTTGTTCTACACTCTCCAATGCCCAAGTACAATGGTACGATGTACGACTGCACATCGCTTAAGTGTTGCCATTTGATTTCAATATTTATTCATCTTTTTTCTTAAGTTTATTCTTAGATTGTTTTTTTATTTTCTTTCTTAACTTGAAAAAAAAGAGGAAACTGTGTGCTCTGCTTGTGAAAAGCCTGACAATGCAGGTTCATAGGATATAATATATGTATGATTCGTACTCATACATATAAACATGTGTTCATTAAACCACAATTTATATATTAGTTTTGGGGATTTAAAGGGTGCTACAGTTTTCTAAATATTTTTGTTTGTGGTAAAAATGAGCAGGAAGGCATTTTAATAATATTTAATATGTACTTCAAGTTCAGCCTAGGATTTTTATTTTTTTAGCGGGCACCTCTTTCAAGTTTTGGTAATAGGTGAATTGGACATTGGAGATGAAAACAGAGCTATTTGCCAGACAGAATGGTTATTACATCAAAACATACTTACCGTTGTGGTATATTCAGGTTTACCAGTCGTTTGAGGTATTCTACAGTAACAATTCAGTGACAATACAACATAATTTGAACTGGTTAATTCAGGAACATGCTCAAAATGTTTGTCTACATTAAATCATGAGTGAGTTTGAAACTGAGTCATGTGCATTCAAAATGTAGGTCACCAGAGCAAAGCGTAAAAACTATTGTAATCATGCTTTATCGCACATGGCTTGCCAGTCTAAATGGATTTTGATCAGAATCTGTGTCTACATTAGATCCCATATAGGTTTCAAACCGTGTCATTTTCAAACAAACTTAAGTTCACTAGGAAAAATTTTAGAAAAAAAAATGGTCACACTGGATTCCACATTTAAAGCCACGTCAGCGTTACAGGTCCTTCTTACCATCTGGTTTCTATTGTGGCAAAATTATATCTGTCTCAAAAAGACATTCTTTCAGAATGACTGAAATACAGGTTTGAATTAAAACAAAGAAAACACACACAAACAACAAAAAGCAACAAGAAACAAACAAAAATAACAATGAAACAAAAGACTAACTATTAATTTGACTACTGACATAATGTGTGTTGTTCAGATTACTCATTTGGAAATTTTTAAACATTATTACTTTTGTGTTTTGCATTATTTGACCTATCTTGTAATGACCTTTTTGTTTCATTTTAAAACAAATTAAGATCCTAATTAAACAAAGGAAGACACAACTGGAGCAAATAATACCTCCTGCAAAAGTCTGTTCCATCATTTTCGTATATGCAATTTCTTTACCATGTTCTTCTGATATAATGATATATGTTGAAAATATAAAATAAATCTAAGTGGATCATGATGTCATTCAATATTTATTGTTTCATTTCAAAAATATAGCCATAGCAATGACTGGCAGACTTAGGCAACTACTGTCCGGCGTTGTTCTACACTCTCCAATGCCCAAGTACAATGGTATGATGTACAACTGTACATCGCTTAAGTGTTGTCATTTGATTTCAATATTTATTCATCTTTTTTCTTATGCTTATTTTTAGATTCTTTTTCATTTTCTTTCTTAACTTGAAAAAAAAAGATGAAATTGTGTGCTCTGCTTGTGAAAAGCCTGACAATGTAGGTTCATAGGATATAATATATGTATGATTCGTACTCATACATATAAACATGTGTTCATTAAACAACAATTTGTATATTAGTTTTGGGGATTTAATGGTTCCTACAGTTTTCTAAATATTTTTGTTTGTGGTAAAAATGAACAGGAAGGCATTTTAATAATATTTAATATGTACTTCAAGTTCAGCGTAGGATTTTTATTTTTTTAGCGGGCACCTCTTTCAAGTTTTGGTAATAGGTGAAGTGTACATTGGACATTGGAGATGTAAACAGAGCTATTTGCCAGACAGAATGGTTATTACATCAAAACATACTTACCGTTATGGTATATTCAGGTTTACCAGTCGTTTGAGAGTGTATATGCTTACAGGTAGTAGTTTATTCAGTCAATAAGTGACAAAATCATGATTTGAATTGGTTAATTAAATTTGTCTACATTAATTCATGAGTGAGTTTGAGACTGAATCATGTGCATTCAAAATGTAGGTCAACAGAGGAAAACGTAAAAAAAAACTATTGTAACCATGCTTTATCGCACATGGCATGCCAGTCTAAATGGATTTTGATCAGAATCTGTGTCTACATTAGATCCCATATAGGTTTCAAACCGTGTCATGTTCAAACAAACTTAAGTTCACTAGGAAAAAATTTAGAAAAAAAATGGTCACACTGGATTCCACATTTAAAGCCACGTCAGCGATACAGGTCCTTCTTACCATCTGGTTTCTATGGTGGCAAAATTATATCTGTCCCAAAAGACATTATTTCAAAATGACTGAAATACAGGTTTGAATTAAAACAAAGAAAACACACACACACAAACACAAACAACAAAAAGCAACAACAAACAAAGAAAAACAACAAAGAAACAAAAGACTAACTATTAATTTGACTACTGACATAAATGTGTGTTGTTCAAGTTCCTTCATTTGGAAATTTTAAACATTATTACTTTGTGTTTTGCATTATTCTAGCTTGTTCATTTAACCTATCTTGTTTTACCTTAATTTTTCATTTTAAAACAAATTAAGCTTCTTATTAAACAAAGAAAGACACAACTGCGGGATATAATACCTCCTGCAAAAGTCTGTTGCATCATTTTCGTATATGCAATTTCTTTTCCATGTTCTTCTGATATAATGATATATGTTGGAAATATAAATAAATCCAAGTGGATCATGATGTCGTTCAATATTTATTCTTTCATTTCAAAAATATAGCCTCAGTAAAGGCTTGCAGACTTAGGCCACTGCAGTCCGGCGTTGTTCTACACACTCCAATGCCCAAGTACAATGGTATGATGTACGACTGTACATCGCTTAAGTGTTGTCATTTAATTTCAATATTTATTCATCTTTTTTCTAAAGTTTATTTTAGTTTGTTTTTTATTTTCCTTCTTAACTTGAAAAAAAAGAGGAAATTTTGTGCTCTGCTTGTGAAAAGCCTGACAATGCAGGTTCATAGGATAGAATATATGTATGATTCGTACTCATACATATAAACATGTGTTCATTAAACAACAATTTGTATATTAGTTTTGGGGATTTAATGGTTCCTACAGTTTTCTAAATATTTTTGTTTGTGGTAAAAATGAACAGGAAGGCATTTTAATAATATTTAATATGTACTTCAAGTTCAGCGTAGGATTTTTATTTTTTTGGGGCCTTAATTTTGGAATAGTGATGGTACATTGGAATTGGAGATGTAAACAGAGCATTTGCCACAGAATGGTATTACATCAAAACATACTACCGTTATGGTATATTCAGGTTAACCAGTCGTTTGAGTAGTGTATATGCTTACAGCTAGATAGTTTATTCAGTCAATCAAGTGACAACATCATGATTTGAACTTGTTAATTTAGCAAAATGCTCAAAATGTTTGTCTACATTAAATCATGAGTGAGTTTGAGACTGAGTCATGTGCATTCAAAATGTAGGTCACCAGGGCAAAGCGTAAAAACTATTGTAACCACGCTTTATCGCACATGGCTTGCCAGTCTAAATGGATTTTGATCAGAATCTTTGTCTACATTAGATCCCATATAGGTTTCAAAAATAGGATACAATGATTTACGACTGTATATCACTGAAGTGTTGTCATTTTATTTCAATATTTATTCATCTTTTTTTTTTCTAAAGTTTATTTTTAGTTTGCT
>CM037777.1:67554646-67604646 GCA_021229015.1 Solen grandis
ACTACCCTTATATGCTGAGGGCCAAACAAGAGAGCTATACAAGTACCCTTTTTTATGACTCTGGGGATTAACTGCCGTAATATGATCAAAGATGTTAATATGTAGCATTAAACTCTATACAAACAATGTAAGAGACATATAATTTTGTAAAATGACAAAATAAAGCACATTATTTTTTCTACAAATAAATTCCCTTACCATTATCTCTGCTTGTGTCACCTGATGCTATACAGCTTTTGGACTCCTGGCTTGGCTTATTCTGTAGAAGACTGTCACATATCATCTGCTTCACATCAGAACCTGAAAACATGATACTTTCTAGTCACATAATGCCGTCACTATCAGCAGCTTACCTGAATAATCCAACAAAATACATATTCTAGTAAATTCTAGTAAGGATTTACTGTTTAAAATCAACCCCCAAGTGAAGTTATTCTTCATAACTGTTTTTTTTACAAATGAATAACTGTTGTTGTGATGGAGTTAACCATCGCTGGGAGAGTATTTCAGTCATATAGCAACGTCCAG
Source organism: Solen grandis (assembly GCA_021229015.1). Taxonomy (NCBI): domain Eukaryota; kingdom Metazoa; phylum Mollusca; class Bivalvia; order Adapedonta; family Solenidae; genus Solen; species Solen grandis. Next base: position 67,555,175 of record CM037777.1, read on the forward strand.
CTAATTACAGGTGAAGGAAGACCCCCGAGTACAAAGGGGCGTCAGGGTAGAACCACCAACCTACTGCAAGCCAGCTGAAAGGCTTCCTCACTTGAAAAATCCTAGTATCCCTACCAGGATGAATAACTGTACAAGGCTATGAAATCATTATGAAAAATTACACGTTTTAGGTGAAATGGTTGTTGCAGATGGGTGTCAACATATGCTTGAATCACTGTCGGTCAATAACATATTTGTTTGTTAAGTTTGATGGGCGTAATGTCCCACTGAAAATATTTCAGTCATTTGGAGACAATGTCTACTTGAGACAGATAAAGTGCTGCCACACTTAAGTATCATGCCATAGGCATGTGGCATGATACCACATCCAGTCACATTATCCTGAAACCAGTCCAACCAGTCATGAAACTACCCTCATATCAATACCATATTAACAGTACCTGCTACATAACAATTATACCTGTTGAAGTACTCATCAGTAGATCTATAACATGCTGGGAGCATGATACACGCACCACCTTCCCATCATTGTCTGTCACCTCGACTTCATGGCTGAAGCAAAAAAGAACAATTCACAATGGATTCCTATTTAGGAAATAGTAATAGTACATGTAGTGAACTTGGCAAGGGTACTAGTACACATAGAAGGTTTATCCAGAACTGTCATCCAGAGTGATTAATATGAGTTTTAAAAATAAATTATGTAAAATAAGCAAGTTTAAACAAAACAAAATACATACAGTTCTTCTGTTTGCGCAGACATCACACACCACGTTTTGATCTTGACCAGTAATGATATCCTCCAAATCAACAGCAGCACAGTCAGCATGGAATACAACCTCACACGCAGAACATCTAAGATAAATTCTGAAAAAAGGTATAGGTGATGTACACTAAAGTTTTGGGTAGGTGGTCCAAAGGCACATTTTAGCTACATTTGGGAACTTTACTCTTTAAAATGCTGTATTTCAGGAGACCCTTCTAAAATGTTGGTGTCCTCGGGATACCTTTTAGTGTCAACCCCTGGGTATAATGGAACAAGGCTAATTATCTCTCAAATATCTCATGTGTATATACTTACTACAGTTGAAAAGTGCTGAGCACAAAAAATTTAAAAACATTAAATTATTACTACAGCGACATAGTATTTTTTTTTAAATATACATGGTCTACGCACGGACATGTATTTAATATACCTCCATGGTTAGGTATACGTGATATGTGGGTCATTTTGAACAATTTATTCGCTTGTAGGTCACATTAATTTAGATACAATTACCATATAAACAATCAAAACGGTTCTACTTACCTATACTGACCATCAACAAAAATACTGGTTTGCCTTGAATTTTCCTGAGCAGTTAGGCTAGCAATGCTTGGTTCCGGCGCTTTTATGTGGCAGATATAACACGACCACCTGCCAAAATTACTGAAACAGAATTTAAATGTTTAATTGTTGTCTAAAATTAGTAAACTGTGGGGCAAAATGCAATTAATATCGAAAAATGTGATTAGCAATACGCTGACACGCGAACTGTAACGAGGACGAACGATAACGGACGAACTTGAGTGAGGACGAATTTATCATTATTTTCTAACATCAATTAATGCGTCAAAACTACACCAATTGCTTGTGTAATGTAAATATAATTAAAGCCTCATTGTACGCTATCGCTTATTGTCATTAATACTTAGTCAAATTAAATATTTATGAAGTAAAGTCCTGAAATGTTTTCCCGCGACTTACCAAGTTGCCATTTTGATTCGCCGCTCGCCGGTCATTTCACAGCGGCGTATTCGGCTTACGCCGATTTGCTCATTCGGCTTAAAAACGAATCAAATCAAGTGGTACGCCGGGTTCCAGATCTTAAACGGCGCATGTCGGCGTACGCCGGGTGGGTGAATGAAGTCCAGCCGATGTGTATGAAGTGATTCGCCGCTTCCCGGTAGCTAATCGGCATACGCCGGCGTACGCCTCTACTGCAAATGAAGTCCGCCCCATATAAAACGCTGACATCCCTGCAGTGTGTTCTATCAAGTTGGAACGCCGACATTTCCTCATGGATAGTCAACCGAGAAGGAACGCCGACATTTTCTCCTATGTAATCTTTCGAGTAGGAACGCCGACATTTACTCTGCAGATTTTCTGTTAAACGTGGACGCAGATTAACGTCCATATTCCAATTTCGCTGTAAAAGAGACCGTTTGATTGCACACACATTGCCCGGCTGAACAAACCTATTCAATGGTTAAGATCTCGATGCAAATGTACCAAGCAGCTGAGACGGTTCTACGGTCTCAAAGGAAAGAGAGCCGAGAAACATCAAGCCCTCCCATTATCAATTTCTGCTCATAGGGAAATGGCGCTTTCAGCTTAATAGCACAGCCGCTTTCTACCAATTTTGGAAACTAAATACATTAGAAAAAAATAAAAACAAATTAGTGATTCTTTCAAAATAATGACCATTTACAGACTACCAAATTTCCACTTCAAGGAGTTAGGTCACACTCCGGGTCTGCTCACGAGTCAATAGGAAATCAAGTAAAAAGTTTAAAAATGAGGTGTTTTGTAAATGTGTCCTTGTCCTTTTCCTGGCCCAGACGCCTGGGGCCTAGAATGCTGTGCTGGAATTACTGTTTATTGTAATACAAACAATAAGTACACATGTACTTTTGTAATATTGTTTAGACACCGTTGAAGTTATCTATTTCTGTCCATACAATGTTCACACGGGATCTTGCAATATCGTCCTTGTCCTGTCCATACAGTGGCCACACGTAATTTTGCAAGTGGGCATGTATCTTGTCCATGCAGTGACGGAACCTTGGTCCGCGGAATCTTAAAAGTGGGTCTGTGTCCTCTTAATACACTGACGAGTAAACCTTAATTGAACTTGTAATTATACATTGATTGAAGCATGAATGCTCCTTCATATTCGATGTAAGATAAAATCTTAAACTTGTTGGCACGTATTCCCGGTATAACCCGGTCGCACACTGAAATTGACAAGTGGGCCCATATACACCAGCTGGGCACACGTGTGATACAAGACTGCTATTATTAGAACAGCCACTTTCCAAATTTCTCGGCAGTTTCCGGTCCTTCAAATGTGACTTCCCGAAACCCACATGTACCGAGACAAGGTCCCTCATATTCGTTATCATAGAGATCAGTATTATCACATTTGTCGCACCGGATTCCGCACTCTTTACATTTGGACTCGGGTGTCAAATCTTCATCTATGCATTTGGGGCAAACATTATGTGCTACAACAAAATTTGGACGGTGGGTGGCTTTCCCACACCATGACGTTTTGCAATTTTTACAATTGGAGCAAGATGCACATACCCGAGAGGATTGACAATTCTCGGTTTGGTTTCTTCAGTGGTTGGTAACCATCCTCACAATTACTAATTTCATCTTGACTACACTTAAAATCAAAAAATATAAATTTCGGAATAATTTTTTTTTTCGCAGGGTTGGCTCTCAAATAGCATAAGTGATCGTCCATGACATATTCTTTGCATGATTTACACAAATATTCTCCACATACGTCTGTATTTCTTTTGTCTTTTCTGATCACCTTGGAACACATAGGACATTTCCAGTATTTCTGACACTCACAGAGACCACTAGGTTGACCTTTCTTATTTCCTTTCTTGTAGGTCGGTACTTGTTGGTGTTGGTTAAAACACTCTTGGGAACGACAGGTCATATTACATTCGTCACAGAGGATGCTTGAATCTGTTTTGGGACAAGGCGACGTCTTACAGACTCGACAAGTGGTTTCACATTCGTGTTTTTCTTTAGCATTGTAGTGTTTAAGACATTTTTCACAAAAGTAAGCTACATTAAAAAAAACAGTGATACTGGTGATCGCGTGAAAGTGATCATCGTCTATGTGATATAAGTAAATACATTGACGTTTGTCTTCACTGGCACCGGTAATAAACTTGTTACCGAGCCTAGCACTGACTATCATCACGCGAATTCCAAGAAGCTTTTCAAACTTTTCCACGTCAGTAAGACATGCCGGTCTATCTAATGGTACGTCCGCCAAAAGACAGAGAGCATTCGCCAATTGCCCTTGCTCTTTACGGTTGCTTTTTGTAAGATCTTTGTAGTAGGACCGTGGAACTTTGTGATGTTCCAAGATGAGTTAGAGATTTGATTTCTTTTCTCTCATATTGGTCACTTCTTGCCATTCTTCAAGCGTACACATTTTTAATTTAGCCAAACTGACTCCGATCGCCCTCGCCATACATAACATATCTTTGTTTTCTATGGTGACGACGGATTTTTTCAAATAAAGGGAGTTCTTTTTACCTTTAATACTTACTATTCGACGTTTGGCACCTCCTTTTGGTAAGTCTATCGATCCGACAGTAATGTTGAAACTTTGATCAATAGATAAATCTTGGTTACTATTTAGTACATTTTCAATGAACTCCATCACTTTATTGGCGTTTAAGTGATCCCAGGGTTGTAAGGGAACGACTATAGGGTCATGAAGCCTTTCATGGTGGATCACCACACGTCCGAGATCGTTCCCTGCCAAATCACCCCGGGCTTCCTTCAGCACTTCCTGGAACATGTGATGGAGACCTTGATGTATATCAACTAACTTTTGACCGTGGTACCTACCGTTCGTCTATCTTAATTTGGTATGTTTTGTCCACAGCCGCTGTTTTTTTTATGTCTTCTCTGATTTTTTTCTCTTGGTGTACTGTAACTTTTTTGATACGTCTGGTTGATTGGAGGGCCCTTGTTGGGGCTCATCACCACTTCCGGTTTGTACGGATGACGGAGGGTTCCAATCACCATCTTCAATGCATAAACGGCTTAATTCCTCCATTTCGTCATCAAATAAAATTGCCTTTATGCATTTCTCAATTTCATTTTGTTCTTGAATATATCTTAATGCCAATTCGTAGTCAGAATCTGAATACTGACTATTGGATATGACATCTCCATTATTGGGATTTCTGAGCTGAAACAGTCGTATTTTCACTGCCTCAGACTCTTGTATACCCTAAGTGGCTGCATAATTCATCAAATCTTCTTCATCTGTAAATGAAGTCACCTTAATCTCTAGGGGTGAAACTTGTGACTGACGTACAGTTTCACTTCCAGTTTGAGCTACATTCATTTTGCTCTTGGACAAATCTTAATGCTAAATCTAAGTCTGAATCTTTGTTCGATTCATCAAAACATTCAAGTATGTTATTGAGACTATCAAAAAGAAAATCATTTCCATATTCCGGGTTTCGGATCTGAAATAACCGTCGTCTCACTGCTGCAGACACTTGTATTTCCCAAAACCTTGCAAACTGCATCACTTCTTCTCTCGCTGGTGATGAAAGTCACCGTCGCTCGAAGTTGTGTCATCATGTCCATGACTTCACATTGGTGTCCTGTAATGATATTAAAATTTGTTAAAGACTCTAACTTCTACAATATTATGGTTGTTATATTTGAAATGAGTTCTGACAGTTAACGTTCATCCAGAGTCTTGAACAAAAAATATATTATTATCAAGGAAATATAACTGTGATGAAAGAAATGAAAGATTTGGGTTTTCCCTTGAATAATAGAATGTTCAAAATACATGACCACTACAATATTTACAATATTATTTTCACCATAAAATATTCGGTTGATAGGGTCCTTAAGGAAATATAACTCATGATGAAAAGAAATGTGAAAATATTTGGGTTATTTCCCTTGATTAATACTATGACGACATGTCGACACGTATTATGCATTTTTTTCATCATAAAGTATTTGGCTGATAGGGGTCCTTTAGAGGAGCTGTTTTTTTTTTGTTTTGTTTTTTTATTAGCTTGTAAAACTCATATAGGATAGGCCGTTCGAATTTGCAAATCTTTGATATTGATATTTCTGGTTCAGGGAGAACAAATCTATAAATAAATTTATTGTCTCATGAACTAGACTTTTTTTCTCGTAAAACAAATCATACGTTGTAAGATTTCTTTTTGTAATTTTTTAATTCCCGTTTCCATTGTCTCATGAACTAGACTCACTACTGAGTCTATAGTTCCATGAAAAATGGAAGCAGATTTTTCATTTATATAAGAATCCGATTGTAAAAGATGTCTTCTGATGTAATGAGGGTATTTAAGACCTTCCCTATATAGAGCTTGTTCTTTTGACATAGGCGGAGGTGTTCCAAAACCTCGTCGCTCCATTTTTTAGGGAAAAAAAAGCCTAAAATGAGACACTAAGTGCGTAGCAGTTCTATTTAAATAGGAGAGAGAGAGAGGGGGTGTGATCTTAAGATTTTTTTTTCATGAAGAAAAAAGATTTTATCCATTTCCGAGCTTGTCATAAAAATCAGATATGCCCAGGTGAGCCTTGGTGTCCCCATCTGTTATTAGGCTGCGAACAAGTATATCTTCCTTAGAATGTTGCTCGGCAATACTGAAAGCTATGGATCTTTCTGAATGGGGCGCCATGTATGGAATGTTTGCTGTACATGCTGCATGGACCACCAGGACATGTGGTGTCAAATCACTTGTTTCTTAAATAAGCTCCAGTCCAGCAAAGCTTATTCTAGACAGCTAGGGCAACAATGTATTTGTAACTTGTGTTGTTCTCTATGGCTACACCATAAGCCTGTGATGCAGCCTGCCCAGGTTTGTACGACGAAATCATTCTGTTTGCATTGTAACGGCCATCAAGACAGGTCAAGGTGGTTCGGGTCTTTCGTCCTTGCTCCTTGTTATGTTTAATAACAAGCTGTCTCTTGACGGCCATGTCCTCCTCATCAAGTGTTGACGGAAGCTTGGTTCATCAACGTTTGCATGTGGGACCTGGAAGGTGGAGGTATGTCCATAGATGCAAGTAGCAGATGCCCCTTCTCTTATCCTATGGCAGTGTCTTGCAAAGCTGAAGCTATTTGCATATTTATAGCTACTGCCTTTGAGCTTTGGCATCTATTGTAACTGTCCATCTTTGAAGAAAGAACACCACACGAAGAGCACCTAAACTCCAGTTTTGAACCAAGTCCCAGCTTTAACTCACTGTTAGGACGATATTTAAATGTTTACAATCCAGAAGACTGTGTTCCCTGTACACATCATTCATGATATTTATTATTCATGTTTATGATGCGGTTTCCATGCGCATCATAGTTATGTTGTTCTCTTTGCAGATCCCTTCCCGAGCGCCGTGTCGACTTGGGAGTTGCATCAGCTGCATGGAGTTAATGGCAGCTTCATTCCGGCCTAATAAAATATGTATAATAGAAACCGTAACGATAATAATAAAAATGTGTATAATAATTACAACAACAATAAAAAAGGTTCAAATTCCTTTTACATTCTGATAAGGTTCCTGAACACTATGATAAACTTGATAAAATAACTTGCCCAAAATTTGCGACTGTGAATATGAATCCAGTTTCCTTTACCTCAGGCTGATGAAGGAGTAGGTAACCACTGCCGAAAATCGTGTCAGTGGTGTTGAGGGCGTCATTAACCTTGATTGCGGCGGTGTAAGCGTAGTTATGGGTCCTGTCGGATTGGTTTTGTTGGAGTTAATGGCAGCTTCATCCCGCTCTGGGAAATACATGTGTTGATTCTGTGAACCGTGATCTATTTCACACCCACAACAGACGTGTGTTGATTCTGAGAACCGTGATCTATTTCACACCCACCAACAGACGTGTGTTGATTCTGAGAACCGTTATCTATTTCACAACCGTCACACTTATGCTGTGATTGTAATAACACATGATTGTATTATAGTCAAAGCTCTTTAATTTCTTGAGCAACAATTTACCCTCGTCAATTTTTATTCTTACACCCCTCTTAGTGTGAATATATTTAAAGTCTTCCTTCATTACACACATTCGAATATCCAATTGAAACTTACCCCATCTATACGTGTTTTCTTAACAAATTAATAATACGGTCCTTGCTTCGTAACTATTATCAAAGGAAACTAAATCAAATCAAATAGAATAGAATATTGATTTAAAGACACCTCAACAGTCGAAAGACGTCATACGGTGTCTAAAAACGCTTAAAATTACAATACGTCACAAAACTATACACAAGTGAATCCCGCACAGCAGGAGAATAAACACCTTTAATATATCACGTATGTAAAGTCAAAGCTTGTTATATATATACCAACGTCTTTAATAAAAGCGATCAAGGAATCAACAGAAACAGTATTAAAAAGGTCTAACATAGATGACACATTAAAATAATTAGTTCTAATAAGATTTAAATTAATACAGTCGACTAAAATGTTTGATAGTATACGGTTCCTGGCAAGGAATGCAAAAAGGTTGTTCTACTCGATTTAAAAGATAGGAGTGAGTCAAACGAGTATGTCCTATGCGACAGCGATTGATGACGCGTTCATCCCACGCACAGCGCGGGAAGATGGATACCAAAAACCTATGGTAGGTTGAATATAATGTAACTTATTAAATTGAGCGTTTTCCCAACTAAATTGCCATTTCGAAAAGATCAATTTATTTACGGAAGATTTCAAATCTGTAAATGGAATTTTTATATCAGCCTCGTCTAAATGGATGCCTAAACTATAATTGGGTGTTGTGAATACATGTTAATTACCTTTTTTTTTTCTAGAAATATCAAAGAAATGTCAATGAAACATTAATAATGAATGTAGCAGGTTAAATATTTTTTACTACTGCAAAAAAAAAATAAATAGAAATGATTGATATTGGTGTAACAGTGTTCTTAATATATATTTTTTAATGAAACTGTATACTTTGCCTTCTTATATTCATTGAAAAATATATTTATTTCTGTGTTATTGATGTACTCAGGCCATAAGGCGGGGCATAAAGTGGAGGTAACACCGAATTGCTTTATCATTGTGAGTATGCAATTTATTGACCTTTGCATCAACAATTTCAGAACAAGATTCAAAATAATTATCAACAAGAGGGCCATGATGGCCCTGAATCGCTCACCAGATTATGAATGAGCAACATATATTTGATTTTTCATATTGACCTACTTTTTGACCCCACATACCCGCTTTCGAGCTTGTCCCAAGATTTTATGGAAACACATTCCGACCAAGTTTCATGAAGATATTGCCAAAATGTGGCCTTTTTATCTTATGGAGACAAACATTCTGACCAAGTTTCATGAAGATTGGCCTAAAAATATGGCCTCTAGGGTGTTAACAAGCCAAATCACAAAAGCTCACCCTTTTGTGATCGCCCTTTGTCCGTCGTCAACAATTTGGCTTGTTAACACCCTAGAGGCCATATTTTTAGGCCAATCTTCATGAAACTTGGTCAGAATGTTTCTCTCCAAACTTGGTCAGAATGTTTGTCTCCAAACTTGGTCAGAATGTTTGTCTCCATAAGATTAGAAGATTTTCAAAGTTTGCATTTTTAAAATCTATTTTTAGCTCCTGTGACCTACTTTTTTAACCAATCTGAATAATTTGTACAACTTTGATAGAGGGCATCATAAGGATGATTCCTGTGAAGTTTGGTCAAAATCCTTTCAGCGGTTCATGAGATGTTTAAAGCAAATTGTTGACGACGGACGGACGACGGACAAAAGGCGATCACAAAAGCTCACCATGAGCACGTTGTGCTCAGGTGAGCTAAAAATAGACAGTGTTTTCATTGGTCAAGTTTATATAACGATAATTGCCATTTTCTTCAGCTCTAAATAGATCCAAATCTAAAATATTTTGTGGAGAGTATATGAATAAAAAATTAGTTTGTGAAGAGATCTTTGTAGTTGTGTTTAGATTTTGAAGTTGGACTTCATTTGGCAGCAGTACAAAGTTTGGTCCTTTATCGAAAAATCGTAAATAAATTTTAGTTCAAACTCGCGATTTCTTGCGTGTTCATTCTCTAAGCAATCACTTTTTAACTAAACCAGTGTTCTTTCCTAAATTCAGGCAAGAAGGTTAACAAATGTTATCAGCCTATTATATATTGAGTTTTCCCCCATGAATTTAAAAAATTTTTTTTTAAAAAAATCGCACTTCATTTCTTATCTTCAAACTTTATATTTTCATTTTTTAACACACTCTCTCGATCAAATTTGATTAAGGCTGTTATCATTAAATAAGGTCAGGAGATATCCCTTTGTAATACAGTACACGATTGTTTTGTATTTAGTATCTTCTTTTTCCAAACTTTCTGACAACGTATTTCACTTTTATATGTTAATAATGTTCGAATAAAGTTAATATCAATCAATCATGTCTGCAGTTGAAACCAGTACTCTTACTAGTCAAGTTAAAAGCGAAAACCGAGATGCCGCTTTGCAGTTCTAGTTATTTTTGATATTTTACTAATAAACTAGATTATATAGAGACTAAAGCTTTTTAAAAGCCTATTAAGAACAGAAGCAGGTTTATAATAAGTGCAAAACATTTTCTCAAACTTTTGATTTCACTGGGTTTTAAAAATTATCAGAAATAAAAATACCATAATAAAAAATACCTGTAAGTTTTTCCTTTCGCTATCTCCTGCCTCCTTTTTTCCTGGGCTCTCTCCTGATAAAATAGGAACAAATGTTTGAGATCAAGGCTTACAATGCATAACTGCATAGTATGTCAACTATAAACAAGAGGGCCAGAGGCCCTGGATGGCTCACCTGAGTATAGGAATATCCAAAGAACATCTGTACCAAAACATTTTGAAATCTGACCAGTAGGCCAGTACTTTGAAAGAAATTATTTTAGAAGTTTTCTTTTTATTTTTCTTTCCCTTGTCATGGCAACCAGAGTTATACATGGATCAGGTTTATTTTAGCAACTTCTGTGAAGGTTCACCAAAGGATAACCCCTGCTAAGTTTAATCAAATTCTGTCAAGTTGTTTCAAATTATTGGTAATATAAAGCAAATTGTTGACTATGCACTACGGACGACAACGGATGACGGGTGCAGGCTTATCACAAAAGCTCAACTTTAGCACATTGTGCTCAGGTGAGCTACATACAGTTAAAGGGTAAACACTTCAATGACTTGGATGAACTGCAGACAACAGCTCAGGCATTGTTGTACAGTTATAGTCCAGACTGGTTTTGCAGTGTATTCCAGGCATGGATTGTGTGTCATCACCATTGTGTAGAGTCGGTGGTGAATATTTTGAGAAAGAATGACACTGCCTTTAGCTGTGCCGGTGCAAGAAAGGTCATGTTTGTAATTTTCTGTTTATAGTATCATTGTGAAGTTCACTGTGTATATCACATAATGATTTTGTTAAAAGATGTGAAACAAGAAAATGTGTCTGAGACACTAATGCCCTGCCAGGATATGGTCAGAACCAAAAATTTGCTTGTTTTTTTAAAAAGTTTATTCAATAATGAATTGTACACAGGAACAATTAGCAAATAAATGATGTTATAATGGGATGTGTAGTTCTTAATCCGTAACTAACTGTTCAGCTAGCTACATGCATTTAACACAGTAATGTTCCTTTATACAATACATTATTGGTGTACCTAAAATTTAATCAAAATTACAGCTTTATAATTGATCTGTATTGTATAAACATGCAAAAGAATTATGCTACTTTTTGAAAAGGAAAATGATTAATATTTACCTTAGCCATCCTCTTCAACCTCTTTACTTCTTCTATCAACTACATAAAAAAAATAATAAAAAAAAATGGGTACGTTTATGATTTAACTCTTTTCCTCATAAAACTTAAAGACTTGTTTTGATCCACTAGAAAACAGAACTGATCCACATCTGACGGGTCCTTCTGTTTGCTCATACAAATAAATGAATGAATATTCATAAGGTTAAGGGTTAAACAAAGTATAAGCATTTGAAGTCAAATTTAAACTAAAGAGCTATGATAGTCCTTAATAGCTTACCTGAGGACCCTAGCCTTCAGAGTTTTTTTTTTGTTGTTGTTGTTTTTTATTAACCATTTGAATTTATACCCCACTTGATCCAGTTTCTCATCCAAAATTTTATACAAACATTCTGACCAAGTTTTGTTAAGACTGGATCTAAACTGTATGTACCTAATGAAGGAAGACCAGAAAAGCTCACCATAAGCATGTTGTCCTCAGGTAAGCAAAAAACAAAAATCAACTTAGTTTTACCTTTTAGGTAATGAGATAACTATTTGAACACCAGTTTTATTTATTTATTTTTATTTTTTACAATAAAAATATGTTTGTAGTCATGGCAAGCATATTAAGTACATTTTAACAATGTACAGACTGTACACTAACTAGAAGTTGGCATCAAACAAACAAGAAATCTGCTGATAGCACTGTCAGGGTTCCCACAAAATTGAAAAATCAATTTTCCCTGACTTTTCCCTGAATTTTCCCTGACCAAACTCAAAATTCCCTGACCAAATTGAGTGCAAATCCAGCAGCAAATATGGATCTTCCAAAACTAAGTTACTTTTAGATAATTTTTTTTCCAAACATGAAATGATGGTATGCCAGTTGGATGCTATTGGTAATATTATGCAAATCTGACAATTCAAATTGACTGAATAAAGCCAAATGGAAGAAACTGCCTTAGCCTTTCCTTATTATAATCCTCCTGCTGTTTGGTCAACATTCCTCGATTGTAAAATTCCCTGACTTTTCCCTGACTTTTTCTGAATTTCCAAATTTCCCTGACCAATTTCAAATTTCCCTTTCTTTTCCCTGACCTTGAAAAAAAAAGCATTTTCCCCTGACCGTGGGAACCCTGACTGTTACACCTGCATGGTAATGCAGAGATAGCCACAGAAAATGAGATGGATGGGGACAGGTTTTTTTTTCAGAATGATTTTAAAAAGGACAACTCATTCAGTAACACAGTAGCACCTGTTTAAAACTCATTACCACCCAGGTAGTTTGATAAGCTTGAGTACATTCTCTGCAGTGCCTACGAAGAGAAGTATGCACATTAGGAAATACAGAGGGTGGATTCCTTTTGTGTTGCAGGGGAATATAAAAACAACAAAATAAACACAAGTGTTTATAGGGTTAAATTAACTTATGCACAAAAATCAAACATTATTATTGTATGTATGTAATTAATTTAAAAAAAAAAATATTGTGTCTTTTTAACCTGTTATTCTATATCATTCTGTCTGTACGATCCATACCATATTTTTCCACGTTCGCATGTCTTTTATGAAACAAAAATCACAACATTTTATCTATTTTCAATTCCAGACAAGTTAATTTTGTGGGTTATGTGCTGATCATCTGTTTCTGTCATTGAGCTTTCAAAGATGAATCTGACTGGGTTAATTTAGGTCTTCGTAACTGCGTCTTTGCAGAATCCATATTTTCAGGGATATCCCTTCAGTAAGAGTATCTTGCTAAAATATCTCAAAATGGCATCCAATGACTAGCTTGATGTAGGAGAGAAAGAATCTATTTAAAATAAAGAGGCAAAACTTGAGCCTTGCTTGAAATTAAACAAAGGAAACATAAAACATGAACCCTGATCAAAGTATTTTTAGAAAATCCAAGTCAAAAAGGGGCCATAACTTTGTAATAAACTAACAGGTTTTGCTGAAAGTTTAACATGGCCTTCATTTTATTGAGATGGTAATGTGTACCATGAAATCAGTAGGACAAGGTGTTTTTGGCAAAATTGTGAGTCAAAAAGGGGCCTTAGCTGTGTCAAAAAGTTTAGGATTTTGACCATTGTTACATTTAGCATTTATTTGGATGTGATAAAATTGTGCACCAAAAACAATATTTACATCTGTTGAGTTATTGATGGGACATGGTATTTTGGCAAATAGGGGACATAACTGTATCAACAAATGCACCGTATGCAGATGCCAATAGGTGTCTGTTTTTTTTTAAAGGGATATAAATATGGCTAAAACTTGATGAAAATGTAGTCCTTGTGATTGTGAACAAAAGTGTGAAGTTTGATGACAGAATGTTTGTTTTGAAGTTAAGTCCAAGTATAAAGTTTTCCATGAAAAATGACAATGCCAAAAACATTAACAAAGACACCAGAGTGAAGACAATAATTCCAGATTTTATTTTTTGAAAAACAAAATATTAAGTGAGAGGTACCATTCTTGAATGTGACTGAACTACTTTCCATGCATTACATTCCTATTTAAATATCATAAGTCGATCTGCAATGGCAGCCAATTTATAAAGGTAAACAAACACGTGGAAATAAAAGTTGACATAAATTCCAAGGGGCAATAACATATTGTTATCACTAGAATGATATTAACATAATTTGTAGACATATGGATTGAGTAAAAACCTGATACCTATATTACACCTGCTTGTTTAAGTGGTTCCTTGAAGTCAGACAGGTTTGGCAAAAAAAAACAACTCGAAGAATCATTAAGATTTCCAAACTCATTTGTGCAATTAAGCATACAATCAAAATATACCCAAAAGAAAAAGAAACGCAGGGTAAACATTTGTGTCAGCTTTAAAAAGGAAATATTTGACAGTATTACAGTTTAAATTGTTTTGATAAAGATTTTTTTTTTTCAAACAAAATAAATGCTTTAGAATGAGATGGGGTCTATCATATGAGGTTTATTGCAAGATTAGGAGGTAAAAACTTGAGTCCGGCTACTACAGATTCTAGTTACCCTGCGTTTCTCTTTCCCTTGAGTATATATAATTTGTGATTTGCATACAGTTCTTGATTAGATGTTCAGTCTTAATAGTCGCAAGTAGTAAGGGGGACGGTTTGGGGGCAAACAAAGATGACGTAATAGGCGGCCATTTTGTTTCTATTTATAGTTACTCATTTACATATAAGGGTTTTAGGGTAGTGCGCATGTGCGGCGGCCCATATTGAATTTTTAGGGTATCTAATTTGCATATAAGAGTTTAAGGGTAGTGCGCATGTGCGGCGGCCATATTAGTGGTCATTTGCTTGGTTATAGTATACAGAGGTGACTTGTATACTTGATCCGAGATCTACTTGCGGAAATTGAGGGTCACTTCCATTCGATCTTAGACCTTTTGTATCTAATAATATCTACCCTGTTTTGATAAAATAATATCAATAATGTATAATAATATTAATAATAATAGTAATGATAAAATAGAAATATAAAAATAATAACAATGATTAAATATCTAGAACCATAAAAAACAAAACAGGAACAAACAGTAATAATGATGGTTACTATGAAATAATATCTAATACTATGTTTTATAATACCTTTACGATGTTGACTTTTCAACGTCCTACCTTCGAATGAATCGAGTGCAACTGTAATATCAATTCATAGGCCTAGGCCACCCGCGTTAACAATAGGGGGTTATTTTTAGCGATGGGACAATAGAGATATTGATTTAGGAGCGGAAATGCGAACAATGGCCTATACAAGTGTCCAAAGTTAATACCTTTAAAGTCGCCAAAGTGACTGGCATTGTACTGACATCAAAGTGCAGGTGTGTTTATAACGATTTCATTTATTCCAGAGTTAAACTCAGTCTATTAATGTAAAGTGAGAGATAAAAAAAAAATATCTGGTAAGTTGATAAATACATTTTTTTTTCACATTTCACTTTGTATACATATAATCACAAGCTTGTACAATATTCATACTATTTATTTTATTAATTAAATTGAGTTACTTTGAATGTTACTGAATTTTATTTATATTTGCCAAAAGGAAGAATATTTTTTTATGAGAACATATATGTAAAAGTAATTAACTTCATAAAATTCAAATCACACACACACACACACACACACACACACACACACACACTACCTTTCAACTAAATTCACCCCACACTCTCTCGAACACATTTTATACATATTTTGATCAGTTATTTTTGAATTAGAAATTTGACTAGTTATTGTCATTAGTTTGGCAGTTATAATGTACCAATTGTCCGTGTGTCCACCATTTTCTGTTTCGTCCACCAGAGCGTGACCTAATTCATGGGTTAATGTCGAAATAAGATGCATCTCACTCTGGTGGTTTTTCAGAAACAGAAATACTTCTGGCTCTTTTACACCGTCGTCATACGTAGTAGTATATCCATAACAGGTGGGATGTTCGGTGTCAATTAATCGGATGGTCAAAGTCATAAAATTGACCATACCCCTACCAATTATGGTCTGTAGTGCCGCAAGTATCTGTGAAAGGAAAAAAAATCTGAAAATAACCATCTAAGAAATTAAAGAATGTTTTAGATGGCCGTCTTCATTCTGTTTACATATTTTGTGACAAATTGATATTGTAATAGAAAAAATGACTAACCTGGTGGACAGGATCCGCTGCTCTAGTAGGACAGATGGCACTTTTCTCCGAAAATACAGGGTCGCCTTCTGTCCCTTTACTGTACATTACAGGAACAAATGTCTCTGGAACACTTTCCATCATGACACAGTTATTTGGAACGACAACTGATGTCTTCTCCCCCCAATTTCCCAGTATTCATTTACGACTTGAACCTATTCGAGTTTCAGCACCCGTTTGCATTGACTAGCGATCTAATATTTTGAATCAACATCCCGCAGTAGATATTATTTAAAATAAAATTTGTGTTCTTGACAGTAGATTCTACCATATTCATATACGCTTGTAATTTATCGCTAATTTCTTTCATTTCATGCAGATCTAATTATTTTTTGTATATATCATTTGTTCTTGTCCAAAAATACATTTTCTAATATCTATTTGCATTTATTTTACTTTTCCAAAATTATTTTCTTTGACAAACATGATAATACGTTCGTCTTTCGATTTATCATCCTCTAATTCAATAGTGAAATCGACTGTATCCGGTCTCTGGTTTTAAATATTTCTGCGCTAAGGTTTTTAGCTCACCTGAGCACAAAGTGCTCAAGGTGAGCTTTTGTGATCGCCCTTCGTCCGGCGTCCGTCGTCGTGCGTCGTCCGTCGTCAACAATTTGCTTTAAACGACATCTCCTCTGAAACCACTGGACAGAATTTAATGAAACTTGGCAGGAATGTTCCTTGGATGAGGCTCTACAAAAATTGCTAAAATAAAGTTGATCCATGAAGAACTCTGGTTGCCATGGCAACAAAAAGAAAAATAATTTGAAAACTTTAAAAATCATCTCCTTCAAAACTACTGGCCAGATTTCAAAATAAATTGGTACAGATGTTCCTTGGGTCAACCTCTACCAAAGTTGCTAAAATTATTCCGATCCGTAAAAAAACATGGCCGCCAGGGGCGGGGCTTATTTGCCTTATATGTATATAGAGAAACCTTTAAACAGTGTTAGAAAAAGTGTTAGAACAGTGTTAGAACAGTGTTAGAAAAACACTTTTAGATGCTAGATTTTTTGTCATTATGCCTAACACAGCCATCTTACTCAGGTGAGCGACACAGGGCCATCTTGGCCCTCTTGTTGAAAATTTATTACAACATTCTCCCTTAAACAAATAAACGTTTTTTTTTCTTTCTTCTTTTGATTCAGATAAACGTTTAAAAAACATTGACATGAAACAATCAAAAATTAAACTGTTGGATATACCGTCACGAATTTCCGTTTCGTCGAACAAAATATCCTCTGGGATAATGACTCCTCATTGGTTGGGTTTGATCGTTTTGCCATCTTTAAAATTCGATTCATCTATTATCTTTTGATCTAATAGTGACTTAAAATTGATATCCACATGCCACGATTAAATTTATCATTCAAAACTGTAAGCATTGGAATACATAATAGAGATAAAATAATAATAATAATAGATGAATAACAACTATTCTCCAAAGTATCATTCGATTTTAAATTCTCTTTGAAATATGCCGAAATGAAAAATTGAACATATCCACCACATATTCCAAAGAATATATATATATCCCGAGTTTCGAATCGATCGATGAAAAAATCATTATGGATGTTGTGGATAAATTCTTCAAGACTCATTTCCATCTGAAAATGTATGTGAATTTAACTTAAGATTGAAAAAAATAAAATAAATGAAGGTAATTAAAAATTTATGATATAGTAATAATATATTAAATATTTAGAAAAAAAGAGACGGGATAATATCTTACTGTTTTTCTTTTTTTTTTACTTGTTAGCTCACCTGAGCACAACGTGCTCAAGGTGAGCTTTTGTGATCGCCCTTCGTCCGTCGTGTGTCGTGCGTCGTCAACAATTTGCTTTAAACGACATCTCCTCTGAAACCGCTGGACAGAATTTAATGAAACTTGGCAGGAATGTTCCTTGGGTGAGGCTCTACAAAAGTTGCTAAAATAAAGTTGATCCATGAAGAACTCTGGTTGCCATGGCTACAAAAAGAAAAATAATTTGAAAACTTTAAAAATCATCTCCTTCAAAACTACTGGCCAGATTTCTAAATAATTAGTCCCCTACCGGTGTTCATACCGGAGGGGACTATAGGTTTGCCCTCCGTCTGTCCGTCTGTCCGTCCGTCTGTCCGCTCAAATCTGGATCCCGCGATAACTTAATAACTAAGCAAGCTAACTTGATGAAACTTGGTATATAACTAGATGGCAATGTGTAGATTATGCACGTCGTTTTATTTTTTCTTCAAAAATTGTGGTTGCTCTGGTAACGGAAATAGTGAAAATATGGCAAAAAATGGGATCCCGCGATAACTAAGCAAGCAAACTTGATGAAACTTGGTATATGACTAGATGGCAATGTGTAGATTATGCACGTCATTTTATTTTTGTTCTTCAACTAAAATTGTGGTTGCTATGGTAACAGAAATAGTGAAAATATGGCAAAAAATGGGATTGATTACCATATTGAGTCAAGGTGGAGCCGGTTGGGGACTTTATGTGTTGCATACAACACCAGTTACTTGTTTATTACAGATGTTCCTTGGGGTCAACCTCTACCAAAGTTGCTAAAATTATTCCAATCCGTAAAAAAACATGGCCGCCAGGGGCGGGGCTTATTTGCCTTATATGTATATAGAGAAACCTTTAAACCACATCTCCTCTGAAACCACTGGACAGAATTTGATTAAACTTGGCAGGGATGATCCTTGGGTCAACCTTCACAAAAGTTGCTAAAATAAACTTGATCCATGTAGAACTCTGGTTGCCATGGCAACAAAAAGAAAAAAAAATATGAAAACTTTAAAAATCATCTTCTTCAAAACTACTGGCCAGATTTTAAAATAAATTGGTACAGATGTTCCTTGGGTCAACCTCTACCAAAGTTGCTAAAATTATTCTGATCCGTAAAAAAACATGGCCGCCAGGGGCGGGGCTTATTTGCCTTATATGTATATAGAGAAACCTTTAAACAACATCTCCTCTGAAACCACTGGACAGAATTTGATTAAACTTGGCAGGGATGATCCTTGGGTCAACCTTCACAAAAGTTGCTGAAATAAACTTGATCCATGTAGAACTCTGGTTGCCATGGAAACAAAAAGAAAAAAAATATGAAAACTTTAAAAATCCTCTTCTTCTAAACTACTGGCGAGATTTTAAAATAAATTGGTACAGATGTTCCTTGGGTCAACCTCTACCAAAGTTGCTAAAATTTTTCCGATCTGTAATAAACATGGCCGCCAGGTAGCTTAATAAAATGCAAAAAAGTTACATTAAATTACAAGGCCACTTTTTAAAGAGAGAGAAGTCTAACAGAGAGAGAGAGAGAAAACCAGCTAGAAACAAAAAAATAAATTGTATCCTTAGATGAGATAGTCCACTAATCTGATAGGTCGTTTGGGTGATTCCACTACATATGCAGAGGTGGAGAATATAACATTACCACAAATACCATTCCTATAGCTTAGTCTGACCTTCTGGCAGAGGTCACATTTTCTGGACTGTGTTGCCCCACTGAGTTAGTGCAAAACTACATTACCTGCTACTATGTATATGAGATACTAGGCTAGTTTTACACAAAGCCACCTGATAGAGATATAAGGGTTATTCATACTATCCTAAATCAGCAGCAGCATCAACATCATCATTAAAGTGATTGTGGGGGGGGGGGGTGAATATATGCAGATTGTCTGCCTTTACTTTGGTTCATGTCAGTGTTCCAGTACACAGGGATTACCAAACACCTCTTAAAAACCACAAACGAATGATTAAAAACACTTTGTAATAAATTGCAACTTATTTAATAATAATTAACCCTTTTCCTCATAGAGATCTATAAAATACCTATGTGAGTAGCATAAAACCCAATCAGCCTGCAAGTCCAACTGTTACTCGCAGGCTGATCAGGTTTTATGCTGTTTGCTGCTACTTAGTGGTCTGGGGATGAGGATTTTACAATTAAATTTGGAAAGGTTTAAGTGGGGCTTTCTGCAAATCAGGATTTATGTGGTACCTATAAAGGGCGTCAAAATGAGTTTTTATGAGGGAAAAGGTTAAGGACCATCTCTCTTTTTGTCCATTTTCAATCAGCAGTACCACACTGAAATCTCATGATCACTGTTTTTTCCATACTATTGCTAAAATGGGTAAGAAAAACTGTCAAGTTCCTGAGAAACATGTATATCAGTATGATACATGTATACTAGGTTGCATATAGAGCAGTGGTACTCAGGTGAGCGATTTGTGGCCCTATGGGCCTCTTGTATATAAAATGACGTTTCTTTCTCAGCTGATGGTGGACTGCAGCAAACTGTTTTGATCTGAAAAATATTAAATGTATAGTCATGAAACGATTCCAAGACATTGTCGGTTTGCACTGAAACTGGGTATGATTCTGAAGAGAAAAAAGATGATAATTAAATGATGGATGGAACTCCTTAAAATAATTTTAAATAATGGTGGGTTATAATTAAACTGAAATAAATAAATAACTTACCTCAGGTAGATCTGATAGCCAGTAATAACTTGTCGAAGAGAAAAGGAGGATAAGCACAAGCGCGACAGCACAAGATTTTGTCTCAGGAAGAGATATCTTTAAAAAAAAAAAAAAAAAAAAACCTTTTATTTTTTTTAATTAAAATTAAATTATAAAAAATCCTGTATTTTTATTATTAATACCTGTTAAGATATTTTGCTCTGTCGGTGATTTTTGCGCATAATTAGCCCACTCATCTGTTTGTCTAGTGCATATATTGCGCTTATCAAAATCATTACTATTTCGTTTTGATTGGTTTTCTTATCTTAACAGATTCATTGTTTTTCCCGCTCATTTATGTTTGAAATAATGATCTTGTGGGATAAGTATTTCATAAGTAGCTTAAAACTTTTTATCAGCTTTCTTCTTGTTTGTTAACATACATTTTATAATATATATTCAATAAACTTACTTCAAAAGGGTCGTCCGTCGAGGAGTCGTTTTTCCGTACTTAAAATACATATCAAATACTCCTTTCCTCTCGCGCAAGGTGAACATTTTTTTTTTTAAAATCGTAGACAATCTTCACACATTTGAAGGTTTATAATGCGTTCAACTAATTTAATAATTTTGCTGGGCCGCCGTGGCCGAGCGGTTACAGTCCACGACTACAAATCTCACAGCCCCTCGCCGCTGTGGGTTCGAATCCCGGAATTCGAACTTCGGATCTTTCATGATGGATACTATAATGTTTTTAGTATTAATGACATTCAGGCCACCATGAAACCTTTCCTTACACCTAAAATATTCAGAATGATTCAGTAACTGTTTCTGCTTCAGATACATTTTGCCTATTTAAAAAAAATGCAAAAATATTTAGTACTACTACAAGTTCACAGTCTCCACACAAGAGAGAATACTTTTTTGATAACGCGCAATATTATAATAACTTTGATCACTGTGAAAATACTTTTCACAACAATTTATTAAATTTCGTGTGATATTTAAATAACCTTTAATAACATATGATCTCTGGATTCTCGCTTGTGATAATAAGTCAATATATGCTATTAACCAATAATCCACTCGCATTCAACACCTGTATATGTTTATTTGTACACAGATAAAATCATAAAGATAAACTAGAACCGCAAAGCGGCATCTTGGTTTTCGCTTTTAATTTGACTAGTAAGAGTACTGGTTTCAACTGCAGACATTCCTGCAATAACTAAGTTAAATAGAAAAGAAAGAAAAAAATGTTGCAAAATAGCTGTGTACTGTAGGAAAGTTAATTGAAATGGAAATCAGTTTACTACATTAACCACAACATGGTTTATTTTATTGCTTTAATTACTGTGTTTTTTACCTGGAAAAGAAATATACTGCATAAAGGAGGTAATGGTGCCTTGTATAGGTACTAAATAAAGGATCGAGAACTGACATAGTCCTTGATCTAAATGACCTGTTTTCACAATGATATGACTGGTATAGTATGTCTGGTACAGATATATATAAGCTTATTGTTAACTGGCTGGTATCAGTTAAGCAGCACTAGATTTGTCTTCTGTGAACAATATGCCCTTTTTTTGTCCCCTACCAATGTTCACAACAAATGCCTCCTGTTTGTATGTCTATCCAAAAATCTGAACTTGTGATAACTTAAAAGGTACATATATTAAATTTAAAAAAAAAAAAAAAGGTTGCAGAATAAAATTCTGCATTTTACCTTGTTTTAAGATCAATTGAAAGAAAAAGCTATTCTTATTATTCAAGTGCCATTGTTTTGATTATTGGAATATTTGAAAATAACCATTATTTAAATTTGTGGTCAAAAAGAGACATCCCTTTCATAGATGTATTTTTTTCAACTTAGAGTCTTGGTTAACTTTTTCCATACAAATGACTTTTTTACTGAATCTTGTAAGGTATGATTTTGATATTTCCAATACATTTACAGTCAACCCGCCTTACAATGGCAATAAAAGTTTATGTTTGTTTCAACAAATTAGCCATTATAAAATATTGCCATTGTGATAGAGATGTGAAAAAACATTGCACTTTTGTTTTCAAAATTACTGCTGATGGTGCTGTTATAATGAATGGTGTTATTAAGAGGTTTCACTGTATATGACCAATGTTTTAAACTGAGAATAAGAACAAGAATCAGTTATTGATTTTAATCAAATTATATCCCTTTTCCTGCTGAAAATATCTGTTACAGTTTTTGTACAATACATGTATTATAATCTCCCAAAATATCTTTTGTGTTAAATTACAGTTTCTTTTTATTTTTCTTCATTGTCTTCTTTTTTCCTAAGGTAATTACTTACAGGAAATATGTCTTACTTTTTTTTAATTTATAGTCCTCAATTTGTTACTATAGCAACATATAACTATTTTTTTAACACACAACTTTAAACTTGATCACATACAAAATTGAATAGATGCATTCTGATGGGTATTTTTGTGTGTGTTTGTGGGGGGGGGGGAGGCTTCTTTTCCTTTTAAATTGTACATGGTCACAATCTGCCCAAGGAAGGGTATCCTTGGCCTGGTCATATCTAGCTTAGCAGTCCTGGTACTTGGAATATAAACATATTGAGAATCTTAAGTGCATTTTATGTTCATACATGATGTGTATGTTATAATAAGTGAACAAATTTATTTAGGTAAACTAATATTAAATTTTTATTTGTTTCAATTTCACGTTTACGACTTCTTTTTAAATGCACAGTTTAACATAATCTTGGCATTAACTTAAAATTAATGGATTGTTTATTTCATGATAGTTGCACATATTCATATTTCAGAAGTACTAACATGAAACTGATAACACAATTTATTTTTGGCCATTTTTTTGTAAGTAATTAATGTTTTTTAGATTTATCATGAACTACAAGCAAAAATGTACCTGTTTCATATACGGAGAATTTTTTAATCAATATGGGGATAATGTCAAAACACACATTCTCCCAAATGCTTTCCTTTTTGACAAGACAATGGGATATCTTATCAAAACTTTGTACACATGAATTATTAATAAGGCATTTAATTGAATACACGTTTTCAAAAGCAGAGGTAGAAGATTAAGTGACCAATGAAAAATCGCTTTACAAACAAATTGGATGAACAAGCCATTCTATAAAAAGTGTGAAATCACAAGTTAGCACTAGTCATTCACACTGGTGTTGACACAAGCCTTGACTTTTTGTAACTTCAATGAAAGGTCTCCAAAGCCTATGCATGATTTAATGGCAGGTTGCTTATCAATATTCATTAAAACGCAGTTAAATAACATGGTCTTGCAAAAAAGCATAGCGCTTAAAAAATGTGGTTTTGATGATGAATGGGGATAAAATTCTCATTTCCTTGTCCATGAACTGGATATTCTAAGCATTTGGTCAGAGATTTAGAATTGAACATGTAATATGTATACATATTTAGTGTGTGTGTAGACATGTAGTGTGTATAACAAAAACAAATGTTGATGAATAATAATAAATAAGATTAAGTTGAGAATTGCTTTATCGTTTTTATTTCAGTTTCAACATTTATGGTATTTTAACAATAATGTTTCATAAAGGTTAATAGAAATTCTGTCATTTCTGTTTGTTCTTTTGTAGAAAACAGCAATAATATAACGGAATATAAGGCCAAAGATGAGCCTAAATTGCTCACCACTCACCTACAACGAGCAATTCAAAGCCAATTGCATCACTTTCATCAAGCTGACAAGCATTCTGGTCAAGTTGGGCCCCTACTTCTCCTCATGATTTAACTTGATCAAAATATCTTTGACAAGAAAAAATAAACAGAAAAATGTCTAAAGTGAATCAAGATTTTTCCAAGACTTACCCTAGTAACCTACTTCATGACCCAATCCTGTCATAATCAAACTTAACCAAATATCATCATGGCAAAATATTGTATTTTGTTACTCTTGTGATATTTTGGAAGGATATTAAACCAAATATGTATTTTTAATGTAAAGATTTTTCTAAGATTTTATCTATTAGGCCTAATTCTTGACCCAGCATCTCAACATTAACTTGTTTGATGTTATCAAAACAAATGACGAGTTTGAAAAATGTAAAGGGCAAAAAAAAATGATGGTCTTTAGTACATAGAATGTATTCCAACAATTTGATCTCGTTGACATACTTTGTGAATCCATCTCTGCTACTTGAACCTCTTATCTATTAACAGGAAAATTCCTTTTGGTGTAAATAAGATATTAAGTTTTGACCAATTCCACACTACCATGTCCAAACATGATCATTTAAAAATAATAATGCTGGGTGCAACTTCTTCGTTAATAAAATGGGGTTCAAGCCCTATTTTGGCCGAAATAAAACTTGTTCGAGATATCATGATTTATTAACTGGGAGGGTAAAATTCTAAATTTTAAAATCCTGTAACCTAAAGAAGTGTTCTGTTTTGAAAGTAAATTAAGAATAAGGACCTTTTTTGACATTCAAAATTCTTAAGTTCAGGTATAATTCTTTAAACTTTCACATTGTTATTATTGCCAAAAGATTTGAAGATGCTTAAAAAATTAAATGCTAGAGTTCAGACAACTATGTACAACAGACTGGAAAAAATGGATATATGACCCTAAAAGCTTAGCCTGAATACAAGTGCTCTGCTCAAGCGCTTAAAACTTTCAATAAAAGTTCATAGTGCGTTTCGGTTTTTGCATTTTGGGTTTGAATATGATATATATATCAAGGTTTATATACATATATACAGAAAAAACCCCAGAAGAATATCGCTAATCCATGGTTATGAATGATAAAACATAATAGGTATTTGGAATATATTTTACATTATAAAAACACTTAAGTCACATAGTGTAAGTACTACTTTATCTAAAAATTAGAAATTAATCTGATGTTTTATGCTAAATAAATAGATGTTTTTGATGGTTTGTTGTTGTTTTAAAATATCAATATTTTTCTTAATCAGTTTTATATGCACCATATATTTGATACCACAAAAATATATACATATGTACAGAAATAACTATCAATTAATGGCTAAGCATAACAATTTAAAATATAATTTGGATAAAGGAATATTTGAATATAAACATATCAAGTGACAGTGCAAATTGCCAAAGGAGTTTATTTTTACACTATATCTAAAATAAGAAAAAAGTATAAAATAAACTCTTATATTTTTGCAATTTGTCCTGCTGATACAGATGATGGTGTTTAAAAAATATTTTTTTTCAATAGTTCATACAAAAAAATGAAACATGTGCAGATGCGATATGAAATATGAT
Source organism: Solen grandis (assembly GCA_021229015.1). Classification (NCBI taxonomy): domain Eukaryota; kingdom Metazoa; phylum Mollusca; class Bivalvia; order Adapedonta; family Solenidae; genus Solen; species Solen grandis. The sequence goes on from CM037777.1 coordinate 67,581,173, forward strand.
AAAAAGAATCGTTCAATAATTTTTACATAAAAAGAATTGTGCAAATTTATTTGCTGGCAAAAGCAAACAAGAGGGCTATGATGGCAATAAATCACTCACCGAAATAAATAGCCTTCAATGCAAATTATGCTAATAACAAGAAATTGTCTGAACAAAAATAGCGTGTCAAAAGAGAACATTCCCAGAGCGCTAAAAGAATCATTTTACTAAGCCGAAAAGGCGCCATAACTATGATTTTGTCCAACATTGAACTTGACCATCATTTTATTAAATACCAAAAATTATTCAAATCTGTCAATCTGTTCAGGAGCTCATGAGGCAATATTAATAAAGAAAATTTTTGAGTGCAAACAAAATAATTTTTTTTTTTTAACATTGAAAGATTCACTACCCCTGACTATTTCAGCCATAATTGAACTAACCCAAATTTAATGTTAATAAACATTGTCATAAAGTTTGAAGACAATTGCTTGAGAAATGGTTCTAGAGTGCTAACAAAATTAAACATAGGCTTCTTTACCATCAAAAGTGGCATAACTTGGCATAATGTCCAGAGCCATAATTTAAGTAAGCCACAATTTTATGGCTATAATCATTGTTATAAGGTTAACGGCATTCGCTTGAAAAATGAATATGCACAAAATGAAATCTTTTTTTTCCGACATTATAAATGATATAACTCCTGACAAGATGGTCTGATTTCATATCATTTTTTTTTTCTGTTCATATTTAAAACAAGAGGGCCAAAACGGCCTTAATCGTTCACTTGAGTATCATTAATACATGTAAGTAAGTTGAAATAAAATTGGAAAAAGATAGTGTAATTATGTGAAATATAACCTTTTATTTATAATTAAAATAACTAAAAAAATTATACTAAGATAATCTTGAAATCTGGCAAGTAGTTATGGAAAAGGTGATTTTTTAAGTTTTCATATATTTTTCTTTCCATTGCCATGGCAACCAGAGTTCTGCATGGATCAAGTTTACTTTAGCAACTTTTGTGGAGGTCGACCCAAGGATCATCCCTGCCAAGTTCTGTCCAGTGGTTTCAGAGGAGATGTTTACAGCAAATTGTTGACAATGGACAACGGACAACGAAGGGCAATCACAAAGCTCACTTGAGCACAAAGTGCTCAGGTGAGCTAAAAAAAATTATTGTCATCGTGTTAACATAAGAGAAACCATTTAGTTAATTATATAAAGATGTCAGACCACACACACACACACATACACACACTACACTAATATATACATGTACACTGCTGTGTACTTTTATGTAGCCAGCAAAGCAAAATATATTTATAATACATTCAGCTCTATCAGGGCTGAGCCGCTGATTTTACAATGCACATCAATCGGCAACATTGCTGGTAAGATGTTGCACACCTCTTTTGATCCTGTAAGGGATTGCCCATCCTTCGTCAGAACAGTCACTGTTTCACTGAAAAGAAATTAAAATGTTTTACAGAAAAAGATGATTTTAAATGATTATAGGGGCCTCTGTGGCAGAGAGAGTAGAGAGTAAAGCTGCTAACATAAACAATCACTCAGCTCCTCACCAAAGGGTTTGAATCCCAGCAGGGTTATCAGATTTTCTGATTAAGCTGAATGTTGCTAAATGACTGAAATACCATCACAACATAAGTAACCAAAATAACAAGAATCTGCACACATTAGTTTTATAATGTTACTGTTTTTTCGGCGTAGCTGTATAATTTCGATTTCAACTCGCATCTTAAACCAATCAAATGTACGCTAACAGCGGTAAATAATTCTAAGCTGAATAAAAGGACTCCTGTTATTGGTTAACGCATCGTGATGGACTATAAAATTACTGTAAATAAGGGGTGCAGCTTGTATATATCATTCAGCTTGGTGTTATTACTTTTCTTTTTGATGTAAACATGAAAGTGATTTCAGTAAATTAAATACAATCCTTTTCCATCAATTGAGGAATGCTACTTTGTGAAAATGATTTAAAACAACAAAAAAGAATCCACCGTGTTTGACATGAACCCCTTAATTACTATGTTTCTTCCAGCCTGCCGAGATGCTCTCATTGAAAATTAATTCGCCAAAACCAAAACAACTAATAACGCTTTTATATCATAATTGTCATATGCAATAATGATATGAACAAATATCAAACAAGCCTATTTACAGATATAATTTTTTGTATTACCGTCTATAAATAAGTATATTTCATAGAAAAAATACTGAACTATTTCTAGAGCGCACTAAATTTGTTGTGCGTCGGTCTTTCGCGCGCTTTTCCTCGGAATGTTCTAGAAGTCCTTTATCAATGAATCTATGCTTAAAGGTGCTGATCATTAATGTATATGCCTGTATAAACTATTTTGATACAGTTTACAACAGATAAAATCAGACCTGAACAAGCTTTTGTCAGTAAGAAATAAAATGAAGGTGAAGAAAAAATTGTATGTCCTAACTACAACGAGCAGGTAACTGCTCATTACATGATCAGCCTGGAACTAAATTAGGTTTTATGCAGCGGATTATCATAGATTATTTTTATAGTTCATAGGATAATTTATAACATTACACTGCTTTTAAATAAGAACATTTGGAGGTACTCTGAAATATTTGTTATATCAAATCATTTCATATTCTGATTTTAATCATTTTACAATTTTTTATGGTGCAGGTAAGCCTGTTTACGATAGTGGTCAGTCGTGTCTTTTGTATAATAGTCTAGTCATTCTTTACTGTACATTTTGTTTTGAATATATATAGACATTATTTTAAAATTGTACTTTTTTTTTTTTAAAAAAACCTTAAAAACATTGCCATTCATCATTGTTCACTACCAAAATTAGACATGTTTTTTTACAATTATTTACAACAATGCTTTTATAACCTATCATAACATTAGAGTCTTTGAAATGTGTTTTGCATATATTTCCATTTATAAGTTTCTTAATTAAAGTATATTTTATAATGAACTTTTTATTTTTTTTAAAATTTTAAATTTGGAAAAAAATTATAAATAGTCTGATTATTATAATTTATTAAAGATGATTTTTTTTTTTTTTTAAGGTGTATCCTAGTTGGTCTGAAAATCAAAATACCTTTTTGAAATTGTGACCAATATATCATAAAAGATATATTTTTGTAATGAATAGTATTAAAATGATTATATGAAAATTTTTGTTATTGTTATCTTCAAAAAAATAAAAAACAACAAAAAAAAACAAGAAGGCCATGATGGTCCTAAATCGCTCACCTGAGATGAATAGCCTTCATTGCTAAACATACTGCTTTAGAAATCAAGATGCTGAGGCTAAACAGTAGAATAAATATAACTATTTGTAACTGCAATATATAAAACATATTTTACTTACCCACTGTTACAGACACCAATGATAGTTAAGTTGATCGATTTCTGTTCTTCATGAACTTCTTGCTACAAAGATAAGCAATTATGATTTATTAAGAATACATTGTTTTTGAGCATACAAGCATGTGTATACTTGACTATTGCATATTGTCAGAAGTTTGTTCTTTTTCAAATATAGATTTATTTGTATTCTTCATATTCTTATCTGTGATGGATTCATCTAATTTCAAACTCAAACATATGATAAGTAAATGGTTAGGAACTTTTTAGCCATGAACAAGTGTGATCTAATAACATTTCATTCTTTAAGATAAAATGACTTTAAAATAATATTTTTAGATGTTAATGGCAGACTCTTATAACAATATTTGATTGAAATATGTTTAGATTTACTGAATATTATAGTTAAAAATTATTTCGTACCACTGTGGTGTTTGGGGTTCCATTTGCTGATACCATATCTCAATACTTGTTGATCTCTAAGTTTTCAATAATAACCTGGCAATCTTCCATGTTATCATCGATCAAATCAGCTTGGTCTCTCCATAATGCAATTTTCAAGGATGAGGTTTCATCCCTCACAACAACATTTCTCACCGATGACATTTTTGTCTTTTTAATTGGGGAAATCTGAATAAGAAAAAGTGTGTCTTATTTAGAAATAATCTATTACAATATCATATCAGTATAATAATGTTTGAATTGCATGCAAATAACCAAAAGAAATAAAATGCGCATTTACACAAATTAAATAGAAAAAATTCATTTTTTGTTTGTAAAGTTAATGCATTGAAAAAAGGATTCATTCTATTCCTTATCTTTTTAAAAGAAATGTATATTCAACATTATTCTTGCCTATGTTTTAACATATGTATAACATTTTGCTAATAGTCATTTCCGATTTAAAAACCTTCATTAAAATACCAATCAGTTCAATATATCAAGACACTTGCATGAGCTTATAAACAAGAGCCCAAAGGCTCTAATGCTCTAATGCGCTCAACTAAAAAGGTTGAATCCCCCATTCCCGTGGTTGTTAAAATTTAGCCTATGTAAAAGAAAGTACCCCCTGGGCGGGGCCAATTTTGACCCCAGGACAATGATTTGAGCAAACTTAAAAGAAAACAATGCTGCATGCCAAATAACAAAGCTTTAGGTTATATAATTTTGGAGAATAAGATTGGTCTAAGTTTTCCCTATTGTAACCCCCAGAGCGGGGCCAAGTTTGACCCCAGGGTCATGAATTGAACAAACTTGATAGAGATCCACTAAACATTTTATAGAAATCTGCCCAAAAGTTTAGGAAAAGTCGTTTGAATAAGAAACTTGACGAATCACAACAGACGGCAGACCATCACAATAGCTCACCATAAGCACATTGTGCTCATGTGAATTAAAAACAGGCTGTATCAACAGCTTTGGCTAAATGGCACATTCTCATCTTATTTTAGTCCTTATTTGGTTCTCTTTATTACACATAAATACCAAAATTGCTTAAATATACTGGCACTAATTAAAACCAGATAACACTCAATAAGTACATAAACTGTGAGTGATCACTCAGTAGAAACAATTTCTTATCTGTTCCTCTGATAGCATGTCAACAATTCAAAAGTTGAAGCTATTGCAACAAATAAAAAGCATATCTTATTATTATCTTACTCTGGCACTAAACACTTCTTATGCACAATCCAAATGTTGCAAAATATTATGTTATACTGAGAACCAGATAAGCTTCCCCTTCTAGTTTTTAAGCTTAACCCTTACCCTCATTAAAAACCACAAAAAGACTAACAGAACAGCGTAAAACCAAATCAGCCTGAAGGTGACTCGGAGTCTGATCAAGTTTTGTTTTTCGCTACTTTTTTAGTGGTCTGCAATGATTTGTAAAACAAGTTGTTGTAGATACCAAACAATTTAACAGTTTAAATATATACTGTTAAATTGTTTGCTATGAGTAATAGATTACAGGTGTGTAGTATTGTAAATATGCAATGAAATTCATCAAATGGGAATAACTAAAAATCACACGTTTAATCTGATTCCTATTTTTTCATTAATGACTTTGACCTTGATCCCAACTGATTAGAATTTAGCAGAATTTTTCAAATAAGCTTTCTGCAAATAAGTTTGATATTGACATACAAATCTGACTCAAAATACCAATCAACTTTGATACCAATTGGAATTTTGGTTTATAAAGCTTTGGGTACATAAGAAATATTTATTTTACCGGTTCTTACCTCAGTCATTTTTCCTTTCACAGAAAAGCGCTTCTTTGTCGGCGAAGCAATGGCCTCTGGAATGGACAGAATTGGGGCATGCCTCCATTTTTCAACAACTTCACGGTCCACTTCAAATGGTGCTGACTGAAACACCTAAAAAATACAATGTTATGTTAGTGTTTGTTACGGAAAACGTGCACTTGATATTTAATTTCATATACACAACAAGGACAAGCACATATAAAGAAATTAAAAAAAAAAAAAAAAAACAACTGTCATTTTAATCGCTCAAATACTATCTGCATGTCACTTTGTCACAGAGATAAAGGATTTTGATACAAACTAAAGCTAATTATCTCCATTTAGGAATCACATAAAACTTGAAAACAAATTTACATTTATTCCAAAGATGAATTTCTGATAAATTTACAATATATAATCAGTTCGATGAACCGGTCGTTCGACAAAACCACCAACACCCATTTTAATAAATAGTAACTGATTTTCATTTTTTTTTTAAATTCTTTTTTACCTTTTATTTCATATTTAACAATGCCAAAGTCATATGATTTCTATCCATTAAATGATAATAATTCTGATATAAAACATAAGTGTTTACACAGAGTGCCTTGTCTATAGTATCAGTGTCATCACATTGACATATACAGGGTAGGTTTAGTACATCCAAGACCTGTTCATACAGTGACATTATTAAAATATTCCAGTAATTTGAACCAAAGACAGCTCTGTTTTTTGTCTTATTGTTATATCAAATTTATTTTTTTAATCCATTAAAATTCAAAAAACTATTTAAATATTACTATGTATACATGTGAATAGAATCAACCTTTTTTTTTAACAAAATCAGGCTTCATTTACCCAGATATAGAACACATATGCTCTTTCCAAAATTTGGGGGGAAAAAACTGTAAAAAAGCAAACATACGCTTAAAAGCAATTGTCAGGATCAAAAATTTCTTCAAAGACAATAGTATAACAAGAATGGGCATTTAATCGTGACTTATTCGTCTATCTATATTCTATTTTGTTAAAACAGAATAATGTCGGTGTCACAATATAATGGTTTCAATTTGTTCCCTTCAGCTTTGATTTTTTTAATTCACTTACCAAATGTGCTTGGATATATCAAGACTCAATCCATTTTTTTTTTAAATAAACCTTTTAAATTGCATGTGGCATATGTTTGATCAATTAAAGATTACAAACATAGGGCCGAATACCTTTATCTTTGCATAATTTGTGACATTTTTAACTAAACCCATAAGAACAACTTAGTTATTATGTCAAACTCTACCACCTCACCAAATGATTGATGGTAATATCCAAGGAAATTTTTAAGAAAGAAAGCTCATTTTGGTATTTTATTGACAAAATAGCTATCGCTATTTTTCTGGGCGATTAAACCATTTTTTAATTTTGAATATTTATTTCTATAATCTTTTTCCACTTATATAAGACACACTTAACTAGTCCTTATGTTGTCTTTCATTGTTTTATTTTTAGCTCACATGAGCACAACGTGCTCAAGGTGAGCTTTTCTGATCGCCTTTTGTCCGGCGTCCGTCGTCCGTGCGTGCGTGCGTCCGTGCGTCCGGCGTCAACAATTGCTTCAAACAACATCTCCTCCTAAACGGCTTGGCCAATTTGAAAAATATTTTGCAGGAATGTTCCTTGGATGAAGCTCTACTAAAGTTGTATAAATGGTTCTGGTCCATTGCATAATTAGGTCACAGGAGCTAAAAATAGATTTTAAAGATGCAAACTTTGAAAATCTTCTTCTGCAAAACTGCAAGGCCTAGAGCTTAGATATTTGGTATGTAGTATCATCTTATGGGCCACTACCAAGATTGTACAAATCATAGCCCTATGGTGATAAATGACCCCGCACCAGGGGTCACTTGTTTTACATAGAGTTATATAGGAAAATCTTAAAAAATCTTCTTCCATGAATGCATAAGGCCTAGAGCTTAGATATTTGGTATGAAGCATCATCTTATGGGCCACTACCAAGATTGTACAAATCATAGCCCTATGGTAATAAATGACCCCGCACCAGGGGTCACTTGTTTTACATAGAGTTATATAGGAAAATCTTAAAAAAATCTTCTTCTATGAATCCATAAGGCCTAGAGCTTAGATATTTGGTATGTAGCATCATCTTATGGGCCACTACCAAGATTGTACAAATCATAGCCCTATGGTGATAAATGACCCAGCACCAGGGGTCACTTGTTTTACATAGAGTTATATAGGAAAATCTTAAAAAATCTTCTTCTATGAATCCATAAGGCCTAGAGCTTAGATATTTGGTATGTAGCATCATCTTATGGGCCACTACCAAGATTGTACAAATCATAGCCCAATGGTGATAAATGACCCCACACCAGGGGTCACTTGTTTTACATAGAGTTAAATAGGAAAATCTTAAAAAATCTTCTTCTATGAATCAATAAGGCCTAGAGCTAAGATTTTTGGTATGTAGTAGCATCTAATGGTTCATTACAAAGATTTTCAAAGTTTTGGCCCTACGGTGATAAATGATCCTGCGCCCAAGTCTTCTGAAACCATATGGCCCATTGCTTAGATATTTGGTGTGTAGTAATGTCAGGGGTAAAATGTTTTAGATTAAGTTATATCAGAATCCTTGTCTGTTTAAAAACCTTGACATTAGTTGAAGCAATGGTACTCAGGTGAGCGATTCAGGGCCATCATGGCCCTCTTGTTTATAGTAAATGACTGTTATTTGAAATAATATTTCATGTAGACTTGTCACTATTAGAATTGAGTAATTCGACCAAGCAAAGTAAATAAGGTAAAAAAAAATGTTAGATATGTTTGCCAATAAAGTAAGATAACGAGATAGGTTGTCAACAAAAATACTTTAACCTGCAAGAGTCTAAAGAATCTTTAATCTAGGTAGATTTCATTAATATTATCATTCTAAGATATTATTAAAATCTATTATTATTAATAATAATAAAGTTTAGATTTCAGTATTATTTTTATCATTATATCATTAAGAAAATGATTATGCTGTTATAATAAGTCATTGCTAGTCCCTTCATTTTTATAATTACTTCTTTTAAGACTGAATAGTTAAGCTCTGCTGGTAAAAATTAATCAACAAAAGGGATAAATTCCAACTTTTAAACGAACATTGAAATATTTTAAATTGAGGAATGATATATAAACAAAATTACTAACATTTAAGAATGCCAGTAATGAAGAATTTTTCAGTATACTTCAGTTCTTTATCTGCTAAAACTGAGAAGAGACCCTAACTATTTGATTTTGAAAATAATTAATTGCTGAAATTGCCAAATTGTAAAACCGTAAATACTGAAATGGGAAATGGGAAAGCTTGTGTTAGTTTGAAATATTCTAAAAAAACTGTATGCTGAATTGGGATATAGCTTTATACGCCTGTTATGTAGTGAGAAAAAAACCCTGAACGTCTAGCCTGTCTAAAAAGTAATGAGCGTGCTATCAGTGACTGGAAAATTTATTTTTCTTACGTTTGTAAAAGAGACTTACTGACTTTGTTTAGGAGAAAGATGACCAAACTCGAACTTCAAGATATGTTTGAATAAATTACCGAAAATTTAAACATATAGTTTGGGCAATAGTTATGATAAATTATACAAATAGTTTTGGCGTTTCGATTCCCAATCACTGACAAAAATCTCTTACTTTGGTCCGTGCGGTCATGCGAACGCTTTCGTGTCCAGCACTGTCTGAAGGTGGTTGTGCCATGTTGTAGTTGGTGATGATGAAGGTCTTGTCCTTCGTGACATGTGCCTTCATGTTCAGCTCCTCAAACTCTGTTGCAGTAATTTTGATGTCAACCAGGTCGTTCTTTTTAGAAATGCATGTCATGCATTTAAATGTCGGTCCATTGCCTGGCTGTCTCTCCTCCCAATCGCCAATGGCTCGCAGGAACAGCATTGCGCTCATGGTAACTTCGGTCTATGATACTGTGATGCAGATTACCGAATGATGCAGACCACTTTTTTTTTTTTTTTTTTTTTTTTTTTAATTAAGTGTTTAAAGACTCACAGCCTTAAGCCATAGGCGGCTCGGCATTATGCGAAGTCTTTTAATTTTGAATTTCGAATGTAAATTTTTGAAAAAGTACGTTTTACTTAATAAATTAATCCCTAACTGCCAAAAAAGTGCCAAATAACTGAGAAAGGTCTTGGAAATAAGTTCTAATTTAGAATTTTGATAGCTTTGATTTAAGCTAGCAAGGATTAAGTCCTTGAGAATAGTTTGCCAAATAAATTGCTTTTAGAGATATCCGGGTGTACATTTATATTTTGTCCCTTTTGGACTGTGGTCCAACAGGGCTCATAGGGGTAGACTTTTTATTTCTTTGTCGGACCAGAGTAACCTCCAGCAGCAAGAGAGTGCTGCTTTTTTGGTAGGTTTATATTATAGTCAGAGGATAGACAATTGTAATAGTTAGATTAGAGTTGGCCTTAATCAGGTCGATGTACACCCTTCTATCTCTGTTTCCGGTCTCTGAGGAGAGAAAAGAAAAAGAACGATATTGAAGAAAAAGAAAAGGGGAATTTCCCTTTTTTTGAATTTTGATAGCTAAATATGCTAGTAAGGAAGGATTCCTTATAAATGGTTAAGCCAAAGTGTCTAAATGTAAACTCTAATTTAGAGTTTTGTCGGCATATTGTTACTTATAAAAGGTTTAAAATTATTCTTTTGAATTTTTGAAAATTGCCAACTTTATGTTACTGCGTGTCCGTGGTTATATCTTAAATTTTCCGCGCGTTTCTTGCTCATGTTTACGGATTGGTGTTTTGGGCATACAGACTATTCTGTTTTGTCCTCTACATCACTCCGTAATTTCCTTTAGTATGCTTTATTTGTTAATACCGTTTTTCACTTTGTCGCGCATTTCTTGTAATTCCCACCCTTTTTGTGACTTCTGACTATTCTTTGACCTAGTGTCACTTGTCACCTACTTATTATAAATATCTCACCCTTCCCATCCTCCATTTTGCTATTTTTAAGTCCCCACTGTGATGCCCAGGGGGGATGGGTCCGAGTACGCCCAACGAGACTTTAGGTCTCTGAATTGTCCCCTCCAAACAGCACAATGAAGACTGCCCTATTTTGAATGTATGTTTTTATCTCTTTCCCTATCTTGTTTGGTAATTAGTTATTCAGATTATATTATATATAGATTTTAGTTGGTGGGTGGGGGAATGTTTCCGAGGGCAGCGAACGTCACATTCCTCAGGATTAAGTCCCGGTACTGCCCTCTTCGCATGTCCCCACCCATTTCCTGTTTAATGGTGACCTTGATTCTTTTTGGTATTTAATTTTCAACGGGGCACTTGCTTCCGGGGGGAAGCGAGCGTCACGCTCCTCAGTCAATAAATCCTGTTACTTCCCCCTTCCACACTACCCCATTGTTTTATTTCTAGATTAATTTATTTATATTTTATTAATGTATCCCGTTTCCCTCAGAAACGTCAATACATTTCTACTAACGATTTCTGAATCTTTGCCATCCGGGTACACTAGGGATTTGATAGTCAGACTTGTTACTCCCTCTTTGTAAAGTCTATTTTTTAAGCCTTCTCTGAATTCTGTGAGTTGGTGACATTTCTTAGTGGTGTCAAAGAAAATATGACCCACTGTTTCTGTTTCAGGGCAGAAACGACATTTGGTTTCCTCTGAGAAATTTTGTGTTCTTATCCCAGACATTCCTAGTTTTAACCTGTTTAGTGCTACATCTTCTCTCCTAACACTACTGTAGTTATAGCACTTATTTTTAATCTTAGGAACGAACATTTTCATAGAGTCGTGACTTTCTTCCCAGAGTTTTTGGAATTTTTCTTGCCCTTTCTGTTTAATGAGTGAATATATCTCATTTTTATTAAGTTCTATATTAAGCGGGTAACCATTTTTGGAGCCTTGTTTTGCATTTTCGTCTGCTTGATCATTTCCCTGTATCCCCACATGGCTAGGAATCCAGACCAGTTTAACCTCTGCTAAGCCCTTGGATTTTAGTTCTTGATGAATTAAATAAATTTCATTAATTATTTCTTGTCTATCTTTAGAGTAGCCTTTTTAGCTCACCTGAGCACAAAGTGCTCAAGGTGAGCTTTTGTGATCGCCCTTCGTCCGGCGTCCGTCGTCGTGCGTCGTGCGTCGTCCGTCGTCAGTCGTCCGTCGTCAACAATTTTCTTTAAACGACATCTCCTCTGAAACTGCTGGACAGAATTTAATGAAACTTGGCAGGAATGTTCCTTGGGTAAGGCTCTACAAAAGTTGCTAAAATAAAGTTGATCCATGAAGAACTCTGGTTGCCATGGCAACAAAAAGAAAAATAATTTGAAAACTTTAAAAATCATCTCCTTCAAAACTACTGGCCAGATTTCAAAATAATTTGGTACAGATGTTCCTTGGGTCAACCTCTACCAAAGTTGCTAAAATTATTCTGATCCGTAAAAAAACATGGCCGCCAGGGGCGGGGCTTATTTGCCTTATATGTATATAGAGAAACCTTTAAACAACATCTCCTCTGAAACCACTGGACAGAATTTGATTAAACTTGGCAGGGATGATCCTTGGGTCAACCTTCACAAAAGTTGCTAAAATAAACTTGATCCATGTAGAACTCTGGTTGCCATGGCTACAAAAAAAAAAACAAAAAAAAAAACCTCTAAAAATCATCTTCTTCAAAACTACTGGCCAGATTTTAAAATAAATTGGTACAGATGTTCCTTGGGTCAACCTCTACCAAAGTTGCTAAAATTATTCTGATCCGTAAAAAAACATGGCCGCCAGGGGCGGGGCTTATTTGCCATATATGTATATAGAGAAACCTTTAAACAACATCTCCTCTGAAACCACTGGACAGAATTTGATTAAACTTGGCAGGGATGATCCTTGGGTCAACCTTCACAAAAGTTGCTAAAATAAACTTGATCCATGTAGAACTCTGGTTGCCATGGCTACAAAAAAAAAAACAAAAAAAAAAACCTCTAAAAATCATCTTCTTCAAAACTACTGGCCAGATTTTAAAATAAATTGGTACAGATGTTCCTTGGGCTAACCTCTACCAAAGTTGCTAAAATTATTCCGATCCGTAAAAAAACATGGCCGCCAGGGGCGGGGCTTATTTGCCTTATATGTATATAGAGAAACCTTTAAACAACATCTCCTCTGAAACCACTGGACAGATTTAGATTAAACTTGGCAGGGATGATCCTTGGGTCAACCTTCACAAAAGTTGCTAAAATAAACTTGATCCATGTAGAACTCTGGTTGCCATGGCAACAAAAAGAAAAAAAAATGAAAACTTTAAAAATCATCTTCTTCAAAACTACTGGCTAGATTTTAAAATAAATTGGTACAGATGTTTCTTGGGTCAGCCTCTACCAAAGTTGCTAAAATTATTCCGATCCGTAAAAAACATGGCCGCCAGGGGCGGGGCTTATTTGCCTTATATGTATATAGGGAAAACTTTAATCAACATTTCCTCTGAAACCACTGGACAGAATTTGATTAAATTTGGCAGGAATGATCCTTGGGTCAACCTTCACAAAAGTTCCTAAAATAAACTTGATCCATATAGAACTCTGGTTGCCATGGCAACAAAAAGAAAAAAAATATGAAAACTTTAAAAATCATCTTCTCCAAAACTACTGGCCAGATTTTAAAATGAATTGGTACAGATGTTCCTTGGGTCAACCTATTTATCTCAGGTGAGCGATTTAGGGCCATCATGGGCCTCTTGTTGTATTGATGTTAATGAACTGAGGCTATCTGTAAGTATTGTAGCTTTTTTTGGTTTGTTTTGCTTGATCCATTTGTAAGCGTTAAGGATGGCCACAAGTTCGCAGGTGTAAATAGACACTCTATGGTCAATTTTGAAATTGATATTTTTAATTAATAAATGTTTGTGTCTTACTGCTATCCCTGCCCCTGCTACTTTCTCATGTCCATCCTTGCTGCCATCTGTATCTATAGAGTCTGAATAATTTTCTCTAATATATTTCTGTATGAATTTTTTATCATTTTCCGAAATTCCTTGGGCTTTACAGATTTTTGTGGCCAAGCTGAGGTCTGGCTCAATGTTTGTGTTTATATTTATGTCCCTATAACTAGGTTTAGTCACAGGAACGTTGGTTAGTCCGTATTCGTCGACTGTGCCCCGTATGGTTTCAGCATAAGGAGGTTTAGTTTTTTTGAAGCCTTTTTTGTTGATTCTACTTTTAATAAAGTTTGAGTTATGAATTTCTTTATTAACTGGCAGTCTATCTCCTAATCTGGTTGACCTGGTCCAGTATTTTAACTGGTTCATTTCTCGCATTAAATGTAGAGGTTTAACTGCTGCCTCAACATGTAATGACATAGTTTCTGTTGTTCTGTGGGCTCCTAGGGCTATTTTTGAGTGCCCTATTTTGGATGAATTGTAATTTCTGTAAATGAGTTTTGCAGGCTGATGCATAGACTATACTGCCATAGTTGAGTTTACTTAGAATCAACGTTTTGTATAACATGATCAAAGTGATCTTGTCAGCTCCCCAGCTTTGCCCAGAGACACACCTCATTAGATTTAGATCTTTTTCACATCTAGCTATTAATTCTGTTATATGTTTGTGCCATGTTAAGCCTTGGTCAAAATGGATTCCTAGAAATTTTGCTGATGCTAGATATTCTAGAATTTTCCCGTGAAGTTTTAACTTGGGAACATTTTGCATTTGGATTAAACTTGGATTTTTTGAGACAAGTAATACTTGTGTTTTTACTGGGTTGATTGTGAAACCCCAGTTCTGTGACCATTCTTCAATTGAATTTAGTACTTTTTGCATGTGTCTCTGTGCTAGCTCGGGAGTTCTTGCTTCATGCCATACAGCGCCATCATCTACGAACTGGGACAGTTCTACTTTTTCTTTTTTTATGTTTATTCTAAAGTATTCATTATCAGGGAGAATATTATTGGAGAGAGGACAGATCCCTGTGGGCATCCGTTCTCCGTTTCTAATTCTTCTGATAGATCATTCTTTACTTTAACTTTAATTTTTCTGCCCTCGAGGAAACTTCCTACCCATCTTAACATATTTCCTTTGACTCCAATGGAATGCAGGTTTAACAGACAGCCTTTATTCCAATGTTTATCAAATGCATTGCTCAGATCTAGGAAGACTGCTAACAGCACCTTCCTCCTATATTGAGCTCTTCTACATGCTGCTTCTAATCTAAGTGGTCTTCACAAGAGTGATCGGGTCTGCATCCTGACTGTTCAGGTGATATGAGATTATTGCTTTCACAGAAGTTGACAAGCCTTGGCTTAATCATCCTCTGCATTATCTTAGTTAGGGTAGATGTTAGGGATATGGGTCTATATGATGCTGGATCGTGAGGGTCCTTACCGGGTTTAGGTATGGGAACTATATTGGCCACTTTCCAGCTACTGGGGATCACTCCCGTTTCCCATGATTGATTGAAAATATCTAGCAGTTTTGACTTTGCTAGTTTGCCTAATTTTTTAATCATAAGATATGATATTCCGTCTTCCCCAGGGGCAGAGTTCTTACATTGGTTGAGTGCCATGTTCATGTCAAACATTGTGAAGGGTCGGTTGTAAGATTGATCATTGACCATCGTGTTATCTTCGGCCAAGATTTTGTCAATCTCCCTCTCAACCCTTCCTTTGTTCTCTACGAATTTAGTGGGCAGCCCCGCATTTGAGCTGACAGATTGAAAGTGTTTGTTAAAAATATTGGCTTTATCTTTATCAGAGCTTATTATTTCGTCTTTGATTTGTAAGTCTGGCATTTTCCTAACTTCGTGACCTTTTATCCTGCTAACCTTATCCCAGACTTCTTTTCCTGTAGTTCCATGAGAGATGCTGGTTATAAAAGATTTCCAACTGTCTTTCTTACTTTCCTGAATAACTGTTTTTGCTGCTTTTCTTAAGTTAGAATAGATAATATAGTTTTCAGGAGTTTTCTTATGATTATATTTTTTCCTAGCATTTTCTCTCTTTCTGACAGCCTCGTCGCATTGAGCATTCCACCATGGCACTTTTTTATTTCTACTTTTTTTGGGTTGATTAATAGGAATTGTTAAGGATGCTAATTTGTTAATGTGTTCTATAAATTGGTTATTCTTATCTTCTATGTTTATTGGGTCCTCATACGTAAATTCAGTGTATGAGTTCCTATAATATGAATCCCAGTCTGCCTTGTGCAGGAGCCACCTGGGTCGGTCATTATTATTGGCTAGGTTGCGGGTAGGCCTTGTTACCTTTATATGTATGGGGAGGTGGTCACTCCCCAAGGAGTTGCTTAGTACTGTCAAGTGTGACTTAGTACCTATTTGTGCTGACACTATACCTAAGTCAAGGGTAGAATTTTTGTGTTGAGCGTGACCTGTTCTGGTTATTTGACCTTTGTTCAGCACTTGCATTGTGTTAATTAATGAGATTTACTGACTCGGTATCCTGTCTGAGGTCCCCCGGCGGGTTCCAAAGTGGATGTTTTAGATTAAAGTCCCCCACCATAATGGTATTATTGGTTTTGTATTTGAAAATGTTCATCAAATTACTATTAGTATTGCTTTCATTATCTGGGCTGTAATAATTAATTAATCTTGTGCTACTGTTTTGTTCTCTTATATTCACGATGACGCATTGGGCCCGGTCCGTGCTCGGTCCTTTCATTACTGTGCCTTTGAGGTGGTTTTGTATATAAATTGCTACTCCACCACCCCTATGACCTTTTCGCACATCTTGCGTAGCCAGCTTGTACCCCGGAAGCTTCATTGGTCTGGTATCATCATTCCAATGTGTCTCCTGAATACACACGGCCTTGGGCTTTATCTGCGCACCTAGAATATAATTTTGCAGTTCCCCTATTTTGTCAGAATCCTCCCTATTAATTCCGCCGGCATTCCAGGACAGGACACCAAAGTCAGAGTTGTTATCTATGTTTTTGGTATCCATTGTTATGTGTTAGTTGGAATGCCTAATTAATGGGGGTATAAAACTTCTTAACTTAATAATAATAGGGGAAGGGTGGGCAGGGCCCAGTCTATCCCTTCGTCCCTGGTATCCTGCAGGGCCTCTGCGGCCTTGGAAATTGTTCCAATAGCCGTTTCGGTTTGGGTATCTTGATGGGCGGTTTGGTCGCCCATTGTTTTGATTAGGCTTATGATTGGGGATATTCTGATTTTGTTTTTCAGTGTTGGTGGGCTCTGGGGTTAGGGCTTCCACCTCCACTGTCTCCCTGATAATGTCTTCAACTTGTTTTTCTGTTAATTTTTTGTTAGCCAATTTTGTAACAAGATTTTTGACTGACTGGTCAGTCAATCCTCTTGTCTTACCTTTGTTCTCAGTGGTGGTAGGTTTGGCCAGGCATCCTTGTACTTCCTGGTTTCTTTTGGCCACCCTTCCGCTGTATGCCCGAAAAGCCGAGCACCCCCTGTAGGCAGCACTATGTGCTCCACCACAGTTGGCACACTTCTTATCTTGCTTATTGCCACAAGCAGCATGGCTATGGGGGCCAGCACAGTGCGGGCATTTGAGGTCAGCTTGACAGTACTTGGTAGGGTGACCAAAGCCTTGGCAGTTGTTGCATCTGAGAATACTAAGGAGGACCGGCTCTGTGTCAAAGTTTTCTGATTGCATTTCGATTTTTGAGGGAGGTTTTGCTAAGTTGAAAGTAATTCTAATCTTATTTGTTTCTTGATATTTACCCTCCTTTTTCTCTTTTTCTATAAATGCAGATTTTACATTGTTCATGCCTTGAATTTCCTTGAGGATATTCTCAGCATTTCCTTTAGTAACAATTCTTGCCTTACTGATAGTTGTTTTTTTTTGGTTTCTTTGGTTTCTGTGTTTGGTTCTACTTTGAACATGAGCCGGTCAAAGGTAAACATTTTGGCATGGTTAAGTTTGCTTTTATATATCCTGAACTTAAATTTTTTTTTTTTTAAAGTTGCGTCGCTAGGTTTCGAAACACTGTCAGTTGAGTGGGACAGTGAGAGAAGAGGCAGAGCGCGCTACCTATTGAGCTATTTCTACCTCACATGTTTTAACATGTTCTTAACCAGTATAATATATTTTACAGCTGAAAGAGACTGTTACATTTATTGATCTTTTTTCTTATTTAATGTAATTCTAATTATATAAATAAAAAAGAGTCGCAATCAAGTACATTTTAACATTAAGCTTAAATATTGTATAAAAAGATCTTATGAAAATCGCGTGAACTCGTAATGAAAATCACGTTGGTATCTATTTCCGCCTACCGCACTCATGGAGAATTGTACCAATTTTACCTTTGCTGTAATTATGTTGCTAGTTATTGGAGGAGAGTGTCAAGAATGTCAAAATTTACATAGAGTATGCAACGAAAATGCTTGCTTTATCGCTTGGGAAACTCTTCATTCGGGATGTTGTTTTTTTTTTTTGGCATGACAAAAACTTGAAAATAGAGAGAATCACGTTCGAGAGGTTTCCCAACAGTAACATTTACGTAGATAACATTCCAAACATCAACACAATTTCCGTTAACGACAGGAGTGGAGTAAAACCTGACTGCACGTTCGTAAAAGGCTTACCCTTTGTGCCAAGAACAGATAACTCACGAGAGATAGAATGTAATCTAGTGAGTATTTTTTTCTTCATTTTTTAAAGCATAAACGTTTTACCTGTGATCAATCAAAATTTCACTTTACACTTTAAATCATTTTTCTACGTTGGATAGATATTTCAATTTTGAGCGAAAACGTTTGTTATAAATAAACATATTATAAAAACTTTCAATTCTGAGTAATGATGTGTTCAAGTCATATTAGCCTGTAATATAAACTAATATTATTAGTTTATGAACTTGCAATTCTTATAAATTGATATCACTGAGATGATTTAGCAAACTTTTAGTATTCTTGTCTTAAATAAGGGCCTTCAAATATTTGTTGCTGTTCAAATTGTATCTTTAAATTGTTTTATAAAGAACCTGTTCTTTATATTTAGAACTCTGCATTGTAATAATGGTTGTAAATGAGATGCATGATTAATTTTTCAGATGCCGCAGAGTCTAAATTTTATAAACCCCCCCCCTCTTAAACATATAGTCACGCCCCCCCTTGCATGTCCTCTCAGACAAGCGCACCCTCTCATGTGCTTACATCCTCTCATGCAGCCATGTCCTCTCATGTGAGCATGTCCTCTCAGACAAGCACAACCTCTCCTATTTCACACCTCTCTAAGCCTGATGCGAATTCTACAAGCTATTTTATTTATCATATTCATAATTTCTTTGGCTTTAAGCCTGGGAATGGCAACATATATTTTGCTGGAAAGAATAAAAAAGGCAAGAAAAATACCAGTTAAATCATATACTCTACCAAGTCAACAGGAGTTAACAGAATTTACTCTGCAAGATAGATTGTCTCTTTCATCTTTGGAAAATGAGTATGAAGAACCTATATTTATAGCCAACTCCAACATAACCAGACTTTAATCATAACAAAGAATATTTGCCTATGTTCATAACTGCACTTTTCATCTTCAATTGTTTTTTCATGATATGCATACACTAAGCCTCATTTTTCAAATTGCTTATATCTTATAATATTCTTATATTCATATCAGTGCAATATTTTTCATGATATGCATACAATAAGCCTCAATTTTCAAATTGCTTATACCTTCCTTATAATATTATTATATTCATATTAGTGCAATATTTTTCATGATATGCATACTGTGACTAAGCCTCAATTTTCAAATTGCTTATACCTTCCTTATAATATTCTTATATTCATATCAGTGCAATATTTTTCATGCTATGTATTTAACATATAATATGTGTTGTGCTTAATTTTCAAATTACTTTACCCTCCTTATAATATTTTCATTCAACAGTCATTTCACTTGGATCATTAAGCGCTGCATCTGTCATCATCATCATCATCCTAGCCATTTTACATTACTTGAAAATAATTCAGTTGCGTCGGATACAATTGGGGAATACAACAATTGAGCTTGAAGGACAGTTGCAGCAAACCTCGTTTAACATCCTGGAAGAAACAGAGCAGTCGTACACAATTGAAGCATCTCATTCAGCAGTGATGCCAGAAAATTCATCTGTGGCTACAATAGATCCTTCTACATCAACAACAGTAGGTGCTCCATTTCAAAACACTCGAAGCAAATCAAATGCAAAAGGTATGCCATGTTAATTCTTTTTACAATGGAATATTTGCGCCAGGTGTAGGCTGCACTTTTTGAATGCTCTTGCTTTTTGTGTATTTTAGACGTGACACATTGTATGAATTTATCTGAGATTTGGTATGGGTGTATATTAGTGTATGAGGATTGATTTGGTGAAGTTGCATGTTTGAAAGTGAAGCAGTTATCTGATAAATTGGCAAATTAATAATCAGTTATTGAAACTGCTCCGGTTGACTGATCATGATATTACAGATGGGTATACATGGTGAAGCAATAAAAAGATATAGCAGTAGTGATTTGCTCAGTCTGCGGATGTTTGCTAGGGGCATAATTTTGAACAAAGAAACTGTTCACCGTTTGAAACAACTTGGTATTTTTAGGTTCAGGGGATTAAGGGCTAGTCATTATAAACCTAAGCCACACAGCTGTTCAATCAGAGGTGTAAATCACGACAATCTCACATCATTGCCTGAAGCTATATCACCAATTATTAGGCCTAGATCTAAGGTGGTGACCCACCATGTAGAAAACTGCATAGGTTTTAGCAATCTCCTACCTGTGAATCGAGAGTATATAGATAATGTAGCTTAAAGTCTGTTATCTAAATGCAAGGTCAGTAAAAAATAAAACTGTGTCCCTCTGTGGTTACATAAAATATACAGATAAAGACATATTAGCCCTTACTGAAACATGGCTTGGCAATGATACAGACAAAACCTGTATCCTTAAGCTATTGCCGCCCGGTTATGACATTAAGCATATTGCACGCTCTAACTTCAGGCGTGGTGGGGGTGTAGCTATCGTTTTCCGAAACGATATATATTATTTCCTCAACTAGTGATAAGAAGTTTACAACATTTTAACACATTGACTGTAAGCTGGTAATCAACAAAGTCCCTATAAGACTAGCTGTAATCTACCGTCCGCCACCGTCAAAGATGAATGGCAGCAGTACAAACCTATTTCTAGAGGATGAATGGCCTACATTTCTAGCTCATCACGCAACTACTGAGTCAGAAACTGTTATTGTTGGGGACCTAAATATCCATCTTGACAAAAACTCTGATCGTGACACTGTAAAGTTCAATAGTTGTCAATCGTGTAGAATGCAGCAATATGTACGTGAGCCAACACACGTCCGGGGACACACTCTTGATGTTGTCGTTGCAAAAGACGATTGCAGTATTGTACACAATGTCTATGTGACAGACACTGGTGTTTGTGACAAACATGGCAATATGAAGTGTGATCATTTTGCCATCCACCTCACCGTTGATGTTTCAAAGCAATCCAATGCTCGGAAAACTGTGTCTTTCAGGAAAATGAAAGCTATTGATATGAACTCATTTAAATCTGATATAGCCTCCTCTGAGTGTTTTAGAGTTGAAACTGACAAGGTTGATGAATTGGTTGAAGTATATACTCAAGGTCTAGCATCTCTTATCGACAAACATGCTCACTTCTGACTAAGACAATTACTTTGAGACCAACAAGTCCTTGGTATACAGAGGACTTACATGATGCTAAACATAAGAAACTGGAAAGAAAATGGAGGAAATCCAAACTAACCATTGATCACCAGATCTATCGTGATTATTGTGCTGAAGTAAACACTATGCTACATAAAGCATGATCAGATTACATATGTGATCGTATTGTTTCCTGCGGACGTGACATGAAAAGCCTGTTTAAAGTGACCAACCATCTATTGGGGATCAACAGGACGACTCCTCTCCCAAACACCATGTCTAATCCAAAAGAGCTGGCACAGTCCTTCAGTGACTTTTTCTGTAATAAGATCGAGAAGATAAGACGTGATATCATCCATGAAAATGATCGAACAGAGAATGAGTCAACCGATAGTTCATTATCTGGAGTTCGGGTCGAAAACAGGCTTATGCATTTTCCTTTTGCAACAGAGGATGAAGTAAAATCCATCATACAATGCTCCCCGAACAAATCATGTGAGCTCGACCCGGCACCTATATAGTTGTTGAAATCATCCCTTCCCAAACTCTTACCACTAATTACCCTAAAGCCAAATTGAAATGAAGTAAAGTTCACTGCGTTTGCATGTCTGTCTGAGACGATAACACGATTCGAATGACTGTCAATTCGTAACTATTTTCTGGTCAAGATGCCGTTGACATTGGTCCTTATATCCCCAAATACCGCTATCACCAGGATAAATTATCAATCAATTATATATCCCTTGTCTCTTTGATTTGGAGTAAATTTGGAGTAAGTGAGGATATTGAAGTATACTTTAAACACATTTTTTTGTTATTCCTTTTTTGATAACTTTCAGAATTGAAACTGTGTTCCCAGATTTTATGAGATTATTTTAATTATTAAGTTAAAAATGTATATATTATTCACATCATTTAAATTTTTCAGTAGGTCAATTAAATTTTGATCTACCTTTATCAACTTATCCAAAAGTCATGAATGTAATTAAAAAATGATAATAATTGCTAAATCATGTTGAAATATAATAAATAATTATATTTTTTCAAACATGATCAAATATCCTGGTGTATTGGGTTCGCGACGGGATAAAGGAAATGTTGAAGGCATCTTTAACAAGCCAAAACAATTTAAATAAAAAGTGAGACAATTTAAACAAGAGGGCCATGATGGCCCTGAATCGCTCACCTGAGTACCATTGCTTCAACTGATGTCAAGGTTTTTAAACAGACAAGGATTCTGATATAACTTAATCTAAAACATTTTACCCCTGACAATACTACACACCAAATACCTAAGCAATGGGCCACATGGTTTCAGAGAAGACTTGGGCGCAGGGTCATTTATCACCGTAGGGCCAAGACTTTGAAAATCTTTGTAATAAACCATTAGATGCTACTACATACCAAAAATCTTAGCTCTAGGCCTTATTGATTCATAGAAGAAGATTTTTTAAGATTTTCCTATTTAACTCTATGTACAACAAGTGACCCCTGGTGTGGGGTCATTTATCACCATTGGGCTATGATTTGTACAATCTTGGTAGTGGCCCATAAGATGATGCTACATACCAAAAATCAAAAGGTTAGGCCTTGTGGTTTCGGAGAAGAAGTTTTTTTCAAGTTTTTCCTATATTAGCCTATGTGAAATCAAGTGACCCCTGGGGCGGGGCCAATTTTGACCCCAGTATCATAATTTGTACAATCCTGGTAGAGAGTCATAAGATCATGCTACATACCAAAAATCAAAAGGCTAGGCCTTGTGGTTTCAGAGAAGAAGATTTTTTAAATTTTCATTTTTAAAATCTATTTTTAGCTCCTGTGACCTAATTATGCGATGGACCAGAACCATTTATACAACTTTAGTAGAGCTTCATCCAAGGAACATTCCTGCAAAATATTTTTCAAATTGGCCAAGCCGTTTAGGAGGAGATGTTGTTTGAAGCAATTGTTGACGCCTGACGCACGCACGCACGGACGACGGACGCCGGACAAAAGGCGATCAGAAAAGCTCACCTTGAGCACGTTGTGCTCATGTGAGCTAATAAAAAGAGATCTTCAAATATTTGAGTTTATGTAGATTTGGCATTCCATACAGGTATCTCAACACATATTGGCGACGGGCTGTATCGCTGTAATATCGTTATTCTGCATATCGCCACATCCCTAATTTAGAACCATTGATT
>CM037777.1:67604746-67627720 GCA_021229015.1 Solen grandis
AAAAAAGGGCCACAATTTAATCCAATCTCCCAAATTGGTCAGAATGTTGTTTTGATGATATCTTGAACCATTTCGAAAAGGGGTTTCAGGTTGGATTAAAAAAGTAGGTCAGTAGGTCAAATCTTAGAAAAAATCTTGTTTACACACTAGAGGCCACATTTTGACCCAATCTTCCTCAAACTTGGTCAGAATGTTTGTCTTGATGATATCTTGAACCCTTTCGAAAATGGGTCAGGTTGGAGCAAAAAGTAGGTCAGTAGGTCAATCTTAGAAAAATATTGTCGTCCGTCAACAATTTTTATGTTTACACTCTAGAGGCCACAGTTTTGATCCAATCTTCTTCAAACTTGGTCAGAATGTTTGTCTTGATGATATCTTGAACCCTTTCGAAAATGGGTCAGTTTGGATCAAAAAGTAGGTCAGTAGGTCAAATCTTAGAAAAATCTTGTTTACACACTAGAGGCCACAATTTTGATCCAATCTTCCTCAAACTTGGTCAGAATGTTTGTCTGATGATATCTTGAACCATTTCGAAAATGGGTCAGGTTGGATCAAAAAAGTAGGTCAGTAGGTCAAATCTTAGAAAAATCTTGTCGTCCATCAACAATTTTGATGTTTACACATAGAGGCCACAATTTTAATCCAATCTTCCTCAAACTTGGTCAGAATGTTTGTCTGATGATATCTTGAACCCTTTCGAAAATGGGTCAGGTTGGATTAAAAAGTAGGTCAGTAGGTCAAATCTTAGAAAAATCTTGTTTACACACTAGAGGCCACAATTTTGATCCAATCTTCCTCAACTTGGTCAGAATGTTTGTCTTGATGATATCTTGAACCCCTTTCGAAAATGGGTCAGGTTGGATCAAAAAGTAGGTCAGTAGGTCAAATCTTAGAAAAATCTTGTTTACACACTAGAGGCTTCAATTTTAATCCAATCTTCCTCAACGTGGTCAGAATGTTTGTCTTGATGATTTCTTGAGCCCTTTCGAAAATGGACAGGGCCGGACCGAAAAGTAGGTCAATAGGTCAAATCTTAAAAAAATCTTTTTTACACACTAAAGGCCACATTTTTGATGCAATCTTCCTCAAACTTGGTCAGTTGTTTGTAAAGATGATATCTCGAACCAGTTTAAAAAGGGTTTTGGGGCTGGATAGAAATGTAGGTCAGTAGGTAAAATTTTAAGAAAAATCTTGTTTATACCTGAGGGAAAACATTTTTGGCCCAAATCATCCTCAAAATTTGGCAGAATGTTTGTCATGATATATTTGTGGTGGGGTCAGAAAATTCCTGAACATTGTTTCCCCCCTCATCATTTTAAATTTTCTGAAGCAATCGGGTTTTGGGTTAAAAGGCAATGAATGATACTTTTCTCAGGTGAGCGATCGGGGGCCATTTTTTCCCCCTCTTGTTTTTTTCCCGTAGCAGGAAAAAAAACAAAATGCACGATGCAGGGCGAATATCTTAAACGGGTTAAATATTACTATTTGGGAACCCGATCTAAAAACAAAAAAATTAAAAACAATATTTTACGGGGGGGCCAAGAAAGCCCTGGAATCTCACTCGAATAGACACGAGTGTAAAACACTTCTAAAATCATCCGGTTTTCGTGTTGATAATCAGGCCCGTGTGACAGGAGTTTAAATTTCAGAAAACTAAATTTTTCCCTGTTTACAATCCAAGTTTATTTTCTTTGATAATCTTCATCAAGCGGGAAGGGGAAATTAAAAATTTAAACCCCCACGGGTAAACCCCCGCATCGGGACTGCATTTTAAAATTTTTCAATGACAGCGTGGATGAGTAAAGTGGTAAGCTGAAATATTTTAGGCCAAGGGCGGTAAAGGAACTGAAAAACCCTTTACAGTTGCAATTTTGCAGGGTTTGGAAAATTTGTTGCTTTATATTTTTTAAAGCTTATGTTTCCAAGTATTTTAGTATGATTGGAAAAATCAAATCTTCGCTGGGCGGCATTTTCCCGTTTTTTTTTTTTTAACGTTGTTAAATTGTTTCAGCGTAAACACGTAAAAGACAACAGTAATTTAATAAAAAAAAAAAGGGGGGGTTGCTCATGATAGGAAAACGTGTTTTTATAAATTTAATTTTTTCACAAAATTTAATCAAAAAACATATCATTATCTTTTTTCAAGGTTTTCACCAAAACAACCTTTGCAAAGGAAAACATGCCCTTCCCAAAAATTCTATAAAAAGAACAGATCAGGTGACGAAGAGTGCAAACAAAATGAAGGGGAAATATCCCAAGAAAAAGCACCCATTCGCCTTTTCATTGTGGGGGCGGGATCTTTAAAAAACCATGTTATCTCGCATAAAAAATATGATGGGGTTTCGAGAAAGAATACAATATCAATTTCACCCCCTTTTTACTTCACCTTTTTTAAAAATAAAGTATTCAATTTGAAAAAAAAAAAAAAACAAATTTCATCGATAAACCAAACACAGGACACTGTTCCTTTACTTACTATTTTTATGTTTCTCTTCTTTTTGTTTTTTCCTCTTTTTCCTCCATGGGATGTTTAAATGAAAGCTGTAGACAGCTTTTTTTGTTTTTTTTTTCCTCATTCTATTAAAATTTAAAATCATTTTAAAAAAAAGAAGTAGTGTTATTTTTTTCTCCCGTTTTTCACCCCGCCCGGGTTTTATATTCCAAACTGACTCTCTTTTCATTTTTAAAAACAGGGTTTAAATTTTTTAAGATGAGATCAATGACTAACAAATAATTTGTAGTACATAATTAAAGTGTCAGTCAGACAACCAGGTTTGGAACATCTAAGAGAGAATTTTAGTCGAAGGTGTTGCGAAAGTAATTGTAAAACGAAAACATTAAAATTATATAACAATGTATTTATTAAGAGTTTAGAATTGTTTTAAGTTAAGAAATTATTTATCAAACTGTAAAGAAAACTTAATTAAAACAAATCTATTAATTATGTTAATTTCCTTATGTTTTAACAAGTTATACAAATCTTTAAAACAAATCACTGTCATAATTTTCCTTGTGACACAGTATTTTGATGAAGCAATTTTAAAGCAAAAGCTAACGAGAAACAGTTATTATTGGCCCCAAACCCCTCTTCGAAAAAGGCACATGTCGGGCGGGTTTCCCTCGGTCCGTAGACCAAACAGTTTCCGATAAATAACTAAAAAAACGCCTGGGTCTAGGAACTTCAAACTCGGTATGGAATTGATTTAAGGGCCAGTAGAAAGGAATCTATTGTTTTTGGGGTCACTAGGTCTAAGGGCAAGGTCCCCATTGACCTGATTTAAATGGGCTTGAATGTGAAAAAAATTTACCAAACCGTTTCCCAAAAAATAACTTGAGAACACCTTTGGGGCCTTGGGAAAATTTAAACTTAGTATGGAGAAAGGGGCATGACCAGTAATGACCCCCATAGATTTTTTGGGGGCATTGGTCAAAAAGGGAAGGTCACAGTGACCTCAAAATTTTTAAAATTTGTTTCCGACCAACAACTGGGGAATGAATGGGGCCCTCATTTCCCCAAACTTCATGGGGTGATCGGTCATGACCAGAGATAACCTTATTAATTTTGAGGTCACTTGGTCCCAAAAGGGCAAGGTCACAGTGACTCAAATGAAAAATTGGGTTTTTTGATCAAGAACCAGAGATCGCTTTGGCCCACATCCTCATACTTCTTAGGGGATTTTGGGCATGAAGGTAGATGACACCTATTTTAAATTTTTTGGGGGCACTTTGGGTTTAAAGGGCAAGGTCACAGTGACCTTGACTGTAAAAAACTTTCCCCAATAAATTACCAAGAACGTATGGGCAATTTTCCCCTCAAATTTCATAAAATTTTTGGGTCAGGGACTAGTAGTTGGGGCCCTATCGTTTTTTGGGATCACTTGGTCAAAGGTCAAGGTCACAGTGCCCCTCGAATTTTAAATAATTTTTTCCGTTTCAATAACCGGAGAATCTTGGGCCCACATTCATCAAATTTCATAGGGTGATGGGCCCAGGGCTAGAGATAAAACTCCCTATTGTTTTTTTTGGGTCGCTTGGCCCAAAGGCCCATAGTGACCCGATGGGTTTTAGTGAAAAAACATTTTTTTCATACATACATGAAATATCAAAAAACTGTTTTTCGAGCTTTTTTTAAAAGTATTTATATTTTTAAAACAAAAATGATTTTGGTTTTTAGAAAAAAAGTTTGAAAAAAGAACACCTGGGGTTTTCCCAAACCCTAACCCCAGTAAGTTTTTTAAACTGTTTGTATTAATGTTCTTTTGGGGGTTTTTCCTTAAACGTTTTATTCGAATATAATAAAGTATAAAAATAGGTAATGTTCTTATAATTTAAAGAGTATTGATGAAATTTAATACCCCTGCTCTTAACCTTTTGATGTAAACATACACGGGCATTTGTCACATTGTTAGCATCCTAATATAGTTTAAGACAAGAAACAGACCACACCTTATAGGATTTTTTTCGCCAAATTGATAGAATTAAAAGAAAGTTTTCCCAAAAAAACAATTATACATGGTTAGCAATCAATATAACCACACTGTCAAGACCATTAAATATAAAAATTTTTCCCGCTTTGGACAGCGTACGAGGGGTGTTCGGAAGTATCCGGAAAAACCCTTATTTATTGATTTTGGTTTTTAAAATGAAAATTTTTAAAAAAAAAAAATTGTTTCCCTTTATATTTTTATGAACTTAATACGCCCAAAAAAAAAAGAAAAAAAAGTTTAAAAAAGGGTGGAAAATGTTTTCAAGATTAAAATCTTTTAAATTGTAACTAAAAATGTTAGTATTTTAAAATAAAAAATAAGTATGTTCAGTTGTCTGTGAATGCACACTTTCGATGCAATAAACAAGACAGAAAACGATAGAAAATAAAAATATAAGAGAAATTAGGAGTATTTTAATTTTCAACTGACATTCCTATACTGCTTTCAAATAAATCTTAAGTTAATGTTTTTCCCTTTTAAAAAAAGATCTATTACATAGATACACGATCGAATTTGGCTATAGCGAAGCCAGAAGTAAAAATTTTGAGATTTGTTTTTGGGGCGAAACCTTCTTTGAACAAAAACATTCAAAACGAATTTTTAAAAAAAAAAAGTGATTTGCTTTGGCAGGACTAATACAATAAACTATATAAAAGTATGATGAGAAGCAATGCAAAGACACCGAGGGGGTTTTTCCCATTGCAGTGTCATGGCATCTTGGAGTTCTGAAAACAAATGTCTTTGGTACTGATATTTACGCATTTTTATAAAAAAAAATTCCCCCGGGGTCCCAGAGGTAACACATATAAATGCAAAATCGAAAGGCAATGGGTTCAAACCACGTTAGAAAAAGGGCTTATTTAGGCGCAGGACTTTCCAAAAAAACGAAAAAGATGGTTTTAAAATTTTAGTTCTAATAACATATCTTTCAAAGGACGTAAAAGATTAGGGCTAAATTTAAAAAATTGCAAAAACCAAAAGCTTAAAAATCGTAATTTTCTATCGCATGTTAAATTTTAAAATGTTTATTTACGTTAAAGTACCGGTACCCACGAGATCCTTAAAATGCTTTCTCCCCATAAAAAATGTAGCTGAAAAAGTTAAATCTACATCGTTTAACAATGACTTAAAATCTGAAAGTTCTCGGGTTTAAATAATTTGGGCCCTTTTAAAAGGAACGTGGGGAGAAATATCGAAACGTCGCCAAACATGGACGATTTTGGAAAAAAAAAAGTCTGAAATTTTATTTGGCCGTATGACGAATCGTTTGAATCAAATTAAAAAACGCATTTCAAATGGCAAAAACAAAATTTTTAAAAAAAAGATGAAAGAGAATATTGTAAACCAACTCAATTCATACCAGTTAACGCTTTCAGAAAATTTCCTTGGACCAAAAAAAATTCAAAAATTCCATCGTGACAGGGAACACCACATCTTAACAACGTCTACTTTACTTGTTTGGTAAGTGTCAATTTGCGTTACTCTTTTTCTAATAATTTTGGGACCCCCCAAAACTCATTATTAAAAAAACAAAGTCATAGGTCAAAACAATATTTTTTCATTGGAATCGATTTTTTTTTTCTTGTAATTTTCCCTTTCCTTGTAAAATTTTCTGTCAATGTATTGCAAATTCGTAGGTAACGCGCCTACTTCTCAACTTATTTCAAATAAGTAACTATGTTATTTTACATCTCGCACTTTTTTTTTATGGGAAAAATCGTTACACTCCCCAAATGCAAAATGGCTTTCAAATGTCCTTTTATAGTTATCATAAGGATTTGTCTTCCAGATGGCTGTTGTCGATCGAAAGGTTTGGTTAATCCGTCCCTTTTGCTCACCCTTGCAGCAACCCAAAAGTAAAAACCCCAGCATATGAAATAAACTGGAAAAAACAAAGTTTCTAAAACGTTTTTAGAGAGAAAATTTAAATTTAACTCAATCATTGATGAAGAGACAGACCCAAAACGAGATGACATTTAAAATCCCTTCCGGGGTTTTTTGAAAAAAAATGCATCAATTGTAATTTCCGTTTAAAATCATTTTACACCAATAAACTTAAAACGAAAGTAAACGAAAATATATCAAATATACCCTTGAGATCAAATAGAAAGCTGCATCAGTGCATATATCTAGATTCTGTGGGCTTTTATGTATTGATATTAAAGACCCCGGGATTTGTATTCTTTTAAAAATTCTAATTCACCCAGTCTGTTTTGAAAGCAAACGTGCATTTTTTTTTCAATTTTTTAAATTCCCAAAAATTTTTAAAAAACAACATACAATGAAATGTAATAAAAACCCAAATGATAATTCATATTCACAAGGATTCAAAACTGTTTTTCGTGCTTGTTTTTAAAAATATTTATTTTATTTAAGCTATAAGCTTTTGGTCTTTTGGGAAAAAAATTTGAAATAAGAACAGAAAGGTTTTCAAGTTTTTTGCGGTCTTACGATACAAAAATAAATTTCAAGTTATTCGAATATAGTAAAGTATTATAAGGTAATGTTCTTATAGTTTAAAGAGTATTGTTTTTAATAAGTACGCTGCTCTTTTAAACCCGTTTTTTGTAAACATGAGCACGCATTTTTCACTTGTTAGCATCCTAATAAAGATTAGACAAGAAAAAGACCACACCTTATAGGAAAAAAACGCCAAACTGGTAGCATTGAAAAAAATATTTATAACATATTTTAAAATAACATAATCAAATGATTTCAGACATGAAAATGATATTACTTTGTGAATTGTAACATAATCAAATGATTGAAACATAATCCAATGATAAAACACATGCATTATAATCAAAAAATGATATTTCACAATACAGAAACATGAAAAAATGATATAAATTTGTAAAATGAAACATAATCTTATGATATTACACAATGAAATGCAAGATGATTAAATTTATATCATACGAAATGAAAATTTAAAAAACCCGCGCGGTGAATTTATGGAACGTCGGTTTTTTCCATAAACTTTTTTAAAAACCACAGTTCTTACATATATTTTTTTTATTGAAAATGAAAAGCATTTTTTCCCATTCAAATTATTCTTGTTTTTGAAAAACACTTTTAAATTAGCCGAGATATCGTGCTTTTTGTACCTTGAAAATAAACATTTCCGACCGGAAACATGATAAACGATGGGAACCCTTTAAAAATCGTCGATTTTACCTGCGAAAAAAAAAACGATCGGAAACAGCTACCCCCTATCGGAAAAAACATCGCTTTTTTTCTATCGGAAAAAAAGCCGAAGTTCATTACAGTCGGATAAAACAAACATAAACGGGTTTTATTTGGAAATTGTTTTGATTTATTTGGGTAGTTAAAGGAAGAAAACTAGTGTTTAAAATCGCACGTTTGTTTACAAAATGCATTAACCGTTGTTTTAGACTAGTATAGTATGGTGGTCTTCAACGAACCATTCCTGAACCTGATACTGAAATTGTTATTGTTGCTTTCTTTGTAGCTGCATAAATAATTTTAGTTCATCAAAGTTCTATTTTTTTTTATCAGACGGTAGCCTACAGTACGTTAATTTCTAGAATAAATTAAGTTTTGATACAAAATGCTTAAGTTTAAAATGTTTATGAAAAAATAACATTAGGTCTGGGTGGTGGTAAGTGTATTTATATATAATAACAATAATGACTCAGGGTTTAGAAATATAGTGTCCAGCCTGACCAGGACGCAACCCGGGGCCATTCACTTTCAGGGCAAATGCTCTACTGACTGAGCTGGGGCAGGTCACTTACACTTATTCCTCAATGTTTACGGTTACTTATTGGCCTTACAATAACAATAATTGTATATTTTTTAATTATATATATATCATTTTAATGAAAAATTGCCCTTTAATTTTTGTTCTTTTCATAATGATGCAAAAGTAGAGCATAGATGAATTATATTTTTAATATATGGGACCTCTGTGGCCAAGACACTTTTAACCCTTTCCCTCATATATACTCCTTTGACGCCCTCAATAGGTATCACATAAAGCCTGATCTGCAGAAGAACCCCAGTTAAACCTTACCAAATTTAATTACAAAATACTCATTTCCAGACCATGAGGAGCAGCGAACAGCATAAAACCTGATCAGCCTGCGAGTTACTCGCAGGCTGATCTGGTTTTATGCTGTTCGCATAGGTCTTTTAATGGTGTCCTCTATGAGGGAAAGGGATAACACTCACTCTGCCCCTCACGCATGGGTTCGAATCCGGCTGGGTCATTCAGATTTTCATGTGAGGAAGCCTTCCAGCTAGCTTTTCAGTAGGTTGGTGATTCTACCTGGATGCCTCATGCATTCGGGGTCTTCCTCCACCTGTAATTAGCTGGACGTCACTATATGACTGAAAAACTGTCACAGCTTGACAGTAAAAATTAAAAAAATCAATCTTGGTGTATTTATATGGTTTGTTAAAAATTAATGTTTTTCTGTGGCTTATTTGTTACAACTGCAGAGATTCAATCACGTAACTTCTTTCAATTGTGGGTTCGATTCCTTGCAGTGTCACTTTCTTCATCTAAGTAAGCCATCCAGCTCACTTGTGGTAGGTTGGTGGTTCTGCCCGGCTGCCTATATGTGTACTCATCCATTTTTCAGCTGGACCTGGATCCACTATAAACTGGAATACTCACAGTCGCAGTGACATAACCCCCGTCAACACAATAATTAATATAACTTTCGATTTGTTTATACAAATTCCTCGACTTTTGGGTTACCAAAAAAGACTGCAATATAATGAAAAAAAAATAAGCACCAAAATTTCTAAATGGGGTCTACTATTGGGCATGACTCAAACCAACGACTCCTGCGCCCGGAGTTCCAAAAATAAATATAACATTAACAGGACAGATATTCCTTTTCATAAAACACTACACTTCTCCCAAACCCACAACTAACGCCACCATGCTACAAAAAAATCAAAATGAAATAAAAGTTTAAATTTGTAATCAGGTGAGATAAATGTGTAACCAGAATTTCCTGTACCCTTGTTTAAACATGCATGGCTATAATCCAAAGAGCATAATATAAAGAAAAATAGGAAATGTAACAGCCCACATTGTAACCAATCAGAAAAAATGTCAAACAGACCAGACCCTGTGTTCCCAAACATTAAAATGGTACTTAAACTTGTTATGATTTTCATACTTATACTCAAACTACCCCATTAGTTTCTATAGGGATTTAAGTATGTTACTCAAATTAAAGCCAGAGTTTGTACTTAAGTATTTTCGAGAACCCCGGGGCCAGAACTCCAACTCGAGACCCCTCACTTACATGCAATTTCCCTCTACCAATGCTCTACATAACCATTTAAAACCTTTCAACTTTAAGGCTACAAGTTAAGCTTTACATTTCATGTTTGGGAAGAAAATTTCTTGCAGCTTTAACAATTCATTTGCACTCAGGCACAATATTTATTCAACTGATGTATTATAAAGGTAGTTATCCTAACCAAACTGGGCATACATCATAATTATAATTATAATATTCTGTTTCTTATTATGCGTAACCATCATTCATGTGCATGTGTATTCCATGTATATACAAGCATTTTGATAATACACATTATTTATCTAGATCCATTATTCATACCTATGATTAGTTCTAGTTGTTCCATTTTGAAAATATTTAATATCTCTGGTATAAACTGAGGTGTAATTCTTCATTTTTTCATAAAAATCCTTTTAAAAATCCAAACCCTTATTTAAGAACACATTTTTCAAGTTTTAGGGAAATCATCCTGGTAAAATTTAGATTCATAATAACTGAAAATGATCCTTATAAATCATATAATTACACAGTTGAATCATTTTAGCCACCACCTGTATTAGGCGGTCAATCTATATACAGTGGTCAGTTTTAATATTACCAAACTAGCATTTTGTTTTGTTTAACCTTCATTTACGCGGCCACTTCTGATAAGAAGTCTCTTTCTCTTATTCTCTTGAATGACCACTTAAGACAGGTTTGACAGTATGTTAAGACATAATTTATTGAAATGTTATACATAATCAGCTGAATTGAAACCAGTTCCTTTGGCTGAGTGGTTGGAGCTTTTCCAGCCAATACATGGTTATAAAAGATTATTAACTCATTAAATTAACAATTATGTTCTTTGGTTTTGTTTTAAAACTGGTAGACCCACTGTTTATGTTAATATAATGATCATAACTGAGGTCTTATTATACCACATGTCTTGTTTTGATATCACGTGTGATGCAGAACTATATACCTGCCTAATTTAAAACAAAGACCCAAGATTACCAACATAATGTCAGTGTAAATCCAAGTAAAACAAATAGACAAACAATTAGATCACAGGTGACATTGTGCATTGTGCAAATTTTGAATCAAACTAACAATGACAAATTGACAGGGGGACAGAGAACTCCATAAGTAAATGCCTCAACAGTCAACAGGTGTGATTGAGGCTTGGGTTCTTACTCTATTTCTCAGATTGAGACCACAGTTCATCATCTCTTCTAATAAGAATCAAATTTGTTTATTTGTTTCACTATCAAAGCAAGAAAGAACTTTATTTTTTATTTTTCATTCTGAAATGATTGGTGTTGCTGTTGCTCAGTTGGTACTGAGTATTCGCCCTTTATTGTAAAAGGTCTGAGGTCTTGTTGTTTGAGACACAAACTCAAACACATGTAGCAACTTATTGCTCCAAATCAGGCTGCACATTTTTCTGACCCTGTAACATGCGAACTATTTTTTTAAAAAACCTTCAAGTCCTAACACTGATTAGAACTGTCAGCAAAAATGACCAAAGTCATTGCAAATCTTAATTCTGTGAACTCATTACAACTTTTTACAGTAACAGTTTTCATATTTTAAGTACAAGGTGCATATCCTTTAAGAACTGAAACAAAAGAATAGAAATAAAACTCCATAAATATACCAAACCATATCAGCCTTTAATTATTCTATGTTCCAATGTTGATGATAATTCCTCTGCCTCTGTAATTTTATACTCAAATATTTCACTACATTGGATATGTTGAAGCTGTTATTTACAATGAAATTACTTCCAAATAATTATAATTTTTATTAATTCAGTACAATGTGTTATGAACTCATTATGAAAGAGAAAGATTGTTTTCTCTCAATATGACATCATGTGAGTACTCATCATAAGAGAGAGAGAGAGAGAGAGAGAATTTACTCATTAAGAGAGGGACAGAAAGAGAGTGGAGGGAGGAGAGAGTTTACTCAAGACAGAGATAGAAGGGAGGGAGAGAGTTTACTCTGACAGAGAGGAGAGAGAGAGAAGGGGGTGGAGAGAGTTTACTCATGACAGAGAGAGTGAAAAGGGGAGAGAGTTTACTCATGACAGAGATAAAAGGGAGTGGGGGGGAGTTTACTCATGACAGAAAGAGAAAGAAGAGAGAGAAGGGGGTGGAGAGAGTTTACTCATGACAGAGAGAGAGAAAGGGTTGGGGGGGAGAGTTTACTCATGACAGAGAGAGAGAAGGAGGGAGAGATTTTACTCGTGACCAGAGAAAAGAGAAGGGTGGGGGAGTTTACTCAGACAGAGAGAAGGGAGAGAGAGTTTCTCATGACAGAGAGAGAGAGAGAGAGGGGTGAGAGAGTTTATACTCATGACAGAGACAGAAGGAGGGAGTTTACTCATGACTGAGAGAGAAGGGGGGGAGTTTTACTTGTGACAGAGAGAGAAAGAGAATTTATTCATTAAAAGAGAGATAATTTCCATTACTGATGAGAGATAGAAGGGGGGGGGGGGTTACTCGTGACAGAGAGGGAAAGAGAATTTATTCAATTAAAGAGAGTATTGTCTATGTATTGACTATAAGTCACCCTATTTAGATTCTTATTAGAATTACCTAAACTTACTGAGGAGTAGCAAACAAAAAAACCTGATCAACACCTTTATAGACTTTTAGACTTTAATCTGATTTAATACTTTTGTTCAGATCATTTCCATGTATGATTAGACTAGTGGTAAGATCAAGAGTTTGAATCTGTAGTATTGTTAAGTTTTATGTTAATATGATGTTTTCTTGAAAATAAATTGTGACTGACAATATATCTAAGATAACATCATTCAATGACTGCATCCATGAATCAAGTTACTTAGTAGATGTGTAAATTCAGGATCTCTTTATATAAATTTTAAAATAACTTAATAATGAACTTAGGAGTTTTCACATAACCAATGAGTTTAACTAAATAAATTAATCAATACAGTTCTAGGCACATGATTGTATGTCCCAAAGTAACTTCAAAGTGACTTCACAATTAGAATCAAGGTCTGTGCAGACAATAGCAGCTAGTATTTTGCCATAAGTATCAAATTAATACAAAATGCAAATCATTGAAATATTAACAGAACTAAATTTTCTGTAAATATATGTTTTTATTGACATTCATTTGAATTGTGTGTGCTCCCCCCCCCCCACAAAAGTTAAAATTCACTACTTTTGGATCTGAAGTCATGTATACATACTATAATGATTCAGTAAATTCATATATTCTGTTGCTTGCTGCAACACAGATGGATCCCATTCTTTTAACTGTTTGTTGTTGGGTTTAACGTCCAACAACAGTATTTCAGTCATTTTGAGACTATGTCTACTTGAGACAGATAAAGTGCTGCTACACTGCAGTAAAACACTGTAGACATAAAGAATGTTACCACACTCAGTCACATTACCCTGACACAAGGTTAACCAGTTCTGGAACTATCCTTATATGCTGAGCGCCAAGGAAGAGGGCTATACCAGTACCAATTTTTATGACTTTGGTATGTCGCAGCGGGAATCAAACCGACAACCTAGCTCCCACTCCTAAGGCAGATGCTGTAACCACTCTGCCACTGGGAACGTACATTCTTTGACTTTTTATTCTACATTGAAGGCAGTCTGAAACAAAAAAGGTCAACAAAAGGTTAAATTAATATCAAATATCTATCCTGCATCATTAAAGAAGTATTCAGTCCAACATTATCTCTGCCCAGGGTCTCTATATACAGATAGTATATAGATCGAGAGACCTGCTCTGCCTAATACTTCAACAAGGCAAAGCATTCCTCATGCTTATTGTGTGATTTCAATGTCTAAGAAATGCCTCAATCCATCCAACATTTCTAGAAAGACACATCTCTGCCCTATGGGTCTTTTCTATGTTTCGTCCATGGGTGCCTGGATAGCATAGTGGTAAAGCGCTTCACTACTCACCAATGCGTCCCTGGTTCGATTCCTGGTCAGGTACGTGAGAGGGTACACTAAGTATACAGTGGTCGCTCGTCCAGGCACGTGATTTTCCTCACAATTATGACCACATACGCCACCATCAAAGCCATCTCGAGTGATTGATTTAAGTTGTCAGATCTTGTTTCGTAATCAATATAAAATAAATAATGGTCAACTTTTTTCTCCCTTACATAGAACTTTCATTTCTGTCAGTCGGGGGGGGGGGGGGTATATGCTGTATTAGGTTCGAACTTGGTTATCTTGACTGCCTAATTGTCGATCTGGAAGCAGCCTTCACACACAGACTTCCCAGATAAAACGCACGTTTTGCAGAAGGTTTGGCCCCTTCTGCGGGTCGATTTTTGGTACATTTTTTTTTAATATTATTAAATGTTAAATCAGTGACAAAACAAACAATATTTAGTAATAAAAGATGTTGATATTTAATATTAAATCTTTAATATCCGTTTTATTTCGCACATAAATTGCGTTTTCTGTGCATTAGTATTTCTATTCATCGACTTATCAGTAACATTGCTCAATGACTAATTACCTGGATTTTATTTGAATTACTGATCATGACTAATCTACATTGTCCCAAAATATGGATTGTCCCAAAGTATGGCAGATTGAAATTTTCTTTCATTTCGTTTTTTTTTTTTTTTTTTATAAATTCAAAATACACCAGGGTCTCTATATAAAGAGACCATGAATATACATACATGTAGATTACTATATTCGTAAATATTAAAAAAAACAGTGAACATGATGATGTATCGGCATACTGTTTGTATTTATTTCCTTCAGGAAAAATTTGAATGTAGTTTAAAAAAAATCATACTTAAAAAGTAATGTAAAAATAGTAAAGCTGATGTCATTTAGAAACACAACCCATTTCTGATTAAGTTTAATTTGCATGGCTAGCGATAGGTATGCATCTACTCTGAAGTTTGCTTCAAAAAAAAAAAAAAAAAAAAAAAAACCTTTTTAACTTTTTTCATACACGAAATCGGCAATTTTTCATATCTGATAGTTCATCAACCTGCCGGCAGCTAATTAGCCCACTTTTAATGCAAGATTTAAAACTTTTTACATGTAGAGAAAGGTGAATTAAAAAAAAATGTTGATTAGATTTCGACAAAGTAGTTTTTTTATTATTATTTTTATTATTATTATTATTATTATTATTATCAGAGATGTGAATACCTAGAGGGGTTTAATGCAGCTCCGTGTTAATATTTATTCCTTTGGGCTCTAGTGAAATTGTTTCGATGCTAATCACATTTTAATGTCCAGCTAAGTTGTTGTTTTTAGCTTAACTATTTTTATGCTATTTCTTAAACTGCATTTGCCTAGAATAGTTTATAGTTGTAACTGATACAAACTTTTGGTAATTGCCTATTTTTCCCAATTGTAAGATCGCTCGACAGACGACATGTAAATTTCTCTCAATCAACTAAACACATGCTTATCACACAGTCATGGACGACTGCCGATTCGGATTACCTACACATTATCAGCAGGGGGCAATAAGACATTAGGAGTCTTGACTGATCAGGCGGTTATATGCGGGTGGTTCAGTACGGCGGGCCACGATGGGGATTTCCTCTAGACAACATACTATGATGTAACCAAGGGATTTTAAAGCCTAAAAAATTTATGACCAGTGCCAAGACCCCCCGCTTGATCCTGGCCTGCGATATATACAACACACCGCAAAGTTTACTCAAACCTTTATTTTAACATACTCCTTCTAATCATTACCAATTAAGGCTGTTATAAATTTAACTACCATTTCCTTATTATGACTGGTTCTGACACCATTTCACACCTAGGACAGCTTTTTATAAATGCCTTTAAAGATTATGTACGGCGGGACTGCTTTATCAAAATTCAAACATTCATAAGTGATCTAGAACTATCTCTGCAATTTACACACACACACACACAACACCACATCTTTGTTTATAGTTTTCATGGGCACAAATGATTTATAGAACTTTGTGGCACATACACTTTCTAAGTATTTAAATGCATTTACATAAATCTAAATCATAATGATTAGAAAAAAGTGACATCTGTAGAAAATATTGTTATAAATTCATATTATTGATTTAGAAAAGAATTGTCCAGAGTCCGAGTGTGATCTCCATTACACATTCGGAACACCTCGTCCAATACCTAGGGTAAAAATTACCTCGCAATGTTTCAACACGTCAGTCTATTTATAGACTGCTCTTCAAGATGATTGCACTTGTAATTTTACTGACCCAGATCATGACCGATTGGAAGCTTGCATGTGAGCATGATTTTGATCAGGGTCAATGAAACGCTTGCTCGTGATGTAAACTTCATATTAGTAACAGTACGTAACTAATACCCGCGACAGATCTTCCCGTACACTATAAATCACGGGTCACGGAATATATTCTTTCACAATGGGTGACATTTATCATACCAATTTATATATGAATTTGGTAAATCTCGATCAAATTTATTTCCCCGGTCTCCAGGCCGCGTCTTAAAATGCATTATGGACGACGGATATTTTGTGACCCAAATGTTTACAATGAATATATACCTTTATTTCCTCCACAAATGTAAATTTTAAATAGATACGTTTTGAACATGGCAACAAAATATTTACAACATACATGTAACGAATGCGATAAGAAACAAGATTTTCAGTTGTTTCTGAACAAACGATAGTGCATTCTGCTCTGTAACCATATCAAATAGTTTCAGATTTTGAGATATTTAAGGCCGAAGAAATAAATGAGCCAAAGAAATAAATGACATAAAAAAAAATATTGCATTGACCTTTGCGATTTTCCGAAAACAGAATTGACTAAGACAATGCGACAATATACAATATGCTGAACTTTCAGTGAAATTTTCATGCGAATAACACGCCATATCAAATGCCGTCAATCTTTACAAAACCGATAGAAAATGTTGAGGCACACATCCTGTTAAAATATGAGCTTATATGGAAGCTTCGCATCAATTTAATTCTTTTTCAGATCCAAAGCTTGGTAATAATTTAAATCATTTATCAGATCCAAAGTTCGAAACTTGGATCAACCATAGAACCTGGTCTTTCCAAGTCTGGAAAAAACGTATACGGAAGCGCACATCTACAATGTACTGAATACATTCTGTGAAAATTACATAGAAGAAATGATGGCTGTAGAATGCGAACAATATTTGGTAGCTAATTTTAACTCTGATGTCATATGAGGTCACATAAGAACGCAATTTACTGCATTCAAAAGGGACAAAGTCACGTTAATTGCTTTTGAAATTTCATTATATTTGCTCATAGGAAACCCGTTTTAATTTGAACCTCAAAATGAAGAAGAATGAAAACCAATAACTAAATTTCGTTTGTCTGAACAAACGATAGGGCTTTCTGCTCTGCAAACCATAGCAAACCTTAAAAAATTCATTACATAATCATCTTGCAATACATTATCTGTAAAAATTGAACAAAATCTATCCAGAATTGAAAGCTGTAGAGCACAAATTAATTTGATAGCTGATGCAAATTTTGACGTCAAATGATGTCATATAAATGGAAATCAATGTAATCAAAGGAAACTAAAGAGCTTGCCCTTGTTACAATTTCATGATGCTGGCTCTTCAAGGAACCTCTTTAAAATAAACCTCAATAATTCTCAAAATTGGTGTACCACAAGGCTGTAAACTACCACCAGTCCTCTTTACATGCAAAAAAAGGTTCTGTTCCTACCAAACAGTTTTTTTTACATATATTTTTTCCTGAACTTTAAAGTGAGCATATGACATTTGGACAAATCACAACAGCACATTATAACTACAATGTAATAGAAAAAAAGCTGGAACAATGCATGGGACCAAATGCAGAGGCATTTGAAAAACCAGTATTCAGATATTCTTATTTTTCATGACTGTAACTTGCTTATATTAGGTCCTATTTAAAAAAAACCTAGGTACCATTAGAAAGGTCTTCAGATTCCCAACATTTTGATGGCTTTATGTTTGACATATCTTTGACGGATTTTGAAATATGAATGGTCAAACCCAAACAAAATGGCAAAACATGCCTATGTCAAATACTTTTTCTCCACCAACAACTTTGAAATAATAACCTGATAATTTAAACATACAAATAATTATAAAAGTAATGCATCAAGCTTAAATTTAAATACAAATAAAATAAACAAGGAATAGTTCTTCAAATTATGTTCTTACTCTCTTCTACAAAAATCAATTTTGAGATTGAAGCAGCTAGATTTACTTGGGGTAGCATAATTTTTCTTTTTTCTGTCATAACTCAACTGATTTAACCCTTATCTTCAAAATCTAAATGCCATTTGAAAGATCCTTTAAAGGACTCCAAATTACACCCATAGTACTTTGATAGAAAATTCATTGTTTCTAAGATATTTAAAGGCAAACGTGAACAATGCAGTTATTTTCTATATAGACAAAGAAGGAAAATTAAAATTATCGATGAGAATTTTCTAAAACTTTGCATGAATCACTGCTTTGTGCAGGTATGCCTTTAAGGCCATGACATTTATGATTTTCCGGAAACAGAAGTGACAGTCCTCCAGAAGGGCCAGTTGTACAGATGGACTGATTCTGCGCCTTTAGAGTAAATATTATGCAAATCTGTCCAAAAAAAAAAGTAATTTAAGGCCTGTAGAGCTTAAAACCGTTCATTTTGCCTAAAATTTAGTTAATGTCATGCTGTCAATTAAATTACGACAAACATTACACTAACCATCATAATGTATAAAATAAAAGTCAGTGTGTATTTGTGGTCAAGATTTCATGATTCTGTAAGATTCAAAACACCTTGGTTCGAAACATTTATCTGCATTGTCCGGACAAGCAAATGACCTTTAACCACAAAGTGTGACCTTGACCTAAGAGCTGCTGACATAACTCTTGCATGCAGCACTCCGCCTCATTGACGTTAACATAACTGTCACGTTATTTGAACATCCAGTGATCCATGTCTGAACAATCAAATTCAGCTCTGTGACATTTGACCTTGACATCTGAACTTGGAACCTAATTCTTGCACATGACACTTCAGCTCATTGAGATACATATTACTGCCAGGTTATTAGGAAATCCTGCTAACCATGTCTAAGTTACACCCCAAAATGAATTAAAGCTCCCCACGCGGGCTCGACAACAATTATGTGAGAAGATGGTTTATTTGTTTAGAAGTTATGGTCAGGGTTAAAGTTTTTCACTGTATACATTTAAAAAAAAAAAGGAGATAAATTGGTCAAAATGGACTTAAGAGTTATGTCGACCCTTTATGGGAATGTACCCCTTGTTATAGTGAACAAGTATATGTGAAGTTTGATGACAGAAGCTTTAATAGTTTAGAAGTTATGGCCAAGGTTAAAGTTTTTTCCGACGACAATGCCAATGACACCGAAATCAGATTGATGACCTTGACCTCAACTTTTGGTGGGGGGGGGGAAGGGGGGTAGCTTTGCTTATTGTTAAAACTTTATGTTGGTGGCTCTTCAAGTAACTATTTTAAAATGAACTCATTCCCATAGAGAGGGTTGTCCTACAAGGTAAAAGTCTATCACTGACCCTCTTTCGATGCATTACAAAAATCATAATGGTACACTTCAATGTAACAACTTTGGGAGCTGCGCATTACAT
The DNA here is from genome assembly GCA_021229015.1 of Solen grandis. NCBI lineage: Eukaryota > Metazoa > Mollusca > Bivalvia > Adapedonta > Solenidae > Solen > Solen grandis. Next base: position 67,624,139 of record CM037777.1, read on the forward strand.
GAACATAAAGTTTTTCCCTTTCAAATGATTTCCAAGGTGAGGAAAAAAGGAATTTATATCTGTAATAGGAACCTTGCTAAGGTTCCAAGTCAGAGAGAAACCTATATAATACAAAAGTGTTATAAAATTATAATTTCAATTTTGTTATGTCATTAAAATGAAAAGTTGTCAATAAACTGAGTAAGTAAAACTTGCGCGTATGTTTTGTTGCGTGCCTGATAGAGAGGGAGATAGATCATCAAAAATGTGTTTATAAGTACATGTAACAAAAGTGTCATAGGAACTCCTCCATTAAAGCTGTATGTGCCTCATACTAGTAGATATTCATTTACATTTTTTTTGACTTGATGAGTATTCATTTATCCAACTTAAAATGGTCTATGAAAACATATTTTTTAGAATATGATTTACCGATACACTGTTGTATGCACATGAACAAACAGAAGATACCTGCTCTGTTTACCTATGCATCTGAGGCAAAAATTAAAGATGTTGCATCACAATAGTAAAAATGGTATGTAAACAATGCCTTGAAAGTAACCAGTCTTTGATCATGAATATATACCACAACATACAACAAGAAATCATTTCATAAAACAAAGCAAATTCACCAATTTGTCCAGCACAGTTTGCTTCACTATACATCTGAACTGCAGGAACCAAAAAATTTCAAAATGGAATAGCCAAAGCACAAACTCAATGAATATTCTACAGAAGTGCTGACAAAAATGAGAACCAAGTTGCATAAAACTATAAACTACAGTATATAAGTATGCACAATTATAAAAGATTCACTTTTCAGTCAGGTTACAAAAAGAGAACAATAAAATTTTCAGCAAATTCATCTTTCATTCCATTACTTTGCCATATATAAAACTATCAACTTTCACCAGAAAAAACAGGTGAAAGAATTCATGTTGCAGTCTCTTTGAATCTGTTGCTCAAGGAGGATTTATAATATGAATATAGTGTCACAGTACAATTCACTGCACATTCCTAGAGTATACCAGGGGTCTTGTGTTTGACTCCCATGGCTGCTGAACATTTTTTCCCCCAAAATCATTTAGCATCAAACATATTGCTATTGGACTATGACATAGGCCTGTGTTATGCTGCTTTAAAGTAATTATGTATCTCTTGGAATTCAGAGTTTCCAATGCACCTATCAATATTTTGCCCCAGGGTTTGTGGGGAGGGGGCATACATGGGACTTTTGACAGAAGAATGTTCTCAACAGGCCGGAATCCTGTGCAAACTGCAAAGCATATCCATTTGCCAAATTTCTATTGCTCTTTGGTGATGAAAGAAAAAAAGTCAAGTTCCCCTGTCAGGTAGCCTATACCCCTCCTGGGGCAAAATATTGATAGGTGCACTAAGACAGAACTTAAAAATATTAAACATTTGCAAGCAGTCTGGACAGGTATTAATTAACAGTATTATATCATTCCATATAACTTGCAAAAGCACTTTTTAAACTTTTTTTCAAAGATCTGCTGTCTGTTGGAACTTTTTCTAGTGCACAAGGTCTTTATGGGCACAAAATATTTAGATTTCCCCTTAGAGTGCTTGGGGTGCACATGCACAATTACTCTCTGAATTTACAAATCCATCAATCAGTCTATAAAAGTTGTTTTAACAAATACAGTGTATGTTAATTCAAAAGTTAATATGTCATTAAAGTAATCTCAATCATGGAAATTTCATCATGTCTGAAATTCATATTGTCAACATCACATGATACAAACATGTCTGTGATGTCAGGCCATTAGATACCGGTATACAGAGCAATAAAGAAGAGAAACCGGCTGCAGTGGCCAAGTGGTTAGAGTATTTCTCTCAAATATATCACCCTTGGGTTTGTCAAGAACATAGTAATTTGTGCTGTTCTATGAATTCTGGCCTGAGGAAAATCAAAATATGCAAAGGCGTATATAAAGGCCTAAATATTTAAGTACTGGTAACCATTATTAGAAGGAGATTTGTGTTAACAGTCTGTTAACTTAACCCCTTATAAGCCAGGGATCTTGGGTTCAAATCCTGCTCTGGTACACTATATAAATATCATATCCCAGGAGAGTGATAGCACATACTGTCTATCTGAGATTGGTAATGTCCACTGAGGTGTTACCTGGAACATACATGTGGTCCTGTAGCTTACCCATCCCTTTGATCAAGGATCTCAGATTCAAATCCTGGTGTGGTCTGTCACATCTCATTTGAATCATTAGCAATAACTCACAACAGAAGAGAATCATGTCTATGAGGCCAGGAAGCTCATCTGATAGGGTCGCCTGGGAAAGGTCCCAGTAAAGCGTTTCAGCCAGGCTGCACATTTTTCTCAACCTGTGACATTTGGAACACAATTTGAGCAATGGCTTAAGTGCTGTGAGGTTCTCTGGATCCATTTGGAAATTCAAGGACAAATTCCAGTTTGGTGGGGAAGTATATCACGGTACCAATAACTCACAATAGATGAGAATCATGTGTAAGCTGCCACCACTGGTAGCTCAGTTGGTAAGTGTAGGCTCCGTGTTTGAGTCTCAGCCAGGCTGCACTTTTTTCACCCTGTGACAAGTAGGTTTCATTCTTGACAAGCTCTAGTAAACAATCAGCAAAAGAAATCTATAGATAAGAAATGGACTCAAAAGCATGAGTCATCTAAATCGGAATTTGGTAACACTTGTAGACCAAAAAATGGAGAGTAAGATAAATACATAATTGTAGATCTAGAAAACTAAATTACAAAAGAAACAATAACATTACTGTTTTGAATCTAACAAAAATAACTGATGTATTTATGGATAAATTCCGCAAATGCTCTTGCATAGAGAGAGGGAGAGAAAGAGAGAAACAAGACTGAATTTCAAGAGATAGATAGAAAGAAAGAAAAAAGGTGCGAATATTTTCATAACAAAACAGAGAGAGAGAGAGAGAGATACATTAAGTAACGTCTTGCGTATGAAAAATAACATCATTAAGGAAAAAAATTTTAAAAAAGGGGGGAAAAAAGGTACTTAAAAAGTAAAAATAGGTTACTGTTTAAGTCAAAAATAAGAAAATGTTTGGGGTTTTTTTCCGTTAAAAACAGTATGTTACTTCAGAATCGGTAGACGCTCTACCTCTGTTTTTGTTTTTACCCCGATTACACTATAATTAATCACACGAATAAATTCACGCAAATAACGTCATCATCGTCATCAAAATCAATAATTATTTTGCAATCTAAGTTCAGGTGATATCAATTAACAACCACCCAATGTTTCTGAAAAATAAAGAAGGCATCGAGAAAAAACGATCGTTTTTCTCCGGTCGGACTGTTGAAATTCGATCGGAAATTTCCGACAACGGACAGGTTCCGATCGATCTTTTCGTTGTCGGAGCGAATTCCGATCGGAGATGTTGATTTTTAAATCGCTGTATCTTTTTTATTTATGGATGTATTTTCTTGAAGATACTATTTTTGGAAACTGGAAACTATGTTCTTTCAGAATATATATGGGTTAATAGTGTATAGGCATTAGTGTCGCTTTAAGTTTATGGAAAAAACCGACGTTCCATAAATTCACCGACGCGGGTTATATT
>CM037777.1:67627820-67677820 GCA_021229015.1 Solen grandis
ACTTGGTGTATGTAACTTGAAAATCCATTTTGAAAAACAAAAGTTAAAGCAAACTGGAAACTCGAAGTAGACAAGAATTTACTAAAATTTGAAAGATAAGACGCAGTTGAAATTGCTAAATACATGTATGCAGCGTTTCACTATTACATTTCCCTACATATGGCGAGTAACCATAACCGTGGATATCCAGTAGAAACAGTAATGGACAAGAATATACATTTTGCTTTCCAAGATGGCGGCTTTTGTTTACAAAATGAAGGATACGCAGTTCTGATTCCCAGACCTGAAACAGAGAATACTACCATTTTTAATAATGTTCACTGTTTTGTAACGGACTACTTTTTTCTTTGTTTACGTTTCAGTTGATTTCTAACTTAATTTAAAAGTCATTCAACAGATACTTGGTTGATTACACAATTTCTTTGTGTTAATTTTCAGACCGAATAACGATTTATACTGCGACTTCAGGAATATTTTGGCTGCGCCACTCGTTAAGATATTTATTTTCCCTCTTCACTCGAGGAATTAAAAATGATATTCCACTAAAACCAAAAATCATCCTCTTTCTAATATCGGATGTAAAATTAAACGAAATGCTGAATTATTCAAGGAATTTAGGAACCTATACATATATGTTATATAGCTGATATATTTAGCATGTTATATATAGCTCAATAGTAAAATTGCGATACGCCGAGGGGCGATTTACCAAGCATCATGACCTATTTGAGATAAATTCACATATTCATGTGCAATGGATTGGCTGCGCATCAATCACTCAATCTCTGCCACATTGAGTTGTGCCACGTAACCATGGCGTGTACATCTTGTCATGCTATTTTATTTACCTGTGGTATAGCTGAAATTGAGTAATTTTCAACTCATTGTGGTAGAGATCTAGATGAGATATACTGCGTTGGAGATTGGTATAGATTCCAAGTCCCGGTGGAAAAACAGACAGAAACAGAAGATAAATATTATTGGTGTCCCGAACCTTGTCTTTTTTCCCCGAGTATTTTCATTACACACCCTCTTTTTCCCATTGAATAATATATGGAATTTTACAACAGCATGAAGATTGCATATTCGTGAAGTGCTCGTTGATTTACGTAGGTTTACGATTCATTTTGGAAATGGTCTTTCACACTATGAACGTATACATGTAATCATTATACCTTAAAGAAGATAATAGTTAAATAGCACACTGGTTAAAGAACCGCATACCTCCGTCCCTACTTTTTCTCCTACATTACATGTATTGAAACATGGTAAGGAACGGAATGCAACATCGCTTGATTTATGGAGGTCGAATTTTGCACAAATTTATTCTACCATTGACTTCTATGCACAGTTCGATCGGTTTGATATAAACTAACATATTCTTCAACGGATCATCACCAAAAGGCATCATAAAAGCAGAAATAAAACGAAATGTCAACAGTTAGTACTTTAAACAAGTCTAAAAACCCTTTAACTTCCGGTTCATATCATCAGTGATTTCGTAGCAAACGATCGCCGATTTTTTTTATTTTATTTTTACAATTTCCTGCAATCTGTCAAACGCACTGGCTCTAGAAGGAAAGAAATCTACGAAATTCATCTTTGAATTGTCTGATAGAAATCGACAACGAACTTCACATCATCTGTTGCATGACCTTTATGCTTGGTATTTCCATAAACCTTTTCCTCTAAAAACTTGAACGCAGAGTTTCATAGCAAGTTACACTCATCACTATGCCGAAAATGGTTAGTTGAATGTCCTAAAGCAAACCATTTTACATTATCGAGGAATAACAAATATTCTACATTGCCAAGTGAAACCCTTTCTTTAGAATTCAACGAAATCTTCCAATTTACCACATTTAAACCATGTGAGGATCCAGAGCGAGAGGATTATGGGGTCATTACCTGACCCTGAAAATGGCCATTCTATCATTCTATAAAGAGTAAAGAAGACACCCCCCTGAAAAAAAAAAAAAAAAAAAAAAAAAAAAAAAAAACATTGGACCCCCAATTGTACTTCATGTATATGAAATATGAAAAATAAATTCTGAAATTATTTGAAATTTGAATCGTTAATAAGATCTGAGAAAATAATGAAAATCGTAGACTCGGTTTTCCTGAGTGCTATCATGAACAGTAAAGAACTCCTTGATTTCAAAGAGGCAGAAAGTAAAACATAAAGATGATTAACGGCGACTTATTCCATTTCGCAGCAATTCTGAAGTAAGCCTTAAGTAAACAGTAGAAAAGATCTACGTCATATCAGTTTATTGGAATGTAAAACGATATTTGTTATTAAAGTAATCATTTCATACACTTGATGACGCTCGTTTAAGGCATCAACGAATACCAGACTAAACTGTCGGACGACTATTCCCAGTACACTTATTTCACGCATAAAGCTATACCCAGTACAAAATTTTTCATAGATATATCTTTTTACAGAGAAACCTTTGATGGACAATATTTGGCACATGATACAAGCTGAAGAAAGGAACGAATCGTCCTATTCATATTCTTTATATACTATGCAGATAAAGTAAAATTTTAGATAAATTGGAACACCAGTATACATTAGCGAGCAGTCACGGTTAAGGACATTTTTTTCCTTCTTTCAAACATAGCTGGAATATTAGCACATTTACAGGAAAAATAAAACACTTGCCAATATTAATAAATAAGTATTTATGCCTTTACTTACTTAATAGAAGAAATATCGTCAAGGTATCGACTTGGTGTGTTGTTTTCTGCTCATTTGGGCTGCTATAACCGGTATACGGTGATCCACCGTGCTTACAGTCAATTACAATTACTCAGATGTCAGCGGTCATGTTTTACTCCCTTTTTTTCTTCAAAAACACCGATAATTTGTTTACTTTTTCATTTTCTGAACTCGCGCCGATGTCAGTTACACGTCAATGACCTCCAATCAGAGCACTCGCTACAATCAGGAATCGAAAGTTAAAAGATTCGAAAGTTAAAAGATTTTTAAGCTTGTTCAAAGCAATTGATTGCAGAAAGTACATACACGCAATTAAGTATAAAATACTGTAGCAGGGACTTTATATATAATCCCTGACTGTAGTAAGCACAATCAATTGCAATAATAATTACATAATCAAATACGGTTTGCATACTCAAACAGTGACGTAAAATAAAATATTCAAACATATGCCAGCAGCTGCGATACAGTCACACACAACTTGTGACAAGAAATAGTAGAGATTTACATCATTATAACGTATCTTCTGGAAAAAAAATAAAAAGAGAAAAAAAGTGCCACTGGGCATCGCAATTTTGATATATATAAATTATAATAATAAATTAAAAAAATCGTGATAATTCTCAATAAATAATTAATTTTATTCCTGGTAACCAAAAACCAAGTTATTTATTTATCTAATTTACTTACTTTACTTACTTTAGAATATTATTGTATTACTGTGGTTTGATTTATTTTTTTCCTGATTTTATTTATGATTTTTATATATTATTTTTATTTATTTATTTTATATTCATGTTTTTATTTATTCATTATTATTATTTATTTATTTATTTATTTATTTATTTATTTATTGCAGAAGTATCCTTGGGTGGTCTTGAGTGTCGGATATTAAACATCTCCAAAACGACAACAACAACAAACATGGCCACCTCCATAGAAAACTTTGTCACTAAAACGTTGAAACTCATTGAAAAAGAAAGAGAAAGTGAAATAGAACAAACAAGGTATTTTGTTTATCTTTTAAAAGGGCCAACTTAAGTGTTATGCTCCATATTTTTTCCGGAAAATTTTATATCCTGGTGGGTTGTATTACCGTGGTATTTAGCTTTCAGAAATAAGTTACAAATAGAAGAAGAAGCACACACATGAAAAATTTATCTTCCAGTAATCCTCAACATTTCATTGATAAAATAAATGAGTGTCACTTCTCTAGAACAATTTCTCCTTGATAAAAATATTGACAATGTAAACACTATGTAATATATTTCAGAAATTTCTTGGTAGGGTATTACCAATGCATATTTAAACTTCACTTCTAGTAATCTTTTTAGATTAAATATCATCATAATAAATTTTCTTTGACGTTCATTATACTGTCCTGAAACAGAATGATTTTTAATTATGTTGTATAATATTTTTTTTAATTATTGTTTCAAAATAAGTCAGGTAGAAGATATGTTAAATTCCCATAGAATTTTGGTTGTTAAAAGGGCACTTTAGAAGAAATGCAAAATCTCACTTGGAAATAGCTCATACCTAAGGTTTTAAAGTTTTGACAGATAGCACATAGTATGTGTTTACTTTTAGTATACAAATGATATTGAGGCAGAATTCATGAAACCAATATTCCTCTTTTTTCTGAATACCCCGGTAATATACGACCACCGGTAATACCATACCCGAGTATACATAAGCCTTCGCTTATCATAATTCCCCTTCAACATTTAATACACTTATTTTTAACATTTTTACTTTCAACAGAAATGCGAAGTCTTAATGGCTTCCCATAGAGGTCCATGTAGCAAAACATTAAATTAAGTATACGTGCCTGTTGACAAAATATCTCTCATATATAGAAAACAAACACAAAAACATATTTATTGATCACATTAAAGTTTGAAATATTACCTTTATAATGTCAAAAAATCATTTTGTAGTTGACACATCAATTGATGTAGTCATTTGTCCACCATCTTGATGTGTTAATCAGTGTTATGTAAAATATACGGAATAGCCGAAAATATTTAGATGAAATAAATAAAGTCAAATTAACGATGTTGAGTGGGACAATTCTTATTCACTGATATATTATCATCTGTCACATTGCTTACTACACGATATAAATGTTTCCAACATTGGAAATGTTTTCTTTGGACTTTAAACACAATATAGTTTACAAGACAAACTTCATCTACCCAAACTTTGTGTTCCCAGTTTTACCCTGACTGTACACATTTTTTTGGAACACTCAGTGTTGTTTGTACGTAATGGAGGATATAAACGCAAAAAAAGAAAGTGAAGTTTTTGATAAAATATATCACCCTCTTAATGTCTATGTATGACATTTTCCTTAACTAACAGGGTAAGTTATTATGTCTGCTATAAGTTTGTTGTGTTTTCATAGTGAATTGCCAATTTTTATGCCTATGATAAATGGAAATGTAGAGCGTTAGAATTCACATGGAGTTTGCTACATCAATGTATACGGCGAGCCATAAGACATAGCGTATCAAGGAAATGTCAAAATAGTAAAATCGATATGCTATGGCTTATTTATATGACTAAAGACTTGTCTAGTGGCCGGCTCGTCGGATAGCAGTAGTCATCGGACAACCTCTGTATCAGTCTATGTATCGACCAGTCCACCTATCTGCCTTTTCTTTTTTGACTCTGCTTTTGGTTACTACTAGCAGGTGTTTGTACTCTTTTGCAGCTTCTTGACCAAGTTAATCATCTGAAAGTGAAGATTGTTGTCAAAATCTGATTCATAACCACAGAATTGGAACAAACTTCAAACTAATTTAGCAAACCCATTGTGTTTTTTTGCTTTCTATATTGAAAATTAATTAAAAGTTAGCAATGTTGAAGAGTTAGGTAACATGCAGGTAATTATACCCGCAAATGAATGTTTGAGGGAGTATACTTGAATCACTTATTCAGTTGGTCCATTAGTCTGTCCCCAAGATCAAATTTCTTAAATAACTTTTATCTGAATTTACTTACTAACTTTTTTGGTAAGCTGCTGGGGTTCTAATGGGTTATGGCCAAGGTCATTGTTACTCAAAATAGACATTGTTACTCCATTTACTGCTTGCTGTCTGCTTTCAACATTTAGAACATACTTCCAAACTGTGGCAAAATAGTATGTGACAGTTCTGGTTCATCTTATTAGCTCGACTATTCGTAGAATATGAGAGCTATTGTAGTCACCCTGGCGTTGGCGTTGGCGTTGCAGCTTTTGGTTAAAGTTTTGCGTGCAAGTTACTATCAATCTTATATCTCAATAACCATTTATGGTATTGATTTGAAAGTTTATAAATATGTTCAGGGGCATCAGACAACCAAGGTAGATAACTCTTGACTGAATTTAATATGAATTATGGCCCCTTTTTTACTTAGAAATTTTGGTTAAAGTTTTGCATGCAATAGAAAATTTGGTTAAAGTTTTGCATGCAAGCTACTATCTAGTTTGTATCTCAATAACCATTCATGGTATTGACTTGAAAGTTTATGAATATGTTCAGGGGCATCAGACAACCAAGGTAGATAACTCTTGACTGAATTTGATATGAATTATGGCTCCTTTTTAACTTAGAAATTTTGGTTAAAGTTTTGCATGCAATAGAAAATTTGGTTAAAGTTTTGCATGCAAGCTACTATCTAGTTTGTATCTCAATAACCATTCATGGTATTGACTTGAAAGTTTATGAATATGTTTAGGGGCATCATACAACCAAGGTAGATAACTCTTGATGGAATATATAACAAATTATGGCCCCTTTTTAACTTAGAAATTTTGGTTAAAGTTTTGCATGCAAGTACTTCATGCTAAATCTCAGTATCCAGGGCATGGGATTGATTTGAAACATCTTTAATAGTTTAGGGGTATCATTCTTTCATGGTAGATAACTTTTGATGGAATATATTACAAGTTATGGCCCCTTTTTTAACTTAGAAATTTTGGTAAAAGTTTTGCATGCAAGGTACTTTCATGCTAATATCTCAGTATCCAGGTATGGGATTGATTTGAAACATCTTTAATATGTTTAGGGGTATCATACTTTCATGGTAGACAACTTTTGATGGAATATATTACAAGTTACGGCCCCTTTTTTAACTTAGAAATTTTGGTTTAAGTTTTGCATGCAAGGTACTTTCATGCTAATATCTCAGTATCCAGGTATGGGATTGATTTGAGACATCTTTAATACATTTAGGGGTATCATACTTTCATGGTAGATAACTCTTGATGGAATATGTTACAAATTTTTGCCCTTTTTAACTTAGAAATTTTGGTTAAAGTTTTGCATGCAAGTTACTTTCATGCTTATATCTCAGTATCCAGGCATGGGATTGATTTGAAATATCTTTAATATGTTTAGGAGTATCATACTATCAAGGTAGATAACTTTTTATGGAATATATTACAAGTTATGACCCCCTTTTAACTTAGAATTATGGTTAAATTTTTGCATTCAAGCTACTATCCACCTTATATCTCAGAAATTGCTTGTGGAATTGACTAGAAAGTTAAGGTGTGTCTTCAAGGGCATCAGAAAACAGGAGGATAACTTTTGGACTGATGCAAATTATGGCCCTTTTCTAACTTGGAATTTTGGTTTAAGTTTTGCATGCACAGTGTTATTGTGCTTATGTCTCAGTAACTAGGCATGGAATTGATTTTAGACATCATAAATATATTAAGGGGTATCAAACTATCAAGGTATATCATTTTTTACTATTACTATGAAGGGCAAGAATTTTAATAGATTTCATTTGATTTACCAACAAGCATTTCGAATAGTCGAGCGTGCTGTCCTCTGACAGCTCTTTGTTTTTTTATTATTATTTTTACTCTGATGCAAACATACAAGGGATGTCTCTGTTTGAAGCAACTTAGATAAGAACCAGAAATGGGAAGGTCTAAAAGCAATTCAGACTTTCAGTTATAATTGGCCTGTAACACTACACTTCTCCCCCTTTTCTCATTAAGATTTAGCCTATTACCCAGCAGATTCAGAACATCTGCCCTATTACATTGCTGCTGAGTTTCATGGTAACTTTTTCTCATCACAGTGTTTGAAATAGCCACCTGCCAGATTACCCTGGCAAGTAAAACCCCATAGAGGGCAAGTTAAAATGTCATTGAAGTTGTCCGATGGGCAACCTTAAAAATTACTACCCCGTAAACACTCATGTAATGTGTGCACTCCTGTATACTGCGCATACCGAGTTTGAGGTTCAAAATCTTCGTAAAAATCTATTTTCCTTCTATAATGCACATTCATTCTTTGTACATCGAGGGGGCCGCCATATTTTTTTTATCCGAGCGTGTTTTGAGGATTTTCGATTAAACTACAGGTAACAAAATTTCTACTGCTTCCACAAGTCAGTCATGCGACGATTATTATTCACACCTCTAGTATCCACCTCTAGCTTATGGTACAGTCCCACTATCCCGATTGTGGGCCCGATCAACCCCGATTCGAGGGATCGGGAAACATCATAAAGACATCGCGATGAAACGTAACTCCATCGTGTACGATCGTTAGTCTTCCTTGGGCCATCGGTATTGGTCTGCATCAATCGGCATACGACCCCGACTTTAACAAACATGCTTCTTCTTTTCGGGCTCGATCGTGCTACATCGGGCCCATTCTTGAATCGGCCAGAATCGTAAAGCCATCGTAAAGCTTCCGTAAATCCATCGTATGACATCGTTAGTCTTCCACGATCCATCGTGTTGTAATCGGGAAACATCAAACCACGGAAGACCCCCGATCTCTTAAAGAAAGCGTTACGATAGACCATGATGTCAATACAGAGTCGACATGAGTCTTACCGATGATGTTACGATAAACTGGTTGTAGCCGATAGAGATACGATCTACACCGTTGAATGCGGATAGAGGCCCGATGGGAGCCCGATATCAGCACGGAATACTCTCGGTCTTGGCATTTTGGTATAAATAGGGATTGAAATATGGGATCAGCACCAGTTTATCTCAAGACTTGGTACAGGATGGACCTTTTGATAAATAAGAGAAGAAAAAGACTCCAGCTGCTCAACTGGCAATTACAGCTAAGCAATCAGGAAAATAATAATAATCTAGTGATGCTGAGAACACTACCAGAAAAGCATCGAAGAAAAAATCGTAAAAGATCTGTTTGGGTGAAACGGATAAAAAGGCAAGCAGTTTAATGGTCAAATAAGTATAATGGTATATCTTCAAGGTTCCCTGTCGAACGTGTTTCGATCGGGACTCTATCGGCATACATCTTAACTCTGTCGGGTGACATCGTGCTCTAAAAAGTGTATCGTGTTGAATCGGGGGCAAGTTGTCATCTTGAATCGTACAGTAATCGTTATTAAAACGTGTATGTGGGACTAGAAATATGAAAATGTGTTTTGTGAGCCCGTTTGCACACGATCCATCCCGATGTCTGCTATCGGGGTCTATCGGCCTCCATCGTACTAGTACCGTGATAGTGGGACCGTCGACTTAAATTGTAATGTTGATGTTCATTATGGTCATTAGTTTGAGTAATAGTCTTCAAATGTTGACACCTTGTTGTTTGTTGCAAGTCCCTTTCCAATTGAAATTTGAAGTACAATGTACATAATGATCTTTAACAGAATAGTTCTGTCCCAAATGGAACAAACTAGCTAAAATATTGTCTGAATGTACTAAAAACAATAAACTAATTGTGTAATCATAATATAATGGAAGTCATGTTTTGTTTTAGAAATGACTATTTGGGTTTATGTCGTGTAGTAATTATTATGTAAAGTACAGTGCAGTACTGAACAAGTTCTGGGTGATTCACAGCGATTTAAATAAAAAGAGTATGAACACCAGAACAATGATTTCGTAAGCATTTATTGCACAATTATATTGTAGAAAATCATAAACAGACAAGAGTTTTCCGTCATGTATATATGATAAAGCCTTAATATCGATTTAAAATATACATGCACATAGACTTTGCCAGTTGCTGGTATGGCTTCTTAGTGGGTGAGGTAAAGTTTGGAAACACTACGAAAAAACTGAATTCTCATGTATTGTGCGCACACATTCTTCAAAATCAAATTTGAAGTCATAGAAATGCTAACAATACACGAGTGTTTAATTTCAGTAATAACAACATGACATGAAACTTAAATAAATTAACCACATTTCAATATGTTTTTATGTTGATTTCATGAGTTTGCTTTCTCCACATACATAAAGTAGGGAAAGTTGAAATAAATGGGGGCAAGTTGAAATCACCATGCCCTATGGGCAAGTTGGATTTCAGATTTATTTTGAACACTGCATCATAGAATTAGGGGCAGGCCTGTCAAAACCTCTGCCACCTTTCCAAGGAGCAACTCTACTTGATGTTGCTCAACTTAATAAGGAACAGCAAGTAACCATATCATACAAAAACTTATATGCATGGCAGTTATACTCTGCCTATATCTTCAGTCATTACAAGTATCCAGTATCTGGTTTAACACAACAAGTGGAGTGTACCTAGATACATGTATATATATATATATATATTTTGTTTTATCTAAATGCAGATTTTTAATTTGTGACATTAATAAACCACTTTTGAAGGAACTTAAAAAAAAAATGTAAATTGAATGTCAAAAAGTGAGAGGAAAAATGTTATTAAATATGACTGAACTTAACCTCAGAATTAGTCAGGGGTGGGGGGGGGGAGAAAAATAACAATGACCATACTGGATGTCCTGTGGTTGAAAAGAAGAAGAAGAAGAATCTGTTATTAAGGAACAACATCTATGATAGTGTGTTTCATTTGTTTTTAGTCATATGTACATCAAATATTCAGTAAGTATAGTCACTAATATGAACTTCAAACATTTTTTTTAAGAAGGAGGAGGAGAAAAAGTAGGTGTTCATACATGCTAGTAATGTCACATTAGGACAAATATGATTTATGATTGATAAAATTAACTTCTAACTTTTATAAACAACGTATAAAAGTTTATCATAATTTGCAGGTTATTAACAGACAAGTTACCAGCAAAGGAACTCCAGAGACGTGGGGTGTGTCTTCTGAAACTGCATATTTCAAGCAAAAGGACCGGACTGTTTGGACGCAATGTTCTAGTCTTTGAAACGCATCATGATTCCCTTCCCTCAAGATTTAATTATATTTTATTATAGTAGGTGTATGACACATCTTCTTTTTCCTAATTTTAATATGACCATATGCTTTGTATTTTGGGCTTTGGCCTAATTACTATGAATACACTCTTTATGATAACAGTACAGAGCATACAACTAATTATTGAAGTTATAATTAAACAAATTTATTCATCGGCTATAATCTATGGTGATTATAAATTACCAATTAACGTGATGGTAAAATGTTTCATTTCAGAAAGAATCATATGGACAGTGTCCCTTAAATATCACAACACTGCTTCAGGGACAAGATTTGAGAGATTTGCTGTATTTTTTGTATTTTTTTTGGTTAAAATCTCAGTGATATCTGCTAAAGGAGGAAAATTCCTTGTATAACAGTCATGCATGGGACGTAAATGGCAAATTCTCACTTCTATTGGTTAATATTTTCTTTTTAGATAATAACAATATAAATACATTCTGGTATTTTTTATGTTATGTTCATATTGACAAATTACATTAGTACTATTTCAGTTCATCCTTTATATGATAGATGAAATACTATGTGTTAGACATTCATTTATTAGTCGCTGACTGTAAAACTCACTCAGCCCCTTACAGCGTGGGTTCGAATCCCGGCAGGGTCATTCGGATTTTTACGTGAGGAAGCTTTCCAGCTGACTTGCGGTAGGTCGGTGGTTCTACCCAGATGCCTCTGTGCATTTGGGGTCTTCCTCCACCTGTAATTAGCTGGACGTCGCTATATGACTGAAATACTGTTGAAACGACGGTAAACTCAAATAGTCAAGTCATTCATTTATTGTTTTAAAATGTATTTAAATTTGTTCACTACATTGTATAATTGTGATCTATATTTTTGTTGATGGACCCTCATTTAGATGGTCACCTGCCTTAAAAAGCTAACATGGCCACATCCCTTGATTGGCTGCCTTAACCAGGTTTAACTGTATGTAACACAAAAACTGTAAAGTGTATGTATAATGAAATCTGCTCTGTTCTTTTCACGAAAACACTGCTTCATTATAGATACATTCTTTGTCACAGGAGATATTGTTGGACTCAACCACTCCAGTAGTGACAGTCAGTCAGAGACCCTGGGGTCGGGTGTGGTTACCAAGGTTACACAGTCAGCAGTCAGTGTGGCATTTGACGATGCCCAAGACCTTTTTTCCCTTGATGATGGGGCCAGTGACTACTATAAGCTGACCAAGCTTGCAAATGATGTCACTTACAAACGCTTGAAAAGGTTATTTATTTCTTATTGTTTGTATTTAATAATATATATCACTAATCATAATGTTTTCCCCTCTGCATAGCTATTAATGTAGTCCAGATTTAGTACAACAGTACTAAAGGAACAGATGAGATTTATTTGCCAAATGAATTTTACCATTTTCATGACTTTGTACTGTGTACTTTCAATACTAACCGAGTATATGTAAAGACTAATTCAGCAATTGTTACCCTGTCATTTTTAATTTAATTGAGTAAAAAGCAAATAATAAAGTGCCTTAAGTATGTGTATGACACAGTGAGCAGCTATAATGTCTGGTTTTCAGAAATCAGAGAGTCACTCAAAAGAAAAAAATATTTACGGTAAGCAGTAGTAGTACTTGTCTTTCAGAAAGTAGGTCATGTTACACTAAGTTTACAGAATTAATAGAGTCCTCCAATTTTGAAATGAGTTTGCTATCCATCATTTTGATAATAAATTGGGTATTTATCAAATTTTTAATGAGTTATTGCACAATTATTCCTTTGTATAATATAGTATTGCTCAAGATTATATTATGTTTTGTTGTTGTACTTTACATTTTCAACTCATAATACATGTTAAAAGAAAATATACAACATAGCACAATATTGAATGACACAATGTTTTGCTGTATGTTCAAATCTTTTTTAAATTCTTCTGCAGAGTGTTAACAGAGCTGAACAGAACCTCCCACAAGTCATGTGGCCAACTGAGAAGTGTTTTGTTTGGAGAGCAGGAATTATCTCCCCCACTACAATTACGAGGTAAATCGCACTATCACTGACCTCTAACAACTCAAATGCAACATTTCACAGTCTACAACATACTGCACCACAAACTCTGTGCAGCAGTTACCTCCCTTAGAGTACAGTATACAGTTACTTTATGCAAATAAATGAAATTTGGCCGGGGATGACATGTGAGACTAAAGGCAGAGGGCGACAATTCAGAATGTCATCCCTGACACCGAGGAACAACAGTTTTCATTGTTACGTAAATTACCATGAAATAACTGTTTTATTACCTGATCAGTCATTTTATAATTACCGGGTAGATTGCACAAATGAAATATCAACATTGAATTCCAAACAGAACAAGGGAAAATATCTTTACAAATTGTCAACTGTTCAGCTTGTACTATGCATGTATGTAACAGTTCAAAATAATGCCTATGCAACAGTTCACTGTGCTAGGAAACTACCAAATTTACATGAAACATCTTAGAATGGTTAATATACTTTTATATAGGGCGTCATATAATAATAATCACTATTACATTATGATGTTCAAATAATGAATCAGTCAGAATGACTACTAATTCGTTTAATTCTTTTAATTAACTCTTTACATGTATGCTTCCACATCAAGAGATCGGGGGGGGCATATTGTTTTTGGTTTGTCTGTTTGTCACCAAACTTTAACCTTGCATAACACAGAGGTCCTTCCACCTACAGCCTCCAAACTTCACAGGTGCATGCACCTTGATTAGCTCTATCTGCCAGGTGACCTTGACCTTCAAATGACCTTGACCCCCAAGGTCTACCCCCCCCCCCCCCACCTCCCATTTGAATGTAGCACTTCTTTGAATATTTCATTCATAAGAAATTTTGATAAATCATTAGAAAAAAAAAAAACCAGTAGATATTAAAAACAAATATCTATATGTCCTGATTCTTATCCTACATGGGTGCTTAGATTTTTTCTTGTAAGGGGAGATTACACCATAAAATAGGCCAGACGGACTTGTATGCCAGCCTCAGTTAGCCTAGGCCTGTGATATACTCCCTTTTTAAACTTATTACAAAGGTGTTGTTATGATGTTATGTGATTTAAAATATTTATGATCTAGTCATATTAAAAGCAGGGTGTTTAAGTCATAAGTCAGCAAATATTGAGATGGCGCTGCTAATCTCTGTACCTAAAGATTATAGCCATGAACCTATATTGTTGCAAGATTCTCTAAAATTTGTTCCTTTCTGCAAAGAACTGAATCTCGGTATTCTGTCATAATGAATAGATGGAGCTTCTGCCTACTTTACTCACTCCCTTTTCCTATGCAGGCACCCACTCCAATAAAAAAAGGGAGAAGAAAATGATTTATTTTTTAAAATAAAAAATGTGTACTGGTTTTTCAAACTTTTAAAATGTAATGACGGTCATGGTTTTTTTTTTCTTCAGATTTTCAGTTCCTCAACACAAGCCTTGATGACTCCCAGCAAAAGGCTGTGGAGTTTGCCCTCAGTCAGAAGGAAGTGGCAGTGGTCCACGGCCCTCCCGGAACCGGCAAAACAACCACTGTGATAGAGATCATTCTGCAGTCTGTAAAACAGGGACAGAAGGTACTGCATTGACAAGAGGATAGAGAGAGGAGAGGAGATATAGGGCTGAGTGTTTGGAAAGAATTGAGAGGAGATATAGGGCTGAGTGTTTGGAAAGAATTGAGTGGAGATATATGGCTGAGTGTTTGGAAAGAATTGGGAGGAGATATAGGGCTGAGTGTTTGGAAAGAGTTGAGAGGAGATATAGGGCTGAGTGTTTGGAAAGAATTGGGAGGAGATATAGGGCTGAGTGTTTGGAAAGAATTGAGAGGAGATATAGGGCTGAGTGTTTGGAAAGAATTGAGAGGAGATATAGGGCTGAGTGTTTGGAAAGAATGAAAAGGATGAGAAAGAAAGAATATGGGTTTAAAATGAAATCATTTGGGAAAACTGGAATTTTAGGGTTAAAAGGAAAAAAAATTATTAAGTGAAAGTGTATCATTGAAATGTAAGAAAATAATAGAAACTGTGTATATGAGTGAGAGAGAAAGGGAGGGAAAGGTAAATAAGCATTGAAAAATAGTATAGGATACATTTGCATCACTTGCAGATTTGCCAATGTCCGTATCTGTCCATCCTCTAGTCCATCACAAAATCTTGTGTTGCACAGAGTCATGAAAAAAATGCTGGAATGTTCACCAGCATGAGAAATTGGATACTTGGTGGTTTGTTTTGAAGTTCATTAATTTTGGTCATAGCAGAGTTAAAGCTTCTGAATTAGTGACAATGATGCAAAGTGGTGGCATCCCATGTACAAAGAATACTGTGAAATCATTGATTTTCATGGGACACTAATTTTCTTTGATTTCTTTGAAGGTTTTATCCATGAATATTAATCCCCACAAAACCTTGTCTCTTATTCAGATCCACGAAAAAATGTACCCAAGAAGTTCCACGAAAGGTATCTCATCAACGAAATTTAACATCAACAAAAATTAATGAGTTATAGTACATTTCTAGCTGTATTTGAAATTGCACATAGTTCCTATGATATTTGAACAATTTGTATTTTTCTATTCAGATTCTTGCCTGTGCTCCGTCCAACATAGCAGTAGACAACCTGGTAGAGAGACTGACCAGGAGCAAACTGAAGGTGGTCAGGATTGGTCATCCAGCCCGTGTTCTCTCACACATACAGAAATACTCATTGGACGCCATCCTGTCCAGCAGTGATGAAACCAAACTTGTGGAGGATGTCAGGCGAGATATGGACAAAACACTGGTAGTCTCATAGTACACTTGTTTCTTATCCTTTACCTCTTGAATATTCACGTACAAATTAATGATAGGTAGGTAGGTAGGAATTTACTGAACTCTAGGTTGTATACATGAAATGGGATTTTTTTTTTCTGCCTTGTAAACTGTGTAAAATCTGAGCTACAATATTGTATTAGCAAACAGATGAGACACTTTACCAGGAGCTGTCTGATCTTGTTCCTTCTCTGTTTTGTCAAGGTATTAAATCACATTTATATGTGGTTAATGGATTTTTGTTTTCTGACACAATCTGATCTTTTTTTTTTCTTTTTCTTTTCCATAAAAAAAAAATATGGCAATGTTACGTAACAAAGTCTTCAAGCCAGTATTTGCTTCTGTCTTAAATTTTAATGATCCAAAATCTATCTTAGTTCACTATATATTAATTCAAGATATGGAACTTATATCTTGTTTAGATGGATGTACATGCATATACATTTTGTGTATGAAATTGCTTATATTTATGTCAGGGTTTCCAAGACATCCACAATTTGCTATTTTAATCCTCATGTTGTCTATCAAATTGACCCCCAAATATTTCAAAATTTGTCTCTTTATCTATATTTTAGGGAGTCTTTTTACCCACAATGAAAAAAGGGGGGGGGGGGCAAGGGAAGAACCTTTAAGATAATATTTAGATTAACATTATTTCTTTGATAATTCATGTAAAGCTTGTATTTATATTTATGAAATGGTTTTATTTCAAGAAGTTTAGGTGACAATTCCTCTTATAGGTTAGTATGAAGAAAACAAACCACAAAGGTGAGAAGCAGAAGTTACGAGAAGACATGAAACATCTGCGGAAAGAATTACGTCAACGAGAGGATGCCGCCACCAGGGAGATCCTGCAGCGAGCAGAGGTTGTCTTGGTTACGCTTACTAGTGCAACAGACAGTGGGCCTTTGCGGTTGTTGGAAGAGAGCCATTTTGATGTTGTTGTAATTGACGAGGTGTCGCAGGCAACCGAGGCTGCCTGCTGGATCCCACTGCTGCGGACTCAAAAGTGTATCTTGGCTGGAGACCATCTTCAGCTGCCACCCACCATCATCTCCAAAGAGTAGGTCTCTCTCTCTCTGTCTTTGTGTCTCTCTTCTTAGCAATTCACCTTTAAAATTAGGTACATGCGGAATTCAGGGTATTTCTCTATTCAATTTGCAAACAGAAACAAAGCAGTTTTATGGGCATATTATTCACCCTCAGTGATAGCTCTAGTTTAAATCAGATATCAATAAACTCTTTGGTGTAATGTAAGAAACTGTTAGGTTCTTGCTCCAGCATGTTCTTATTCGGTGATTGCTTATTCACCACAAAGCACATATGTGTTAAATATTTGAATTCAGGTTTATTCTAACTGAACAACAATTCTCATCAGATTTTTTTTATGCTTAATTGATGCACTTTCTTTTAACCAATAATAATTATGGAATCATTTCAGTCAATATGTATATGGTAAATGCCTTAATGTTGATAACAAAGTTCTTAATGTTTTAAGATTGTAAATTTAATTTCAAAAATAAATATTACCTTAATTCCTAATAGAGCTGCCAAAGAAGGGCTGGAAGTGACCTTGATGGAGCGTGTCCTTGAACTTCATGGGGAGAAGGTCATGAAAATGCTGACAACCCAGTACAGAATGCACGAGAAGATCATGCAGTGGTCGTCCGATCAGCTGTATAAGTCACTGCTTGTTGCACATCATAGTGTGAAGACTCACTTACTAAGGTAAGAATGTATGTAGGGGGTAGAAAATTCTTACGTAAATAGCTATGAGAAGGAAAAGTTTAAATAAAATGCCAGAGAGAAAGGCATCTACCTGTTCAATACAGGAACCAATAGGAATCATGTTACTGTTAGAATTTAGGAACAAAACATGTCCAGAGCCATAGTCTCTTAAGTAGAACACCACCTTGTGCTAAGGGTTTTAATTTTAAACTGTTTATTTTACATTGATAATGAAACAAGTTCTTACAACTTAAATAAATCATTCTCGATGGCTCGGATGATGGCATATGTGGTCATTATTGTGGAAGGAAACCGGAGCACTTGGAGAAAAATCACGTGTCTGGACAGGCGACCACAGTACCCTTTCACGTACGTCACCCGGGATCAAACCGGGGCGCATTGATGAGAAGTGCGTTACCACTACGTTATCCAGGCACCCATAGGGTAGCTCTAGGACTGTTTATCACATGCCTATTGAGTGTGATTTTGCAGTATGGCAGCTCTATATCTCTCTAGCAGTCACACATTTGATATGTAGCTAATAAACAAGCATTTACATGTAGTTACTCATTAAAGTACTTATGTTACTAAGTGTTTATGGTGTTTAATGTTTGGTTAGATTAATATGTCTGGCTGGAGACACGAGTGTGAGTAGAGATATAAATAAGGAGAATTATGTGCCAAAGAAAGATCTGATACATTATACAATAAAGGTCAGTCTCAATTAAATGACTGACTCCCCAATAAGACCAGTTTGTCTCAGTCTCTGAGGCCCAGGTGGTCTTAACAGCGGAACTTTACTGTTGTATGACATTTTGCCAGGGAGCTGGGCGGGGTGGAGGACAACGAAGTGACAAGTGTCCCTCTTGTGTTTGTGGACACTGCTGGTTGTGATCTGACTGAGCTTGACCTCCCTGAGGAAATTTCAAAAGGAAATGAAGGTAATATAACTAGGTCACACTGATATGCATGTACTGCTATTCTCCATTGCAACATATTTGCCTTCACAATCATAATTTATCTATGCTGGAAAATAACTTTTGTACCTTAGAGTATGTCTTCCCCCTTTTTAGGATTTTAACTCCTTTTATAAGAAATTGTTTTGCATTATGTATATGGTATCTATTACAGTAAAAGAAAATGGCAAGTTACTTGTATTGGTTTATAATTAACATAAAACATTACATTGTATCCACATTTTTAAAAGCCCTTCACGTCTGGATGTATTATGAAATTATCTACCATATGAACTGGAATTTTGTCTTTTCTTGGTGCTCAGCATTTAAGGGTACTTGTAGGACTAGTTAACGTGATGTCAGGTCAGTGTGACTGATATGATTCTTGTCTTTGGTGTAAAGTCACAAGGAGACAGCGCTCAGTCTGTCTTTTAAAAGTTAACTTTACATCATGCAGTGACTTTGACCTTGAAATTTGACCTACTTTTGATGAAAAAAAGTGGCACCTGGACAGGTTTCCCTTTTGGTTAATCTGCTTTAGTGGATGGACCTCTTCATTATGCAGTTGACCTTGACCTTTGACATAATTTTGATAACAATGCCCGAAAAAAACCATACATAATACCATCAGGCCTTGTTTAAACTTAAAGCTGTTTGCCAGTCACATGAGCATTTAAGTAGCTTAAAAATATGTCTAGTTTGTGGTTAACATAGCAATGGTGTGTTACAGGTGAGGCAGATATTGTGATGGTCCATGTTGACAGACTGGTGGCCAGTGGGGTGAAGCAGGCTGACATTGCTGTCATAGCACCCTACAACCTGCAGGTATACTTTGATGTGTCCTACACTTTCATTAGGGATGTGCAAGGGGTTTAAACATTTATCACTTGTGACAAGGGCTCCTACCTACGGCCTTCCAGCTGGATTGCGGTAGGCTAGTGGTTCTACCCAGATGCCTCAGAGTATTGGGGGGGGGGGGGCTTCCTCCACCTGTATTAGCTGGACATCGCTATATGACTGAAATACTGTTGCAGAGACAGTAAACTCAAAAAATCAATCAATCCTACCTACAGGGAGTTCATGAGTTTATTCCATTTTCATGACATATGAAAGTCATTGAAAATGGTACTAGTATATCTGTCTTTTGTTTGGCAATCAGCACATAAGGATGTCAGCTTATAGTCTGGATAAAATGACGGGTGTGGTATCATGCCATTGGTCAACAGAAAGATTTAAAAAAAATAAGATACAGATGTTTGGTTTAAATTTTATGTCATAAATATGTTGTTGTTTTTTTCCCCTTAAGGTGGAGCTAATTCGTCTGCGCTTGGCACAAAAATATCCAGCTGTGGAAGTCAAGTCTGTGGATGGATTTCAGGGGAGAGAGAAGGAGGCTGTCATTATCTCCCTTGTTAGAAGTAATCCAAAAGGTAGGATCTTTGAACACCAATCTAGTCCTATATGTCAGGTTTCTAGAGCATCTCCTAATTCGTGATTAAAAAATCATGATTTCAAAATTTCTTGTAATGGAAGTCCTTTTCAAACAGGTCGGGAAAATTACACAATTTTTTTAAATTAATATGCATAGGTTTAGTATATTGTATATTTAAAGTAAAGTATCTGTGAATTCAGTCTTAATGTTATTACAAAATTGTCTATTAAAAAAGAAATAGAATTCTAGGGGATAAAAAAGGACCTCAATACCACCATATTTTGCCATATTTGACCATACCAAAATTAGGGGCTTTTTTAAACAATATACGTTTTTCAAATAAATTGATAAGCAAAATAAACAACAAATATCCCTATAATGAATACTGCAAATGCTCTAAAATCAGAGTTTCTGGTATCATTCAGAATTATCTCCCCTGACATGAATTTGACCCCAGACACCATTTTCATTTTTTGTTGGCGATGGCTTTCGATCCCAACGTGAACCTTTAACTTAAGATAAAAAATGGTGGCAGCATAAAATAATTGCAAAAACCAGTTTGTTCATTTTGTATTTGTGGTACTCAGCAATATTCCAGTATATCGCGACAGCCCTAGTTTTAAGTACGTAGTATTGCTAAGTATTGTTAGTGGAATTAAAGCCAGCCTAAGTTTTAAGTATGTAGTATTGCTAAGTATTGTTAGTGGAATTCAAGCCAGCCCTAATTTTAAGTATGTAGTATTGCTAAGTATTGTTAGTGGAATTCAAGCCAGCCTTAGTTTTAAGTATGTAGTATTGCTAAGTATTGTTAGTGGAATTCAAGCCAGCCCTAATTTTAAGTATGTAGTATTGCTAAGTATTGTTAGTGGAATTAAAGCCAGCCTAAGTTTTAAGTACGTAGTATTGCTAAGTATTGTTAGTGGAATTCAAGCCAGCCTTAGTTTTAAGTATGTAGTATTGCTAAGTATTGTTAGTGGAATTCAAGCCAGCCCTAATTTTAAGTATGTAGTATTGCTAAGTATTGTTAGTGGAATTCAAGCCAGCCTTAGTTTTAAGTATGTAGTATTGCTAAGTATTGTTAGTGGAATTAAAGCCAGCCTAAGTTTTAAGTATGTAGTATTGCTAAGTATTGTTAGTGGAATTCAAGCCAGCCCTAATTTTAAGTATGTAGTGTTTGTTAGTGTATTGCTAAGTATTGTTAGTGGAATTCAAGCCAGCCCTAATTTTAAGTATGTAGTATTGCTAAGTATTGTTAGCGGAATTCAAGCCAGAGTTGCAGAGTAACACAGCAGACCCTTTTACAGTGAAACAGACACCTGAAAATGTTCTCCACTTGTAGGTGAGGTGGGATTTCTGTCAGAGAGGCGAAGGATCAACGTGGCTGTGACACGTGCTCGCCGACACCTGATGGTGGTGGGGGACAGTGCCACGGTTTCCACAGATACCTTCCTTAAGTCCCTGGTAGACTACCTGGTACAAGAGGGGGAGGTGCAGTCGGCCCAGCAATATATAGCAGGTATTGTCACATACCTGTAAAACGTAGTAGTAACGTGCTTCGCTTCTCACCAATGCATCCTGGGTTTGATTCCTGGTCATGTATTTGAGAGGGTACAGTGGTCACCCGTCAAGACACATGGGTTATCTCCAGTTTCCTCTTATATTGACCACATACATTGCCACCAGTCATCGATAGTCAATAATAAAAGTTGTGAGAACTTGTTATGTAATGGATGTAAATGAAGTTTAAACCTATGTGTATGCACTCATATTTTATGTTTTCAACACACATACATGAACATGAAAATGCAAGCATAAATACAATCATACATGTACAACCAATTACACATTTTAATAAACAGACAAACACTGGTAAAACATGATAAGTAGTTCACATCATTATATCCACACTGACTGAAATTAGGGGCTATATGCTCAACAGATCCTGTCCTGACACATCATGTGCAATACTATACAAACGTTATCATACTCCTTAAAAAAACTTTATTTATTTTACATCGATTACAGAACAAGTTATCTTGTTAGTAACTTAATTTCTTATATTAATCACTCTCATTGGCTCTGGAGGTGGTCATTATTATGGGAGGAAACCAGAGAGCCCAGGGAAATCCTCATGTCTTGACGGGAGACCACTGTACTTTCTCACATATATAACCAGGAATCGAACCAGGGACACATTGGTGAGAATCGAGGCGCGTTGCCACTATGCTATATATACAGGCACCAGTTACATCAGGCTATGCTGCTTTAACCACTGCAACCAAGTTACTCACTTGATGGTAGGAAAGCTGGTGTGGCAGTAAAACAATACTCTCATTAAATATGAAATATTCTTTTTTTAAATTTTATTGTGTCACCTGCTGTAAGCAGAGGTGACACATAGGGATCACTTTTCCATTGTCTGTCTGTCCATCTGTCACACTTTTTCTGTCACACTTCAGGTAATGCATGTGTTAAAAAAAACACTCTTATTATTTACATTTTAGCTCGACTATTCCAAGAATATGAAAGCTATTGTAGTCACCCTTGCACCGGCGTTGGCGTTACAGCTGTTGGTTAAAGTATTGCATGCAAGTTACTATCAACATTATATCTCAATAACCGTTTATGGTATTGACTTGAAAGTTTATAAATATGTTCAGGGGCATCAGACAACCAAGGCAGGTAACTCTTGTCTGAATATAAGTTATGGCCCCTTTTTAACTTAGGAATTTTGGTTAAAGTTTTGCATGCAATAGAAAATTTCGTTAAAGTTTTGCATGCATGCTACTATCCAGCTTGTATCTCAATAAACATTCATAGTATTGACTTGAAAGTTTATGAATATGTTTAGGGGCATCAGACAACCAAGGTAGATAACTCTTGATGGAATATATTACAAATTATGGCCCCTTTTTAACTCAGAAATTTTGGTTAAAGTTTTGCATGCAAGTACTTCATGCTTATATCTCGTATCCAGGCATGCATTATCTGAAACATCTTTAATACATTTAGGGGTATCATACTTTCAAGGTAGGTAACTTGATGGAATATATTACAAATTATGGCCCCTTTATAACTTAGAAATTTTGATTTAAGTTTTGCATGCAAGGTACTTTCATGCTTTTATATCTCTGTATCCAGGCATGCAATTAACTTTGAAACATCTTTAATACGTTTAGGGGTATCATACTATCAAGGTAGATAACTTTTGATGGAATATATTTAAAATTATGGCCTCCTTTTTAACTTAAAAATGTTGGTTTATGTTTTGCATGCAAGGTACTTTCATGCTTATATCTCAGAGTCCAGGCATGAGATTGATTTGAAACATCTTTAATATGTTTAGGGGTATCATATTATTAAGGAAGATAACACTTGATGGAATATATAACAAATTTTGGCCCCCATTTAACTCAGAAATTTTGGTTAAAATTTTGCATTCAAGCTACTATCCAGCTTATATTTCAGAAATTGTTTATGGTATTGACTAGAAAGTTAAGGAGTATATTCAGGGGCATCAGAAAACCAAAGAGGATAAACTTTTGGGCTGAATTTTATACAAATTTTGATCCTTTTCTAACATGGATACTTGGTTAAAGTTTTGCATGCACAGTGTTATTATGCTTATGTCTCAGGAACTAGACATGGGATTGATTTTAGACTTCATAAAAATATTAAGGGGTATCAGACTATCAAGATATATCATTTTTTACTATTGTTATATTCAGGGTATGTGAAGGGCAATAATTGAAGTAGATTTGATTTACCAACAAGTATTTTGAATAGTCAGGCATGCTGTCCTTTTACAGCCTCTGTTCATTATTATGATGTTATTTAAATGAAATTAAAGTTAACTGATTAAACACCAGTTCAGTATTTCCATTTGGTAACAATACTGAAAAATTTTCTGACAGTTGTTTACTGACAGTTGAAACATGACATGCAACCAGTTTTTGATCTTGACTTTTCAATCATCTAACGTTTTTATTTAAAAGAAAACTTTATATTTGCATTTCTGTTGATGGTGTAAAATTTACTCATGTGTGATAATAGAAGCTGTCGCAATTGTCTTTAAGTAAAACTCTGAGCTAAATATTTGTAGATAGATTACAAGACTTCAGTCGTGTCTTTAAGAACTCATTATTCCATACAGTGGAGTACAGTGTTCAGGTATGATTTCCTCTACCCACAGATGGTCTGCTGGCCAGTGATGTAGAGAGGCCAGAACACTTGGCTGATTTGATGGCCATACCCCAGGGCAGTGGCGTGAAGGGGGCCCGTCCCAAACAGCCCAGACAAGGAGCAAAGTCTGGAAATAAGAAACAACAAAAAGAAGATAAGAAACCCCACCATGGTGGGCAAATGGAGAAAAAGGAAACTTCAAGGTTAAGATTGATATACATTGTACTCAGTTTCTTTTTATACATAGACTTGACAGTCATAGCTCTGATGAAAGAATTCTCAATGGTATTGATGGTGGGATTTATATATTGTTTTTAATGAGGGAGGAAATAGAGGATATTTGTTTGTTTTTTATGTCTCTGATTTGATATTTTCACTAAAAGTGATACAATGTTGATATTTTCACTAAAAGTGATACGATTTAGTATTTCCACTAGAAGTGATACAGTTTTGATATTTTCACTAGAGGTATTTTGTTATTTTTACACATGATGCTTGTGTAAATATAAAAATTGAATCACTTTGAGGTGATATTTATTCAAAATCTACTCAAAACAAACAAATTTCTTTAAATTTTATGATAATTTATGACAAAAGAATGGGACTTACTTGTGTATACAATCCTGTGCATATGCAGATAAGTCGATGTGAATATTTGCCATTTAAAGAAACTGATACAAACTGGAGTGCTACATATCCATAAGCATACAAATGTATCCTTTAGAAGTAAAATAAGTTGTTCTGGCCAACCTATACCACTCACAGTGTGGGTGATATCAATTTTTTTCTTACTGATAGAACACAGTATTTCATCAGTTAGCATAAAATGAAATTGAATATCCAGAGGAGACCCTCATATCTGAATGGTTGAGAAAATAGACTTTCATGTACATTGTCTGTACGACGTAGGTCCAAACCTAAGTTTGACTGTTTAATAGCCAGTATGGTAACCTATACACATCTTGTATGAAAGTTTCAGGATCAATTTAAAACTTAATATCAACACCTAAAGGGATACTATGAGTTCATAAAAATACAAATTATTGTAATGAATTTTGTATAATTGAAAATTTCCTAAATATACAAATACTGGTTTGAATAAAATGCAGACAATCTTTGAGTCTCTCTTTTATATTGTAAAAAAAAATGATAGATCTATTTGATTTATATCAATGAATACTTGTGACTTTGTAATAATATTTGAGTATTTTTGCTTAGGCATGCCATCAATCCTTTTAGTGAGGAGAATGTATTTTCATAATTTTTATAATAAGAAAATGATTTTTAGCCATTACTACAGAAAGAGAAGAAAGAATGGATTTTCATAAACAAAAGGTAATTCTTTGTATCTTGGCAGACCAGTAAATAGTCAGGAGACATCACGGGTGGCAGAGCTGCAGGGACAGTTGGACAGTTTCATGGTCGACAAACGTGGTGACCTCCTGGAGTTCCCTCCCTCCCTGACAGCAAGGGAGAGGTTCCTAGTACATGAGGTGAGTAGACAAGAACAAACCAGGGGCGATAAAGTTTAAACTTTATTTTACACCGACTACGAAATAAGTTATCACAACTTATATTTATCGCTCTTGATGGCTATGGTGGTGGTATAGCGCTCGTTATTGTGGGAGGAAACCGGAGAGCCCTGAGAAAACCCACGTTTCTGGACGGGCAACCAATATACCCTCTCATGTACGTGACCAGGTATCGAACCCTGGACGCATTGGTGAGAAGCGAGGCGCGTTACCACTACCTTATCCAGGCACCCAACCAGGGGTGATACGTCTGGTATAGACAAACTGGAGAAAATGTTTTTTAACTGATTAGTTTAAAGTTTACTTCACTTGGCTTACACCCTTATTGGTTTCTTGGAGCTACCAGAATTTCATGTCCTTGAAATTGCTAAAGTAAGATAAAATCCATAAATTTGGACTCAAAATGTGTTCCCAATAATTATTGTCCTGTCCGGTTATTGACAGTCTGTCCTACTGTCCTATACTGATTTAAATGTAATAGTCGAAGTACAATTTGAGGAGTTGGAAGGTTGCTGTGTATGGATGGAATGTTGTATAATTACAAATATAAAGAGTAATCTCTAACATACTTACAAACACTTAAGTAGAAATAAGAAGTTAACAGTTTAGGAATAAATTTAATTTTATTTACTATTACAATTAAGACTCGTTATGTCGACATCGCTGGACACGACATTTAGTATATCTTGACATACAGTAGAACCTCGTTACATCGAAGTCCTTGGGACCAAGCTGAAAACTTCGAAATAACGATAATTCGGATTAAAAATCCGATGGAAATTTCAGTTTGTGAGCGTGCATGTCTGCGTTTTCATTACCAATGCATAATGTGGAAATCATTATGCCATGAAAACCACCTATTAGGTGTACGTATATACTGTTTGCAAGTTATGAAAAGTAATGAAAATATATCATGATCTACTTAGATGCTTCTGATGAACATAATCATTCTACCATGTCAAACAATGATACATATTTTTACCGTCGATATGCTGCTTCAGGTAGCGTCGCATGCCGTTGACGAACGCTATGATATGGAATGTACTAAAGATCTTCTACCTGGGTTTATCTTTTGGCACGTGCATATTATGCAACCTGTCAGACATCGATTAGCAATAATCGACATTTCCGGTGGGACACACGTTGCCCAACCCAATCTCGAAAAAAGGTGTGAAAAACTTGCCTGAGCCATCACTCCAATTGCCTCCGCAAAATAAACTGGGTTACTGACCCGGATACAAATGATAATAAGAATGATAATTAGTTCACGTAAATTTATGAAATTTGACTTCGAAATAAATAAAAAAAATTAATGAAAAATCGAAATAGCGAAATTTGGATTAAACATTTTATTTTTAGTTAAAATAAGAAGGGAAGAAATCGGGACCGAAATTAAACTTCGAAATGGCGAGGAAATTGGTTTAACGATGATCGGTTTGGCAAGGTTCTACTGTAGTTCGAAAGTCCTGAATAGTTCGAGAGTCCTGACTTTTTTCTCTATTAAAACATATAAAATCCATCCTTATCTCGACATTTTGCATTTTTCATATCTGGACATATTTCTTTAGTCCTGTTGGGTAAATTATAATCCTGAAACTATGTGTTTATCTTGACACATGCCGACACGCTCAAAGACGTGCGAAAATTCACTATCGCCGCAGTAAGTTTTCATACTTACATAGATTATGTCCCCAACCAGCGTAATTATTGTCATTTGCAACATTTAAATGGTGCAAATTGTAAAGTTTAGAAATTAACTCATTAATGCTAGATGCAATCATACACGCTTAACTAAATTATAAAAGCTATATAAAAACTATTTCCACGACACAGTGATCTAAAGTCATTGCAATTTGGTAGTATTAGCAGGGAGTATACTGAAAGAAACTTGCATCATCAACTTCAACAAAACTCAGTTTAGTCTTTATATCAGGCATATATGACTTTTATAGACAAATTGTGTCAAATACATGTGCTTTTCATTGACTCTTTGTATATGACCACATGTTTCCAAGTACATGTAAATTCATGTGTCGACATATTCATATCTCAACATAAAAATGATGATTTTGTTGATGTCAAGATAACGAGTCTCCATTGTATAACCTTTGTAATTGTTTTAAAGAGATGCATGTCGCTATGATATGCCACTGCTTATTTTAAATTAAGGCAGTGAATAAAAAGGCAATCATATTTATACCCCCGACAAACGTAGTTTGGGGGGGGTATATAGGAGTCACTATGTCGGTCGGTCCGTCCGTCTGTAGTTTTTTTGTCCACGCTATTTCTCAATAACTACTGGATGGATTTCAATCAAACTTCATAGGAAGCTTCACTGGTGAGCATAGATGTGCATATTATGAAATTGTTACGGTTGATGGACTTTCTTTTGAGTTATGGCCCTTTGCTGATTTTCTGGAGTTTTCTTTGTCCACGCTATTTCCCAATAACTACTGGATAGATTTCAAACAAACGTCATAGGAAGCTTCAATATCAAGCACAGATGTGCATATTATGAAGTGGTTACGGTTGACTGATTTTATTTTGAGTTATGGCCCTTTGCTGATTTTCTGGAGTTTTCTTTGTCTACGCTATTTCTCAATAACTACTGGATGGATTTCAATCAAACTTCATAGGAAGCTTCAATATCAAGCACAGATGTGCATATTATGAAATAGTTACGGTTGATTGATTTTATTTTGAGTTATGGCCCTTTGCTGATTTTCTGGAGTTTTCTTTGTCCACGCTATTTCTCAATAACTACTGGATAGATTTGAAACAAACGTCATAGGAAGCTTCAATATCAAGCACAGATGTGCATATTATGAAGTGGTTACGGTTGACTGACTTTTTTTTTAGTTATGGCCCTTTGCTGATTTTTTTTATTTAATTCAATGTTGCAGATTTAGTATTTAATTCAATGTTGCAGATTTAGTGTGATTTGGGCTTCATTAAAATAAGAACAATTTTGATTTAGTATAAAAAGATTATTATTGTGAAATTGTTTTGTGTAATATGTCAATTGAAAAAATCAATTCATTGTGACTTACCTCCTATAGCTGGGCACTTGATTGTAAACAAAGGCTGTGTGGGGGTATTCATCACCTTTAGTGATAGCTCTAGTTGTGTCAACTGAGGTTTAAAGGACTGAGATGAAAATTCATATAACTTTACACATAATTTTACACTTTGCTTCATGTAGACTCATTGGCAAATAAAGCAGACCGAGATTTGACAGCTCCTATAGGAGCTGCCTGATCAGAGTCTCCTCTGTTTGCGCATACGAAATTGTAGCTCAAGTTTCTATGCAGTCTGTGTGGCAAAGAAAAATTCATGATTTTATATATCAATTTAAGTTCAGTTCATTAATAGTCATCAGGTCATGAATTTGTACATGAATATTCATGAAATAAAGGGTTAATGAATGTTAATTCTGATTATATGCCTCCCTATAAGTAATGTATGTTCTTTAATATTTATAGAATGTTTTTCCCTGCTTTCATTTATTTATTTTTCCATTCAGCTTGCAGAGAAGATGGGTCTTGGTCACACCAGTAAAGGTGAAGGGGATGATCGACATATTGTCGTGAGCAAACCTTCAAGTGGGGATCCTGAGGCACATAAAACTAGTACCCCACCCACACCTGACAGAACAGCCGATCGAGAGGGTCCAGTGTTAGCTGATCATCCAATGGATTCAGTGGTGCAGGAAGTCTCAAATGGACAGCAATCTAGGACTGAGGTACAGCAAATAGATATACAAGATGTCCATGTAAACTCTGAAGAAAACAAGGGAAATGAATTTAAATCGAATGGTGTAGTAAACACTGACAAGAATGGAAGGAAAGTTGATGATGGTAAAATTATGTGTAAATTCTGTGGTAAAGATGTGATAAAAGCAAATATACAGTTGCACGAGTTGCATTGTGGTCGGCAGAGCAGTGACAATAAGAGAACTGAGCAGAAAAGTGCTCAGAATAAGAAACAAAATGTTTCAACTTCTTCCAAACATAGACAGTTTGACAAGGAACTTGCCAAGAGAGTTGACAAGGTAGATAAAGATGATATAGATGGACTGATTGCAACAGTAACAAAGATGGACAGTTTCTGTTGTTTTAAGAAGTGTAAGACTAGTGTGCAGACCCTGTGTAACATATGTAGCCACTGTGATGGACGCTACTGCATGTCTCACTACATGCCAGAGGTGCACGGGTGTGGGGACGCGGCCCGGGCACAGGCACGAGCCCAGATCAGCAAGGAAGGGGTTCTATACAGGGGCAGTGGTGTCCCAAATAAAAAACCAGATGCAGATAGGAAAGCCATGTTACAAAAGAGAATTGATAAGAAATTGACAGATATGTCTTCGAAAAGAAAGGGGAAACCTAAAAAAAAGTAGTTTATATCAAATCATGAATGAATATTATAAATGGCTTTATATTCAGAGAGCTGTCAGTCATAGGTCTTATAGTTATTGAGAGTGCTCACAATGGCTTAGTTTTTGGCACTGTACAATGGTGACTATATATTTAGATCTGTTTTCCAAAATATACTAAGTAAAGAGTTTTATTACTTTGGTACACTCTTTATTTGTTGAACTTACAGAAGGAATACTAGAAGCTTGTTATTCAAAAACGTTTGCTTTTTTTTTCTCTTTCTCAATGTGTGTTTGTTGTAGAAAGCACTCAGAATTATAAAACCAGGTTTTGCTCAGGAGGAAGTTTTTCATAAACAAATGTTTAAATTTTCTTTAAAAAGTTTGCTACTCTTAAAACTGCTAAACAAATATAAATTAGGACAAACATTTTCAGTGCAATGGTATATTAATTCTGTGATATTGGATCTTAAACCACTATTCTGATGTTACATTATTTAAATGGCCTATATGTGTGTGTGTTTTTTTGTGTGCTTTTTTGCATGCTCACTTCATATTTGGTTGTCTGAGTTATGTGATTGTGTGTAATGCTTGTGGACTTCTTTTGTCTCACTTCACATTTCTTATTCAAAGTTAGTTGCCGTCCTACCTACTTGTTGTACCTTTATACCACAGTCAGATGCTGTATCAGTCAGCTACTGTATCATAAGGTATTTACCAGTATGAAGTTAAAATTTTGTCATAAATGTCAAAGCACTGTGGCTAGTCATGCCATTCTTTTTATTAGGAACTAAAATATATGCCTTGGGCCCCTTTCAATTAACTATATATAACTATAAATATATAACTATATATAACTATATATATATATATATATATAGTATTTTTGTGAATTCAGGTGGAAAGAGTACGGTAAAATCATTTATTTTCGTTGACATTAAATTTTGTTGATTATGAATAATGAAGTACCCACAAGCCAAGCAAAATGGAATTCTCAATACTTTTTTGAAGAGGATGAGTTGAGAAAGATTTATTATCTACCTTTTAGTTTGTTTAAAGATACCAGTATACAATGGATGCAGGTGCATTTATAGCACAGAATAATACCAGTAAATGATTATCTGTATAAATTAAAAATTAAGGATACTAATCTGTGTTCCTTCTCAAGTTCTGTAAAAAAGAACACGAAACAATTGAACATCTGTTTTGGTTTTGTAACAATACAGCATCTTTTATTGAGCAAATTAAACAGATTATGTTGAATTGTCACATAGAAACAGAATTTTGTTTAAAGTCTGTTTTGTTTGGATTCAGTAACATTGAAATTGACAATTTAAACCTTCTATCGAAACATTTCATTTTTTAAATCCAAATTATTAAATATGCCTCTAAATATTGTAAATTTTATACTTCTGTTGAGTGATAAATATCAAATAAATAAACATATACATGAACTCAATTCTTCTGAACAAGGTGTACAGAAATTTGAAGCAAACTGGAATTTAGTCAAATCAATATTTAGCCAGTAAAAGAAGACATAGCCAGAGGATAGAAGAAATGTTGATGTTGAAAAAAATAAGAAATAAAATCCTACATTCAGTTTCATTTTTTTTCATAAATAGCTTATCGGTATATATTTTTTTTTTCCTTTGCAATGTGAAGACTGTCATTTTTTTTTCTTGTTTTTACATGTAAACTTTAAACCTTTATTACTTTCTAACAGTTATAAGTTAAAAAAAATCTTTTGTAGAGACTGTTGCTTTTATATAGATATATTGAAGTCTAATAATCCAACTTAAAAATCAAAATTGTTTATCCCAAAAGTGTTAGTCCTGTGTTGTTGTGAATTATTATAAAAAATGTTGCTTTGTTGCAAAATCATTGTTCTGATGTCTTGATATATGTCGCATTTGTGAGGTGGTAAGTGGGATGGTTCTCCGACCTACTTCCACCAATTGACGGGGATAATAAAGGTTTTATAAAAAAAAAAAAAAAAATTGTTATGTACCTAGAGGAATTTAGTGGGTACATTTATTCATGGATCCATGTTTTAGAAAACGTGAGGTCTATATAAGAGACAAGTGTTTGTGGGGATTCATATTTGTGGATAAAACGAACCCTCCACTAAATCGAAGAAAGTTAGTGACCCATGAAATTTAATGATTTCACAGTATACCGGTATTCTTATGATTTTTTTTTTCTTCAGAAAAAGTGAAAATTTTATGTAATCACTGACATGGGTCACCTTTGTTTATGTTTCATTGCTCAAAGAGATATTAGAAGCCACCTTTTAGGACTATTTAAACGATGAAGATCAAATTTCTTTACACGAAACTTGGTGAAACAGAGCTCCAATATGCTACTTAAATATGATGTATATATTTTCATGCTCAAAATTAATTATACGCAAATCCTCAATGCCCATGGAATCTACAGGCCATATTTTGAACTTGAGCATGAAAATCATCCTTAAACACATGTCGAGGGGTGAGAGCAAAACTATGCTAAGTGCATATAAATATATAAGCACTTAGCCTAGTTGCGCTCTCACCCCTCAAAATATACATGTAGTATTTATTTTTGAAGACATCAAGACTGGAGCATTGTCTGCTTGATTGTCTTAAGTTTATACCATACAGGTTATTATGAAACCCTACTGTGATACATAAAAAATATAGATTAAGTATCATTCTACATGTATAGTATTTTTTTTATATAGCATGTCAGTGACCCTTTCTTTACATGCAGTGCTCAGCAGACTCATCTACAAACTCCTTGTACAAGTTCTTTTTTCCTAACTGAGCAGATTTCAGAATGCTTCCCAAATAATTCTGGTAAGCATAATAACGATCACCACTTTATCCATCCATCCTGTTTTTTAGCTCGACCATTCGAAGAATATGAAAGCTTTGTAGTCGCCCTTGCGTCGGTGTCAGCTTTTGGTTAAAGTTTAGCATGCAAGTTACTATCAACTTTATATCTCAATAACCATTTATGGTATTGACTTGAAAGTTTATAAATATGTTTAGGAGCATAAGACAACCAAGGTAGATAACTTTTGATGGAATATATTACAAATTATGGCCCCTTTTAAACTTAGAAATTTTAGTTAAAATTTTGCATGCAAGATACTCTCATGCTTATATCTCAGTATCCAGGCATGCAATTGATTCGAAACATCTTTAATATGTTTAGGGGTATCATATTATTAAGGAAGATAACACTTGATGGAATATATAACAAATATTGGCCCCCTTTTAACTTAGAAATTTTGGTTAAAATTTTGCATTCAAGCTACTATCCAGCTTATCTCTCAGAAATTGTTTATGTTATTGTCTAGAAAGTAAAGAGTGTATTCAGGGGCATCAGAAAACCAAGGAGGATAAACTTTTTGACTGAATTTATACAAATTATGGCCCCTTTTCTAACTTGGATACTTGGTTAAAGTTTTGCATGCACAGTATTTATATGCTTATGTCTCAGTAACTAGGCATGGGATTGATTTTAGACTTCATAAAGATATTAAGGCAATCAAGGTATATCATTTTTGACTATTATTATACACCGGGTATTTGAAGGGCAAGTATTGAAACGGATTTCATTTGATTTATCAACAAGCATTTTGAATAGTCAAGCGTGCTGTCCTCTGACAGCTCTTGTTTAGGCTATTTCTCACAACTACTTACTGAAATTTAAAAAAAAAAATATAGAGAGAGAGAGAGAGAGAGAGAGAAAAACGGAAAGGAGGTTTGTTAATCGTCAAGAATCACCGTCCCGGTACAAGTAAAAATATTGGAAAGTTAAATATTACTTTACATGCCTTTATATTTTATATTTGATAATAAAAACAAAAAATATACTAAAGCGCTTTCACCATGCAGCTTATCAATAGTATAAATGGCGTTAGTAACGTCATACCGTTGTCACGTCCTTACATTGTAATGTTGTGATGTAACGTCATACCGTTGTCACGTCCTGACATTGTAATGTTGTGATGTAATCTTCAACATTCGTATCATCACTGAAGAGTATTTTATGCATTTTAAGGTTTTGAAGCATTTAATAAAGTATTTTTCTTTAACTGGTCTTTATGAAGGGTTTTCTGAGTACATTTTAAAAAAATCCAAATTCTTGGAAGACGAACAGTTACACATCAAACCAGGACCTTTATAAGAAAACTGTTGTTATGGTGTTCCAAAAGGGTAACAAATTCAGCGATAATAATATGTATTATGGAGAACGCTTGTTTAAGGTAGTTAAAACATTTACATACCCAGGAGCAAAGACTTAAGTAATCATTAAATGGCAAGTTTTATCAAATTCAAAAGCATCTGTCAAACCAAGCAATTAAAGCTCGCTTTTCACTGAATTCTTTATTTGAAAATGTTTCATTAAGTATCTCTGAAAAAATGAAATTGTTTGTCTCTATGACTGGACCAATTTTAAATTATGGATCAGAAATTTGGGGATTTCATACCGCCACTGATATTGAGAGGGTTCACTTAAAATTCCTAAAGCAAATTCTAGGAGTAAGGCAACAGATTACAAATAATATGGATCTTGGTGAATTTGGCCGATTTCCTTACACTGTAATGAGATTTTGTTTGTTAATTTTTCACCCAATACCACAGTGCAAAGGGATGGCACCTGAATAACTTTTATAAAAATAAATGTGCCACATATACATAGGCCAAAATAACTAAATATATATATAGAATCCCTGTTTACATGATGATCGCCAGCACGTCACGGCATCTATAAAAAATTTGCCAATTCGTTATTATAGATAATTAAAAAAAGTCATTTTTAATTAAACTTTTTAGAGCGAACTGCCCACAGCAGTTACTCTGTACACAGTAATACCGAACAAAGTCTCTGTGCAAAGTCTCTGTGCCGAAAAATGAAGGGGAGATTGATCAAGGACCAAACTCTAAGGAGATCGGAAAAGTTGGCTACTAGTTACTAGTAACCAGCTACTTCTCGAAAGTAAAGTTAGTTACTAGTAGCTGGTTACTTCTCGATGGAAAAGTTGGCTCAGCAACTACTGGTACATTTTGATTGGACTATCAATATTTTTCTAAATGTTTTCGCCGAAAAAACAAGTGGCTGGGTGTTTATATTTCATATATTCTTAAACTATGGATATATCCAATATTATATATGGTATTCCCCGTCAGAAAATACCAAATTTCATTTAATATCATTAAAGAACTTGCCATCTACCGGTACATTTTGACAGGACTATCAATATTTTTTCAATGTTTTCCCCGATAAAAAAAATTGGTGGGTGTTTATTTTTCATAAAAATAATAAACTACTGATATATTCGTAATTGCCATGGTATTCCCCACCAGAAAATATTGTCATGGTATTCTCTGGCGAATAAGCCCCCCCCCCCCCACACACACACACCACCACTAAAAAAATTAAACAAAAACAAACTCATTTTGAGCAGACTCTCCCCCATTATTGCAGACCCATTATTACCTGTCACCAAGAACCAATTTATGGTTGTGGTCCGCGGTGAGTCATATGTTTGGTAATGGGAGATAGGGATAGACACTGGTGTTTAATTTTGACTTGTGATGCTAGTAGTCTTATTTAAAATGAGTTTAAATATCTGAGAAATCATCTTTCAATTGCAGTGTATATGCGTATTACCTTTGTAAATAAGCGTTTTTGTCATTTACTTTTTCATAACAGAGCAAAAGACATATTGTTCGCGGCGGTGAAAAGTTCAGTTATATATATTTAGTTAGAGCCATATATATATATATATATATATATATATATATATATATATATATATATATATATATATATATATATATAACTTTATATAATCTGCTACTAACTGTGTTCCGGTAAATAAGTTTGTTTGGAGATTGACTAATTATAAGAGAGAGAGAGGGAGAAGACGTTTATCTAAACAGGTTTATTCCCACGCGCCGACCATGCAGCCAGTTATAAAAGTAAAAGTTCAAAGGAACAGCGCAAATTAAATTCATCAGCAGAGAGCAGTGTGATGCACGGTGTTAAATATGTACACTCATGAGCCTATATTTACGAAGCATTACCTTTAGAACTGAACAAGATGGTTGGTATTGTTGTAATACAGGCTTAATTCAACATAATTACAGGCACGAATTAATTTCATTCTCATTATATGATTTATTATCTGTTGTATTTGTTTTTGCTGAGGGTGCTAAATTACAAATTGACACCGCCTTTTCTTCAGGTCGAAATATAAAAATAAAATGTCGGCAGTCAATTTTTGAGAAATTACCTTAAAGTCACACCCGTTATGAAACCATTTATCATGTAAATAGAGATGGAAATATATTTCCTTAATGCAGACATGTATCTGCATTTCTTCGGCGAAAACATTTAGAAACAAGAGGGCCGTAAGGCCCTATATCGCTCACCTGAGGGGTCTTGATGTATAGGCATTGAAGACATCACCATAGGGCCAAGATTTTGAACAATCTAGGTAATGAACCATTTGATGATGCTACATACCAAATATCTAAGCTCTAGGCCTCATGGATTCATAGGAGAAGATATTTGAAAGTTTTTCCTATGTAACTCTATGTAGAACAAGTGACCCCTGGTGCGGGGTCATATATCCTATAGGCCTTATGGATTTA
Organism: Solen grandis; assembly: GCA_021229015.1. Classification (NCBI taxonomy): domain Eukaryota; kingdom Metazoa; phylum Mollusca; class Bivalvia; order Adapedonta; family Solenidae; genus Solen; species Solen grandis. Next base: position 67,664,380 of record CM037777.1, read on the forward strand.
TAGAAGATTTTCAGACTTTTCCTATATAACTCCATGTAAAACAAGTGACCCCTGGTGCGGGATTTATCACCGTAGAGCTATGATTTGAACAATCTTGTTAATGGCTCATAAGATGATGCTACACACCAAATATCTAAGCTCTAGGCCTTATGGTTTCATAGAAGAAGATTTTCTGATATAACTTTATGTAAAACAAGTGACCTTGGTGTGGGGTCATTTATCACCGTAGGGCTATGATTTGAACAATCTTGGTAATGGCCCATTAGATGATGCTACAAACCAAATACTAAGCTCTAGGTCTTCTGGATTCATAGGAGAAGATTTTCAAAGATATTCCTATGTAACTCTATGTAAAACAAGTGACCCCTGGTGCGGGGTCATTTATCACCGTAGGGCTATGATTTAAACAATCTTGGTAATGACTCATAAGATAAAGCTACATACCAAATATCTAAGCTCTAGGTCCTGCAGTTTGCAGAAGAAGATTATTAAAGATTGTCCTATATAACTCTATGTAAAACAAGTTACCCCTGGCGCGGGGTCATTTATCACCGTAGGGCTATGATTTAAACAATCTTGGTAATGACTCATAAGATAAAGCTACATACCAAATATCAAAGCTCTAGGCCTAATGGTTTCATAGAAGAAGATTTTTTTAAAGATTTTCCTATATAACTCTATGTAAAACAAGTGACCCCTGGCGCGGGGTCATTTATCACTATGGGCCATGATTTGAACAATCTTGGTAATGGTGTATCAGACAATGCTACATACCAAATATCTTAGCTCTAGGCCTTTTGGATGAGAAGAAGTTTTTTAAGATTTCACTTTAAAATCTATTTTTAGCTCCTGTGACCTAATTATGCAATGGACTGGAACCATTTGAACAACTTTGGTAGAGCTTTACCCAAGGAACATTCCTGCAAAATAATTTTGAAATTGGCCAAGTGGTTTAGGAGGAGAAGTCGTTTGAACGAAAAGTTGACGACGGACGGACGCACGGACAATGGACGACGGACAACAGGCGATCACAAAAGCTCACCTTGAGCACTTTGTGCTCAGGTGAGCCTAAAACCCTGAATGGTGGCATTTGGCGCATTGTTTTTAAGTAAATGATACCAATGCAGGGGGCAACAAGGACACTATCTGATACACTACCAGTACGAGGGGTGAGAGCAAAACTAGGCTAAGTGCCTATATAAATATTTGCATTTAGCCTAGTTTTGCTCTCATCCTCGACCTGATACTGTTGCTAGGATACAGAAGTTAACATGGTGGAGTTTCTGTTTCAAACAAACCCCAGGAAGATCCCCCTTATGATTACAAATCATAATCATTGTTTACAAGTGCGAAATGCATTTATGATTACATGTAAGATTCTAGAAAACAGGGCAAACCTTAAACCTAACTATATGGTTCATTATACACTTTATACTATGCTATTGAGTGATCATCACTTGACAATACAAAATATTTGCGATTAATATCTTACAATGACTTAACTAGCTGGAACTCCTATGTTTAATTTCCAACTTCACAGTTTTTTGTTGTTGTTTTCATGTGAAATTTATTCATCTTTTTTTTTATTTCAAATCATGTAAATTCTAGTATTTCTTGTATTCTACACAATATTAAGTCAGAGACAAAGAAATTAAAACTTCATGTAACTAGTTCAACTGAAACACTTAAAAAGGAAACACTTAAAAGAAAAATCCTTCCATGAGCTGTCTGATCTGGGTCTGCTCTGTTTGCTAGTGATTCAAAACATGTCTTTATAAAGAAAAGGGTTGAATAACCCTTAACCACCAACATACATTACTACACCCCATGATGGACAACTGGAAACCCAGACCTGACTGGAAACATTTTTCAATATGATCTGTTTTTTTTCCTCATCTAAAATGCTTGATTGAGGAATTTTAACTAAAATATCTCAAGCATGTTGAAACAATAGGGCTAAAATGGCCCTGAAGAAGCTCACCTGAGAAGAGTTGCCTTATTGCCTGTACAAGTTCCTTTTTATAGCAGAGTTGTACTGAATACATAATCCATGAGATCATTTCAATTCCATAAACCAAGAAGTACCTGTTGTCAAATTTGAAATCAAACTTTGCTGAGATATTATGGCCATAATATTGTCATGAAACTTCAAAATGATTGTTGAAGAAAATAAAAAATGCTTGTTGAAGGTGTTTGTTTTGGTTTAAAGTCCCACCAACAATATTTCAGTCATTTGAAAGCTATGTCTACTTAGACAGATATAGTGCCCCCACACAGCAGTCTAACCCCATAGCTATGTCACTCTCAGTCACATTACCTAACACTGGGCCAACCAGTCTTGGAACTACCTTTATATGCTGAGAACCAAGCAATGGAGCATTACCAGTACCATTTTGTCTAAGGAATCAAACCACAATCTCCCGCCCCTGAGGCTGATGCTCTAACCACTCAGCCACTGGGGACAGTATGCTAGAGTGTAAACAAAAGGAAATCTGGCATTTTTAGTAATTAAAGGGCCATAATTTCTGACCAAAATGGCCTATATCAGTCACAGTCAAACTTGGCCAAGAGATTATGGCTATAAACATTATCATAAAGTTTGAAAATAATTGCCTAAGAAATGAAAATGCTAGAGTGTAAACAAAGTGAAATGTGACATTTTTTAATATTATGACTTTAAACTTTGCCATAAAGTTTAAAAATAATAGCTTAAGAAATGAAGATGCTAGAGAGCAAACATAGAGTGTAAATAAACTAATTGTGGATTACGGACAGACAGATGGATGATGACAGATGACAGACATTCATTGATCCTAATTAATAGCTCATCCTGAGTATCTAAACCTATCTTAACCTATACACTCAATACTTCATCCTGCATACTTAAAATGTTCTAGTTAAAAGTGTGTTTTCATCTTGGATAATTAAATTAAGTCATATATATATATCTTTAAACTTGCACCTGAGCTCTATTTCTTGCCATTAATTATTCTCTTATGATATGAATCATCCGACTTTCAAGGACACAACTGCTCAGCTTATTCATCATCAAGTAACAACATATTTTCCCATCCATTTAGGCTCACATAGTCTGATATCAAAGTAAAGAAATAAAATATGTGGCCAACATAGCTAGAATTACACTATAATAAGTGATTTCAGTCATGAATGACTGCAGGAATCTGAAGTCAGTCTGGCGGAAAGCTAGATCCTTCATACAAAACCAGGTAACTGACATAAAAGCCACAACATTTCAAAGTCTCTTTAATTTCAAACATATCTACCATCAATAAATAGAGACAAAAAAAAGCTGAGGCTGGTATCTTTACATCCAATCTTAAGACTGTCAAAATATTAGCTTCCACTACTATTTACAGATCACAAAACTACCAGCTTACAATCTTTTTCTATGTGGACTTTGAACAGTTTCACAGGGAACCTCAATTTTAAATAGTCTAGTTATTCACAGATCACTAAATGTTTATATTTGATAATGAACCGTAATGTCATAAAAATATTAAATTCTTTTTTCTTCTTTCTATGAAAAAGAAGAGGTCATGAAGGCCCTGGAATTGCTCACCTGAGAACCAGGTATGATGGGTCAGGGAAAAAAAACAGCAAATATCTTATGTTATTAAAGGAAAATGGCTCTGCCCCCTCCAGCCATATCAAGTATAACATATCAAATCAAATTATGCACTATTTCACCTTTTTATAATAATGATTACTGGTCATTCTGATTATCTTTTTCAACCCTTTAACTCATGAATATTCATGTACAAATCTATGAGCTTTAAATGGATAAATATTAAATAATGTTTTTTTCTTTGCTGTGCAGACTGTAGAATCTAAATTTCACTTTATAATATTTTTTTTGAACAAGCACAGGACCCTGATCAGTCAGACATGGGTCCTCTCTGTTTGCCAAGGCATCAAGAGGTAAAGGGTTAAGCAAGACGGCTGAGATGTCTTACAAAGAAAAGTACGACATGCCCACAGTTACAATAAATATAAGTCCAGTATCAATCGTATTTCTCACTGCACTAGATAACATCACAAAACAAATTAAAAACTTCAAATGGCATTAAACAGGAATAAGAAAATACTTTGTACTCAAGCGATCCGCTATCACTTCAGTAAATATGTGTAATTTTAAGCCCTATTATTAAAGTTAAAGATATCAGACAAAAGTTGGAATTTTTATGTTTGTCAAATGAACCTATTTGAATAAGGAGGGTTACTGGAATATGGGATGAGAAAAAGGTCAGCAAAATTACCTTAAATCTTGGTGAATACAGTATTTGTAAAGTTTAGAGTTTACTATCATTTTCAAATTAAAGGCATTTTCAGCGTTGTTTTTTTCTAACAAACAGATCTTTCTAGAATTTTACACATTAAAGTACTTTAGATTATAACATAAGATATAGAATTAAAGATAGGGGCACATACCATGCTCATTTTAAAGATTTAGCTTATGGTTAAACATCACCGTGGCTAAAATATTTGAAAAAAAAACATAGCATTAAAAAATTGGAAGATTGTATTCTTAATACTTAATAACATATCAAAGTAATATTTTCAAAATATTTTATCAATATTTAACTCAAAAAATGAGCAACTAGAAAAGTGTGCAATGGACATGAATGCCCCTACTTTGGGCAGTAAAATTCACTAGGTCAAGGGAATGCTCCATGAATTTTGAGACAAAACCCAAGATAGGCAACTTTTAATTACTTGTTAATTTTATAACGGTTCATAATAGTTTGGATATATGCATGACACAAGCTTTTGTGACCGACTAAGTAAGGATGGACAAAAAACCAACATAACAAATCTATATACCCCACCCCAAACTTTTAATTTTGGGTATGATAATGACTGCCTATTGAAATACAGATTAAGCTTAATATTTCAATATCCAGCTTATAACTTATTGCCAAGCAAATTTGATTTTAGTTGCTAATTTGCATAAGAAAATGCCTTTCTAAATATGTGAGGTACAGAACCAGTTACATTCAATTCACACTGTGTGTCTCTTTATTCATAAACTTTCTAACATTTCTGCATGATGATTAAAAAAGTAGGTATGTGATACCTGCCACAAAATGTATGCCCACAATAAATTCTACAGCTGATGATATCCCACTGCTTCTTTTCTCCCACATATTACCACTGAATACATAAACATAAAACTTACATAAATTTAAAATAACTGATATTAAAACCTCTACCTACAAAATGTCTCTACTTTGGTCTGGTGCAGCCAAGTTTTTTCTGACTGTCACGCTGCGCTAACATCTCAACACAAGTAACTTTAATAGGTACATTAATATTTTGTTACATATATGGAGTGTCTCAAGGAACACATAACTGGCCTAGTTTTTCCTCTTTGGAAAAAAAACTGACTGGATGAAAAACTAGATCCCAAGGGCAACATGTTGAGCCCGTGGCCTAAGGTGCCCCTTTCACCTCAATGTGACCCTGACCATGGAGCTGCGGACCTAACTCTTGCACTTGACACTCCATCTCATTGAGGTTAACATCAGTGCCCAGTTATTAAAAATCCAGGTCTAAGTTACAGCCCAGACAAGCAAATCTAACTCCATGACATTTGACCTCATAGTGTGACCTAGACCTTTGAGCTAGGGACCAAACTCTTCTGCACGACACTACGATTCATTGAGGTTAATATAACTGCCAAGCTGTTTGAAGAAGCTGCAATCCATGTCTGAGTTACGACCTGAACAAGCAAATCCAGTTCCATGACCTTTGACCTCTATGTATAACTTGAACACTGTGCAAGACACACTGTCTCACTTAGCTTGACATTTGTGTCATATTATTTGAGAATCCCTCAATCCATGGGAAAGTAACACCACGGACATACAAAAATGAACTCATTTTTTACCTTGACCTTAAGGTATGACCTTGAACTTTGAACTACGATACTGGTTCTTGTGCATGACACAACATTTCACTTAGTTTGACATTTGTGTCAAGTTATGAGGATTCCCCCCCCCCCCATTATGAAGGAGTAATGGTCCGGATAAACTGTTTTAGACCATTTTTTTACATTTGACTTTTATGTGTGACCTTGACCCTTGAGCTACGTAATTGGTTCTTGTGCATGACACTCCCTCTCACTGAGCTAGACATTTGTGCAAATTTATCTGAAAATATGAAGTTACAGCCCGGACAAGCAAAAAACTACGTTTTTGAACTTTGACCTCCATCTGTGACCTTGACCTTTGAGCTACGAATCTGGTTCTTGTGCATGACACTCCGTCTCACTGAGCTTGACAATTGTGTCAAATTATTTGAGAATCCTTCCATCCGAGATGAAGTTATAGCCTGTACAAAACCAAATCCAGATGGACGCACTAACTCACGCACGCACTAATGCACGCACATACATACACCAAATCGCCATTGTGACAACAAAGTCGAGGGCACTGCAGCGGGCCCGACAAAAAAATAACTAGGGGTATCACAGGAGTGTTACACCATGCAGGCTTTTCTCTGGAATGCTCAACCTGTGCAGAAATAGAAAGTGTGAGAAAAGTTTCATTTATTTAAGTTGGTCTCAGAATGATGCATTCAAAACATTTTTGAAGTTCAACTTCTATCTGACACGTGAATAATAAGTTTTACCTGACAACAATAACTGCATGCAATGCTGAAAATTTTGGTCAAGACAAAACGCTTTCCTACTTCTAATTTGTGTTGATTTTAATGTCAGTATACTCAGATTATTGACACATGATAAAATTTCATGGCAGACTACAATTCAGGACAACTGAACATTACATCAAAACGTGAAATCACAAGAAAGGAGACAACTGGTACTAACAATCTCTGACACTTGATAATTTTGTAAAAGAACAGACACGCAATTATAAGCTGATCTTATTTCCAACCTTTTTATATGATGGTACAATGAACTGGTGGTATTTACATACTAAGTTATTTTTGCATAATATTTGTAGCTTTGGGTCTTTGATGGTGAAAGCAAAACAGATATTTAAAAACTTTCAAAACCGAAAATTTTGCTTAAAAATAACCCATCAAAACCCCTGGTAATGGCAATAACTGTGAACAGGTATTCATAAAATGTGCATGATTAAAAGTGCACCAAGACTGAAGCATAAAAAGGATGCATGCATTTAAGTTTAAGCAAGGGAGAAAAGTGAACACCTGACAAACATTGATATTTTTATTATGAACATGATGTGCTCGGGAACACACGTGTCAGCTGCTGATGCATGATGGAAAAAAAATGTGATGGACAGACGGATGGACACAAAAATAGTTACTTTTTTTTTATATCTAATTTTCCACTGCAGCAGCAGTTCTGGCATACGTATACACAAACTACATATCTTTCAGATACCTGTTTTTTGAGAAACTAGTATGTATTTGTTTTTCCATGACAAGGACCTAGTGTTTTAGTACTAGCACCAATTTGGATAACATTAAATCGAAGCTCTAACAACTACCTAACCAGCTGACAGTCTTACCTGATCCACCTTGTTTTCTGTGACTGTGATGAGGATGCTGTACTTCTGTACTGATGCCAGCCCCTTCAGAAGGCCACAACCCAATTGTCAACAAACCGTACGTTGGCCATTGCAACCAGTCGATGATTCGCTGTATTGCTGTAACCATGTTTCTTATCGATGCTTGAAATCACTGATGGCATTTTTCACACTATACTTATCATCTCTGTTGGAAGGTACTGAACTAGCGAGCCCAGACACAATGAGGTTTCAAACTCTGAATTTGCCGAAATTATGCCAAAAATAACTTTAAGGGAGTCCAGAACAGTCCTGAAGTCAGTGTTGTTTCCAGATGTGAGCCAGAAGGGAAGCCACTGTGTTCACGTCTTTAATAAAACCAACAATTTCTCCCTCTGCATCTGGAGAGTTACACAAACTAAGGGAGTGAATCAAGTTAGTGCAAAATGGAAGAGTAAACTCCCCTTTTTGGTATGCACTCTTTGAACTCCATAGAAAAAATCGTAAAGTTTTTCAGACACTCAAGCACAGGGTGTTCTCTAACATACCCCATTGCTTTAGCCTCAATTACCGAACAGTGGTTCCGATACATTGACGTAACCTGCAGAATTCTCATGCTTCTGTGATCAAAATCGGAACCTTGTTCTCATTCCGACTTTTTTCGATATCAAGGACATAAGGTGATCTTTGTTTGAAGAATTGTTCGAAAACCTGGAGGTTATGTTTTCCCCAGTTACTGTACACCTTCAGTCCATGAACACATTCTAACTCTGTTTTCTCCATCCAGAAACCTTTTGTCATCAGGTTCAAGCACAGAGATCACAGAATTAATTGGCTGTGCAGAAGACCCTTGCTCGGCAATCTTCAGCAACAAATTAAGCTTGACTGCTTCCGTATGCTGCGAGCTCAGAATGCCTTTGAGAATGACATCCATTTTCTCACTGTGTTTCTTGTCCCTCCGCACCTGCAAACATACATCAGAAACAACATTAAATATATGCATTTATTATGATTAAATATGTTAATATTCTTTACATAATTAGGAAAGTTTCTGTTCTGAAAATAGCATGCTGATGTATTGTTATATAAAAAACATATACAGCATAACATTCATGATGATGGAATTTTCTGGTTGAATATAACTAATTTTATCAGGTTAAAACTGAACCAGAGAAAGATGTGATAGTAAAAACAAGACAGTGATAGTGGCCCAGGGTTGCTCACCAAAGTACAATCAGCCTAAATATAGCCTATAGGTCATTTAAGATTTGACTTAATGGACCCCCCAACATTGGCCAGATTCTACAGAGTACAAGGAAAGAATCCAACAGACTTTAAAATAAACCAACAAACTGACTGATTACAGTTAAAAAAAAATTGTGTCAGATATTACAACAAAATGTACATGATCAAATGTCTTCCGATCTGTAAAAAGACAGTACCACTCACATTGCTTAGCTGAATGAGCTTAACTTAGCTATCAAGACACAGAGAGAGAGAGAGAGAGAGAGAGAGATTTCTTTTCCATGATAATATGAAGCACAGAAGGCAGAATGCCCTGTTTATTTCAGCAGTTCTTACATAATATATCACAATGGTCCCCCCAGTAAACTTCTCTGATCAATAGCTTCACAACCCTCCCATTTATTCTTTAGCAGTGCCCCAAAACATTCTGGATATACCCAGCAAAATAATAAACAGGGTGCATAACGGTACATAATCTTGATCGATCTCGCCGACAGTGAGATAACCCAGACACCCCGGGGACTCTACTTGGTGAAAGATCTGTTTTATTGCAACTGTTTCTTCAATGATAATACCACGGTTGTCAGATGTATGAGGTAACATTGTGTGACAAACAATTGTACAGGTCTATATACCAAACACAATTGTCAATGAATGAATAGATTTACGTGGATATATAGTGACACAGTTCTACAATCTTTACCATTACTCCAAGCATATACAGATAAAACATGCTTCCTAGTACTATGTCATAATCTAATATATACAGATCAAATTACACCTCCTTATAAAATCTATGTGCATCAGAATATTATAGCAATTAGGCTCATGCCAAAGATGTCATAATTTTAAAATAAAGACTCGCATTTATTTAATTTACAAATTTTTGTTTTATGACTTAATGCATATTACATTGTATATGTTTTAAGGGCATATGAAACACTGGAGTTTTTCTTGCTGTGCATCATTGTGTAGAATCTCAGCTACAAATTGTATGAGCAAACAAAGAAGACTCTGGTCAGGCAGCAACATGAGGAAGCAAGCTGTCAAAATATGTCCATATGAGAAAAAAGCTTTATGAATAAAATCTAGAATAGATCGTGCTTCCATAGAAAGTGGAAAAAGACTGATTTGCCTAATTAATGTAAATAAAAACCTTAGCCCCGCCCTACTGCCATGGGCCCATGGTCCAGTGGTATTGTTCCTTGGCACAGATCTTATGGTTAAAAACCCAGGTGGGGGCTAGAAGTTCTCAAGACCTTCCCCTGCCTGGTGAAAAACAGGCTTAACTAGGAACCATCAAGAGGAAAACAACTTGTTTCCCATGTAACTTGACATGTATTTATACTGAAAAAAAAAACTCTTCCCTAACTACCAGGTCTTTCATTTTCTCTTTTATCCATTCAATCACTGACTAACTTACTGACTGACTGATTCATTCATTCAATGACTTTCAATGACTTATTCAACAAGAGCTGTCCCAAGATAGAGTGCTCCTCTTTTCTGAATACTGGATAGTATAATGTTAGCTATTTCTATTTTTAGTGTTAAACATAAAATACATGTGACATATTAAAGGTATTGAGCCCAAAAACATATGGGAAGTTAAAACATCTTAGCTTTAGTACTAAGTATTCCATCTAAAATGAACAGTTTAAAAAATAGCTAAGTTGAAAAAAGGCATAACTGTACAAAAATGAATCAAAGATTTATATGCCCTTTTGAAATCTTTTCTTAATGAAAGTGATCAAGTGTTCCAACCTTGAAGTGAATATGTTTGACATGTTTTGAGTAATTAACATTAACTAATTGAAAAAAAAAAGTTAAAAAAGGGGTATGATTGTGCAAACAATAATTTTAGGGTTACCTGCCCTTTAGAAATGGCTGACCTTAACAAAAAACTTAGCCAACCCAGAATTTTTTAATAAAAAAAAAAGGGGGGCATAACCATACCAAAATGAATTTAGGATACCTCTTTTTAAAATGGTTCCTATATATTAGATATAAAAACGTTTGAATTGAAAATATGTTTTAATAGTTTTAGGGAAAATCTAACCATTACAGAAAATGTTAAGTAGAAAAAGGGCCATAGCTTTGCAAAAATAATTTTAGAGTTACCTGCCCTTTTGAAATGAGTTCCTTTTTTGATAGTACATGTCCACACAAGTATACAAAGTTTGAAGTGATTAAGGTTGATGGTTATAGAGAAATGAACCTGACTGAAAACCTTAACCAACATCAACACCGACGCTGATAAGAGGGTCATGAAAATAGCTCCACTTTTTTTTTCTTTGAAAAGTGCAGCTAATAACAGAGTACAAGCTTTATATACCAAAGAAAACATAAAACTAGATATTTTATCAGTATGAAGGAGTTGGCAACATTCTGTACATGGTCAATACATTATCCATCAAGTGTCAAACTCTGACACATGAAAATACACAACAGACACATGGGACTCAGGTGATCTTGACAGGTGACAACACTGGAAATTGAATCATTTGTATGTACATCATAAAAACAAGAGCCGAAAACATGAAACAACATTTTTTAGTTTGATAAATATAATGTTCATTACCGTCTATAAAAGAGTCCATTTGAACACATTTATAATCACAGGATAGGTGATACAATGAAATCAAAGCTCATTGCAAATTGGCTAAAATATTTAGGCCTATATATCAAACAATTAAAATACATGTAGTTACAATTCAGTTTGATATTAGAAAATACATCTTTTTACAAATAGTTCTTTCAAATTCTATAATTATACAGAGACACTTTAAATCAAGCAAAGGGATTGATTGAAAGTTTTATAATAATAATTATGCTGTGAAACTTCCTGATCAAAATTTGGTAATAATGAATATGTGTTACGCAAGTTTTACAGTCCTATAAATAGCAACCATTACAAACAGATCTCTTTATATGAATTACTGGATGTTAATGTTATTCACCATTATCATCCAAAGTATCAATCATCAAGCTATATATACAACCACTTGCATGTATTATATCATTGCAAAAAAAAAGAGAGAGAAAAAAAAAGAAAATCTTAGACAACGTCCTGTCAGCTTTTACATGATACGATAACATGCATGGCTTCATTTATTTTCAACCTTAATTGAACAGATAACATTCACAAAGGAAAGACAGTTGCCTGTTAGTGAATGAGTTAACATTAAAATTGAGCTTTTGCAAACCATAACCTGTCAGGGTACGAAACATTTTGTTTGTTTGTTGGGTTAAATGTCCCACAGACAGTATTTCAGTCATTTGGAGACTTATGATCTTTACTTGTGACAGATATAGGGCTGTCATCCTGTCACATTACAGACATGTGGCATGATACCACACCCAGTCACATTATCCTGACACTGCGCCAACCAGTCCTGCAGCTACCCTTATATGCTGAGCGCCAAGCAAGGGTACCAGTACCATTTTTTTACAACTTTTAAAGTTTGCGCCAGGGATCAAACCACGACCTCCCACTCCGACCAATTAAGTACTTCAAACACTGAAGTGCATCTTACAAAAATGTGTAAAACCTTTTATTAATCTATCTAAAACCTTTTATTTATTCTATCTCACACAAAGTGCAATCAGTTTCAGGTGCCTGTGTTGTGCAAGGATGATGTTAATGTTCCAACAAGAGTAATTTCAGTCACTTAAGGATTTTGTCTACATGAGACAGATATTAAGGCTCCTTTCAATGTATATCACACTGCAGGCAAGTGGCAAGATTACCACACCCAGTCATGGCGACCTGACAATGGGCCAACCAGTCCTGAACTGTATTTGCTAATCCAGGCATTGAGTACCGTTTTCATTTTTTTAAATGAGTTGGGTAAGTGGAAGCCGGGATCAAACTAGGTAGGACCTCCTGGTTACGGGTCAGAAACTCAGCCACTTGCCAACTGGAAAGGCCTAAGAAAAAGAGAACAAATGTAAAACTTTATGTTTGTTGGATGGTTGGAGGCTGCTGTGCTTGTACAAATCATGCACACTGCCTTGTACATTGTAAAAGTTTGTAAAACGAAAGATTTTTAAGGAATTCAAGTATGAACAAGTATAATATATTATTGCATATTTTTCTGACATGAATTGACAAAATTTTATTTAAAAACCTCCCAAAGTGAATGGATAGTGTTCTTTGTATGATTACATCAAACTCGGCAGCCAGTATCTGACTTAACAAGTCTACATATCTTAACTACTGTAGATTCATTTATTTTCATGGGGGATAATTTTCGTTGATTTTGTGGATGGCTTTATCCACAATTATTATCATCATTTTACAAGGTGGTTGTTCCTTTTTTTTTTTTTTTTTGGTTTCCAAAACTGTGGTATTTAAAAATAAAAGCCACTTAAATCTATCTTGGCAACCATATACTTCAGTAATCAATCATGTTTCCAGGTCAGTACTTCTCCCCTTATGACATAATTACTTAAATACCAGGAGTCTCCGGTTGCACAAGCAACACAATTGATATCAAAGGACAGTATGTACCTGACACTATTTTTCACATGATATTTATATGCATACATGTAAGGTGGTTTACCTTTATGGCCTTGAAGTTTAAATTCTTTATAAGAATGTCTATTCAATAGGTAGGCAGCTTAGAGTGGATTAAATAAAACAAGAGGGCCAAAATGGCCCTGTGTCACTCACCTCAGTAAGA
>CM037777.1:67677920-67727920 GCA_021229015.1 Solen grandis
TACGATTGCTGGAAAAAAAATCCATGACATATCCGCATGCCCTTTTGGTTCATTATAAGAAATAAGTGCACCCATGAAATATTTTATTGCGATTTGGCTCATTTCTTCGGATAAAGGGACATTACTCTACCGAAAGGTAAGGCTGATCCTCGTCTCATGGGGTATTTTCTCAGCTCTTAGTTTCCAAGGTTAGGCGTGGAAAAGAAGATACATCTACTTGATTGTGTTACATGTCAATCCATTATTCAGATTTCAAACATTGTCATATTTATTGAAGGTTTTTCTCCTTTTTTTTTTAATGTTATAATTTATTTTCAAAACTCGTGTAGTTAAAAGTTATTAAATTAGAATAATTTCTTGAGAAATATTGTTTTTTTTATATCGAACACTGATGTTTTCATTTTCAAATGTACATTATAGTAATAAATAAACTACTGTAGATAAACGCTTAAAAAGCTTATCTTTAAACCAAACGTATAACGTTTACAAAGACATTTATCAGCCATTTGTGTAATATATGCATACATGCATACATACATACATATACACGAACATAGTATATGTAACAAGCTATCGAGAAACATGTCCTGATTATTCGAATATTAAGGTAAAGTCCTTGTAATGGTTCCGCTATATTTCAGACCCCATGCCCTTTCACGGAGATACCTAAGATTTCCTAATGTTTCATTAGGGTACCTTGGATATCTGGTAGAAGTTAAGTGGTCCAAGACGTAGCGGAGCCATTACAGGAACATTACCTTAATTCATCGTCGGAACCCGACGGAGAGTCAGTTTTCGCTTTTGGAATTTCAATGAAGAGTATTAAAATACTACGCCAGGAAGTAGCTGATTGATATTCATGAAAACGAAGTATCCCACGGTATATACGATAGTGTTAACAGAATGTATACAGGGGATTCCGATGATGTGTTAACTGTGCCTTAAACAGAAGTGGACGGTTAGTTTTCTGATGTGAGATTCGAACCCACAATTCACATGCTGGGAGCCATTATGTTTCCCTATATATCTATATGTAGGTCACTATTTTTCATCTTTAGCTCTGGGTAAAATGAAATCCAAATGTTATTGAATTCGGCATAGTATCATCTTCGGCTAGATTCTTCGTGGATTGTCTCGTTGGTGAACTGTAAAATAAAAATAATCAGATGGATATATATCTTATCTTCCTACGTCATAACATGTATGTATCCATCAGTCACCTATCTATATATATTCCTATCTGACTGCCAACCTATGCAAAAGGTACTTCTATATACCCGATATTTTTTATATATTATATTCCCTTACTCAAACAAGGGAGACAACTCCGGCGAACTTGAACGGAATCTATAGATTACCGTTAATTTGATTGTGTCAGGGTAATATGACCATGCCAGTGATTTTATGTTGACAAAGCCCTAAATGACTGAAATGCTGTCGACGGATCAAGCGATTAAATAAACATACAAACAGGTTAAAAATGATTAGACGTACTGAGAGACTTTCGGAAATGACAATGCGTTTTAGTGAAAATGATATGTCTCTAAGTGGAAAAAAATGTCATTTCAATGAACTATTTATAGCAACGTTTAGTTTGTCCTAAATGAACCAAGATGGTCATTCAAAGAATAAAGCATGACGCAGTTACTACACCTTCATATTAGCGTTAGCTAATCATGGCGATATTTTTCTCTTAAAAAAAACCTGAACTAGCCATTCAAACAAGTAAATGTTTATTACCTTTTCAAACGGTACAATTTAAAATACGTGTTCAAACAAAAATTGAGGAGCACATTGACAGTGCGGTCTATTATTATCAAATTGCTATTATTTATTTTCTTCAGGGATATATCTTACAACGCTCTTGTTAAAAACTTATAATCATTTCTACGTAAATAATACCTTACCTAATATATATTTTATGGCAATCAAAAGTCGTCAAAGAAATCTATCATTTTTAAGTTCGAATATCATCTATTCTGTATTCAGAATCTGATAAAGGACATGGTAGAGTGAAACATGAGAACATTGTAAATTTGTTTTCATTTATTTTTTTGTTTGCCTATTTGTTTTGTCCAACAGACATTTAATGTAGTTATTCGCTGAGAAACAAGTTTAGACAAGACCTACCACAAAGTACTGGTCCAACATCGGATAGGGGGTTGGCTATACGTATTAGGTGTAAAACGTCTTTTCAAAGAACGGTCAACAACCCAAGGACCGTCCAATCTCATTTAAATTAGATTCATTATCGCTAACTGAATCTGACAACATCGTATAGAAGGTCGTCTCAGATTGACCTTTGTATATTAGTAAGCCAGTCAAATCGGCGCCAACAGAATCGTAAGGTATAACCAGGGGAATAACCGCACTAATATATATTAACAAATTACAAGATGGCGTGCGCCCATGGTTTCAGCTACTGTGATGGAAAACACACCTAAAAAGCTGTATTCTTCGAGTGACAGAAGTTTTGTGTGTGGATTTACTTTTCGGGAGATTTTGACAAGTTAATTAAGAAGAATGAAATTAAAAGGTTTGAAACGCGCTATTTGATTGGTTTAAAATCGAGCACTTGTTTTGCATATAAATTACTTTAAAGGTCAATCTGACGTGAACCTTAATGCGATGTTGTCAGATCCTAATCGCGCATAGTAGAGGAGCTCAAATTAGGATATGATTTTAATGAGCTTAAAGACCGTCGTAAATGATTTGTAAACGAACTTTCACAGTGAAAAGTTCAAAGGTCAGTTTACCTGGTGACCTTGTCTGCTGGCGTGTCGATGTTCTCTACTCTGACCCTGGTAGTATGGCGGGGGCTGTGCCCTTTCCTGATACGGGGGCGGCGGGGAGTTGTAGGCGATGTTGGAAGGGGCCCGCATGGGGTATATCAGGTTTGACGGAGTAAGCGATATGCGCGACCTTGCCCTTCTGTTGGCCTCACGGCGCTCACTACGTCGTCTCTCCTGCTCACGCATGAGATCCTCATAATTTATTCCCGGATACGGCTGATTGACTACGACTTGTGGGATCGGAAGGGGGGATCTACCGCGTGATCGCCGCTGTCTGTCGGCGGAGGCGCTATGCCTCTCAACAATAAATTCTTCGTCTACGCTGTAATAAGTTGCTATTTGAAAAAGAAAAAAAAAATGTAAGTTTTAACTAATTTATTTCAGCGTCAAGTTCTTACAACTTATAATTATCCTTTCGACGGTTCCTTGGACCAGTACATTAAATATTTCTTGCTCCCCCCCCCCCCACACACACACACACATAACGGGAACCCACAACCTTCAGATTAATAGTCGGGTAGGTTACAAATGAACCACGATGCCCTTTCATTAAATGGTAAATTCATTTGCAGCGTTTTTGGTCCTCTTTTTATACCTGCAACATGATAGAAAGAGCAACCGTGGGTGTGTGAGTGAAGAGATGAGTAAATGAGACACCTGAAACATTTTATTGTAAAGTTATCCGGCTTACATAATGAAACTTATTGATCCAGATGTACCACTTTTTAGCCCTTTTCAGTAAAATATAATACCCATTATAAGTACAGCAAAGGAATGGCCCCAACTTGAAACATGCAATAGCAGTGTAAATACGAGACCAGACAAATTTGATAATAAACTGAGTATGAAATAGAACCAACAGTAGACAAATATTAATTCGATGTATTTACATATACCACACCTATTATGTACAGTCAGATTGTTCTTTTTTGTTCTGTGAAGAAAAAAAATTGATAGATCAAAGAAAAAGAATTGATTGAATTATACTGCTGACGAACTATCCTCGTTTCAAGATAATCATATATTTTGATAGTGGACAATACCGGAATTGATATATTTAAATAGAAGTTGAATATAACTGATTTAACCTACAAAAGTTTGGTTAAAGATGTGTATTGAAATTTACTAAATGACCCTATATCCTCCTTATATTTTATAATGAACAGCTTTATAACATACTAAATATTTTACGGGGCTCGTCTCTTTTATTCATTATTCCCACTGAATAAAAACTAATTTCCTCGTTTTTTATTTTCAATAATTCGATGGCAATTATTCTCAAATAATTTCTAAAAATGATTAATTTTATATTCTTTTGAATCCACGACATAGGCCACTCTTCCCTAAAAACTAGTATCTCTTCCTAATTTTTTTTTTTTTTTTTTTTTTTTCAATAAATAAGGTGGAGAAAGTAAAACGAGGTGTTGTTATTATTGTTTAGTTTTGATCAACCTTTACGGACATAAAAATAATTTCGAAATATCACTAAAAACTTTAATTCTTCCCTGAAATACATATCTGGACTCTTTCAGTCATTTTTATCGGTAAAAGAAATCTGGAGAAAAATCTGCGTACCAAACATACATAGGTGGATAAATATACGTATTGACATTTAAATGTACACATGCGTACAAACACGCACGAACGCGTAAAGCTAAGCAAGCACATATGGGTGTAGACGTTTTATAGAGTGGGTGTGGTAGGTAGATGGATTTTTATAAATGAACACCTTGCATATGGATAGTTCAAGAAGTTACTATGTCTAAAGCGTATAACACTAGCCTATATCTGCCGTATGTAAAGATGTCCCCAAATGAATCAATTTAGGTTGGTGGGAGTTTAAATCTAAAGAAATGGATTATTCCAGGGACTTTTACATGTACTCTCTTTGTGGAAATGAATTAGATCTAATATTATTTGTTTATATTGGCTTCGTTTACAACTTAAAAAAAATCATTATATTAATGCATATTATTTATAAAAATATAAATATATATAACAATCTTAGGACATACATTTATCTTGCTTATATTGGAAAGACCTTTCAGACCCGAAATGAAATGCTAACATGCGTAAATCAACGAGTACTCCCCGAACACCTAATTTAATCTACATGCTGGTGTAAATTTCCACAAATTGCTCAAAGGGAAATAAATTCTCAAGTCACTGATTGGTCAGTTACAGTCAGCGAATTATACCGAGTATTGCCGAACCCCTGGTGTAATTGTCTATTCTCGTTGGCGCTCGGGTTGTCTTTATATGATATCCGGGTAAAACTCACGTGCTCGACGAGCGACCAAACACCCATTTAATAGCAACATCTGACCCACCTAGGATCAAAGACATGTTAGTAGAGATAGAAAAACTCATGTAAAAGCCAATGAAAAATATTGTTTAGGCACACAGCAGAACATTGAATATAAAGTATGAAAAAATTAAAGAGGAAAATGTATTTTTAATTTGAATTATTTAAAAATATATTTAGAGTTATGATTAATATTCAACCAGTGTAGCAGAAAAACAACAAAATTTATATATTTACCATTAAGAAGGTACTTTTCTATTTTACATGAAACATATTTATTTTTTGACCTATTTTGATTTTGATATCATTTTGATAGTAAAATTATATTCTATAGTAAGATATAATTTACTTTCATATATCTTCGATAGAATCGGAGATATTTGAAAAACGTGACTTTGCGAAAATTGGACAATTTCTTACGTGCTTTTGTGAGATTTAGAGCGTAGTTGCCAATCTTTGTTTAATAGGTCTTTGCTAGGATCGAACCCAGTTTGAATTGGTGAGATGTCAGTACCACATCACTGAACAACCTTTTCTTTACTTAATGAAACTAACTTCACTTACCAGACATGCCGATAAAAGTGATTCCCCATATACAGCTCCAGACCCAGCCAATCAGGAAGCATGCAACCAGCAGCAGCTGCAGCAATCCGATACCAAAAACCGTGCAGCACGAGCCACACTTCTCGCGGCAAGTCATGTCATCGGTTTTCGCGCAGCAGAAGACACAGACTGAGGCCGCCATTGAACCTGTAGATCGACACCAAATTGTGACAATATTCATTCTTTGATTCATTTTTTTAGGAAACTGTTATGTTTGTTGTTATATTGCTAGAGCGTCCGTTCTTGAATCGTGACATCATGGGTCGATTCCAGGCTGCAAAATGACAAATCACCAAAAAAAAAAAATTGTACTGGTATAGCTTCCTTGCTTGGCTTTCAGCATAAAAGGGTGTCCTGGTGTCAGAGTAATGTGGCTGGGTGTGGTATCATGCCTCATGTCTACGGCGTTATACTGCAGTGTGGCAGCACTATATTTGTCTCACATCGTCTAAAATACTGTCGGCGGGACGTTGAGTCCGATTAAAAAATTCACATTTCTCTCTTTTTCTCTCTATCTCTCTCTCAATTGCGTCCGTGTTACTATTTTTTGTCTTTCAATTACCAATGTGGGATAATTTAAAACGTTTACGTTATTGTTACTTGCTTTCCAGTTACATGCTCTATGTATTTAAAACAAAGGCATGTGACGGACACCGGGCATAAACGACATATACATGTATGTATATTTATATTCCCGTACCCTTTACTTATTTTTCACTACATTATTTATTTATTTATTCCATTTATTATTGATATCTTGATGCAAGATAATATAATACCAACAAAAAGGGTACTAAGCCTATGAAAGATTGAATGAACCAGGCTACGTAGCTAGACTGAATAAAAAAAAACACAAAAAAAACTTATGCGGTAAAATGTCCTTGAATGGTATTCTTGAAAATAGATGTAATATATACCCTTTTGTCGGTCAAAGTTTGTTTTATCTTTACAGAGAGAGAGAGAGAGAGAGAGAGAGAGAGAGAGATTACCTAGACCGGGAACGATAAAGTTGAGAACACAGCAAATGATGGCGACTGGCATCGGTAGAGCCGGTACGACATAACGGTCGTCCTTCTCCTCGTATTCGTCTGAAATCATAAAATTCGTACCTGTATTTATTGGATGCAGAATAACTTTGCGTTATCCAATCCGAACGCTCGTAACGTATTATCCGTTATCATATGACATTATGCTGAAACAGCTGTTTCCGGTTTGTAAACCTTTTTGTATTCTATATATATGCATAGTCTGTTGAACTCGAAAAGCTGGATTAAATGTGTTTGATGCAACTAACTTTCATCAAAAAGATGCATTATTCATATGATGTTGAAAATGTATGAGAAATACACAAGTTGAATCGTTATTTTCAGTTATGTACTTCATGGGTGTTAGATTACAAATAGTAATTCGTTCACAGGCCTTTCATTCATTTGTTGTTTGTTATAATCACGATTTACTTCAGTAAAGGTCATATGATAGAAAGCATCTGACATGAATTGACATTTCATTCAAATTTTACTAGACTCATTCATGAAAATGTTATTAAGCAGATTAAATATGTTCGCACTGAACACGTGAAACGTCGAATCCACTTGACATGTGGTGAATGAAAAGAATTGATCGTGGGTGTCCGACGATTCATTGTTTCAGGACTTCCTAATTATGCGCTATCCAGGAAACATCTAAAGGGGTTTGGCTTTGCTGTAATTTCAACATCAAACAGCTAAACGTTCGTATTATGACATAGTGAGGTCCGGTCAGGTTTTACACGGTTAGGTCGGATCGTATATCTTGGACACTTTTGAACTTACGTATATTATGAAAAAAGTGTTATATTAAAGTGGTATAATAACATCTTTAGGAATCAGTAAATAAGAAAGGGAGATTAAAATTTTAGAGAATCAGGAGAAGAAAATATTGCATCTTCTACAAAATATGAACAATTTTCTTTTTATTTCATGTTCAAAGAGTGAAATTATTTTTATTTATTTATGTCGCAGTATTCCACTCAAATGCATTTATACATCGTATTATTATTATTATATTATTATTAAGAAGAAGAAGTTGTTGCCTGGAATTTACCGTCGCAGTGACAGTACATGCTCCTAATGTTTCTCATTCATATATTCAGGTATGCCCAGCTAACTAGAGGTGTAGGAAGACCCAAGCTGCTCAGAGTCTCCCGGGTAGAACCATCGACCATCCACAACCGGAAGCTCCATCGGATTACGCAAACCGAACTAATCAGTAGTAAGCGATGGAGGTCCCTTTTGTGTATATTCATGATTATTTATACGATGACTACCCTTGAAGTATAATCCCACTTAGCTTCACATAGCATATATTTATTTTAATTTCTTCAACTCTAAAACAGCTTTTAATTTAATTCTTAATGTCTGGTTCCCGGTATAGAGGTTGAACGATGGGTTTTCTTGGCGTTTATTACTAGACTATAATGCATAGCTATTAGACATCTACCGGAACTGAATGGCTGTAAATTAGAATTGAATAAGTAATACAAAGGGGTAAATAGGTAAAGCAGGCTATGGATTTTTTGTCATTCTTTTCTATTTGTTCCATTTTCAAGTATCCCATTTGTATCGCATATGAAATTATAACTTTCGAAGATTATCCTTGATTTTCTACCATGCATACATCATTATGTCAATAACTAAACGTAAAGATATAAAACATTATTGTTGGTTTTAACTCAAATTACACTTAAATAAAACCAGTAAATGGCAAATATTATCCTGTTACGCCTTTAATCAGAAAATTCGATGATCATTTGAAAATGGCCATTTTAAGTTTGCTTTGTATGACCGTATTCATATTTGAAAAGAATTTGTTGTCAATGACTTTTGCAATAGATACGAACTGCGTTTGCATTCCTAGACATGGCATTCATAAACTACATTATATACGGAGGAGGACAAAAGGTCAGCAAATAAGCGACCATATTTAACATCGACATCCATTGTCCGGATTTAACTGTTACCGCCACATAGTCCCTTAGCCACAAGACATTTTTTTTTAGTTCTTTTAAAACGTCAGATTTCAAGATACTTATATACATTACGTATTATTAAAAATGCACGCATATCATTTTATGATTAATCATTTGTTAATATTTATTTGACAATATAAGTACGTACACACAAACACCAAACAAAAACACACACACACAACTTACCGAGGTTTAGCGTGCGTGCCTCATAAAACACCATGGCGGTTTGTACCTCGGTGTGTGTATGTGTTGTCACACCGAGGTAAATTTTCCGAGGTATGAAATTAAACTTCAAAACTAACCGTTATTTCCTACCCAAAACCAGACCAAACCAAGCCATAGAAACTAACACTAACACGTACCCTTAACCTAAAATACTGAATTTTCTGCCTCTCAACATATTGTTCACAAACCAAGAGAGTACCGACATTGTTAATTCACATAAAGCTAGTTCAAAATCAAAATCAAAATCTTAATCAGAGATGATGCATTTAACACTTTTAACACACATATATATTACATAGAAAATATATCATATTTATTTTATTTTTATTTATTAAGAACTATGACACGACATTTTGTTTTTCATGTGATATTACGATGTGTTTGCACGTACAAGGAAAATGTGCCTTTTTCGGAAAGATAAGACAAAATGAATAATTGAACAATTTCCATTAGTAAAACATGTCTATACTTAGGGAAAAGGTTTGCCACAGTTGATTGTTGAGATGACAAGTATCAGAAATTCACGAAATATTAATTAGGAATATTGACTGAATTAATGTCTTTCATAAACATATAGTTTAGTATCAAAACTCATCTCTGAGATGCACACTGAGACCTGTTTCGGACCGAAAGTTATAAATATCTGCATAATCTAAAAGTATATGATAGTCAGTTTTGACTGAAAGACAAATATAGTCCATTTCATTACTTCGCCAATTGCGGATCCCCGTATGAAACATTTCACAAATCTTATAACCGTTTGACATGATCCATATCTTTAATCACATGCGCGGATCAAGAAGGGTGTGTGTGTGTGGGGGGGGGGGGGGTCTGGAATTGGTATGGTAATTTTCATAGTTGGCCAACATATCCCTGTTCGGACCCCATCCCTGTGATAAATGGCTAGATCCGCACATGTATCAACGCCTCATATCTTGGGCTTGTTTTTTTCATATGGAGTTTTTATATTGAGACCAGTTATAATAATGTACCATCCTTTATCATAATTAATCTATTATAAGAATAATAGGTGCTTTGAAGAATTCTTGTCTAAGACTAAAATAAACTTTTTGAAATTTAGAGTTTATCAGATTGTACATTTCAAATGTGAGAAAAACAAACAAACATGTAATTGTATTGCTTGGTATTAGCATATAAGCTATAGCTTTTAATCGAAATGACAGCATTTACCCATCTTTATGATAGATTATTAAAACAAACATAATTGTAAATTGATAAAAAATAAATAAAAAAGGAAACAAAAATAATGGAACAATAATTAAAAGATATATATATGAACAAGATGTGTTCGAAAAACACTATATATGTCCCTGTCTGAGCAGGTCAGATGTCAAATAATTGTTGTCAACTGAAAGCCATTCATGAGTGGAGTGAGTATGTTAAATATATAAACTTTACTCCATAAAGTAATGGAGTAATGCCCAAGACAAAAGATCATTTACAATAAAGGGAGCAAATTTAAGCCTTTCCCTCATAGAGGAAACCATGGAAAGATCTATGCGAACAGCATAAAACTTGATCGGCCTGCGAGTAACTCGCAGGCTGATCAGGTTTTATGCTGTTCATTGCTCCTAAGTGGTCTGGAAATAAGGATTTTGTAATTTAATTTGGTAAGGTTTAACTGGTTTTCTGCAGATCAGGCTTTATGTGGTACCTATTTAGTGCGTCAAAATGAGTCTATATGAGGGAAAGGGTTAAAAAAAAAATAGAATCCAACAGAGTTCTGTTACATAATCATTACACTTCTGCCACTCACTATCTATTTATATTTTAATTTTTAAATCAATACCTCGAATAGTTTAGGAGTTATATTCTTGAAAAACATTGATATATAAAATAAAGGGAGATAATTAGAAAATCAGATCAGGCAGAATAATGGTTCTTGGTTACTGCACTGCTCCTGTTTGCTATAATATAATTTATTTCAAGATTCAAGCCATCGTGGTCTTTTTTTATGAGTTTTGCACCCCCCCCCCAAAAAAAAAATAAATAAAGGGAGATATTCAAAAACCAGGCTTGGTAGAGTTATAGTTCTCAGTCACCGCATTATTCCTAGTTGTCATCTGCTTATATATGTGTTTCAAGTCACTACCTTGTATAGTTTTCAAGTATATAGTAAATATAAGTTATTCTCTGGACTGAAATTTATGGTAAAATTTAAAAAAAAAAGGAGATAATTCAAAAACAGATCCACGTAGAGTTACGGTTCTTTGTTACTGCACTTCCCAATCTCACCATCTATTTATATTTTGAGTTTCATGTCAATACCTTGTATATTTTATGAGTTATGCTCCCAACAAAAGTTGGAAAATAAAAATTAAAAAAAGAGATAATTCAAAAGATGGACCAGGTAGAGTTATGGTTCTTAGTTACTGCAAATCTCCTAGCCGCATTGTATTCATATATGAAGTTCCAAGTAAATACCTGCTATAATTTTAAGTTATGGCCAATGTTAAGGTTGCTGACAAACCAACCAACCAACAAACAAACAAACAGGGCAAAAACAATATGCCCCCGATAACAGATCTCGGGGACATAAAAAGCGCACTTTATGTCACTGTAATGTATACTAATTAATGCGTGAAGCGCGTCTATTTGAGGTTAAGGGTTAACAAGAAATGTATTTGATTCATATTGTTATTTACCTGCACTCATCCCAGTTGACCTACTTCTTGCCGACATCGGGGCATTTGCAAAATTGTCTCGGCCTCTTCTTCCTGCACTGTGGCGGTGTGAACCGGTCGGGGCCCCTCCATGCCTCCTGTCAGATTGTCGGTAGTGCCCTTGACCTTGGTCGTATTCCCTTCTCGAGCGACCTTGACCGTATTCTGACTGTCTGGCGGTATCTGAGTGAGTTTCCGAGTCTCTCGGTATTTGGCGTGTGGACATATTGTTTTCAGACCGTCTCCGTCCCTGATCATACTGCATATCTCTCTCTGTTGTACCGTTGTTCTGCATAGAGGGTCTCCGGCTGCCGTAGTATCGATGGCCATCGCTAGATGTCATGTGAGCTCGTGTACCCTCTATATCATCGTTCCGTGGCACATTTAGTAAGTCCATGTCTCGGCTAGGGATATCCGTGTGACCAACAGCTGGGGAAACTAATGTATGAATCACAGGGCGGGTATCGGGCATTTTCCTTGGTCGAGGTTTTGGTATATCAAACTATGGTAAGAACATACCTTCATTATCATCGTCTTCCATTTTCATACATAAATCACATAGGATCACATTATTAATGGGGATAATATAATTAATATGTCCTAAAACACAAAAACATTTTTCTGCTTTTAAATTCGCTAATAAGTTGACTTAAGTATCAGTACAATTTCGGTAGCAGAAAACAGGAAGTCCGGATTATCCACCGCCAATGCCAATGCTTCAAAATCAAATCTCCGAATTAATTTCATGAAAGTCATACGTTTGTGTCGATTAAAATAAAACATTAATATACGAATATCAATTGAAAATTCAGCACTAGTATATAATCCAGGATAAAAACAACATTGCACAATTATTTCGCGTCAGGTACGTATATCACATGGTTATCATATGGTTTCGCGTAAATCACGAACTCTCAACGGGTAAATAGTAAATACATATGAATTCAATTCATAACACGAACTAAATATTTTCTCTTGTCAATAACTTCTACCTTTATGCAAGAAAGCAGACATTCGCCTTTCATTTGCGTATTCAATGCCCTCTTTTACCTACGCTCAAAAGGCCCACATTTTGTGAGTCCCTTGCACAATGAATTTGTATGTATATACATATAGATATAGGGAGCTTTTGGGAAGTCTAGTTTATACGAAATTAAATGGGAAATTGTGTGTCGCATACGGGTTCAATATTTCGTGTTCATTTGCATATTGAATATCATAAATTACGCCAGGCTAATGAGGTGGAAAGAAATGTTTATGCCAGAAGTGTTAGGAACAATTGTAAAGATGAATACAGGGAGAGCATTAGTGATATTGACAAATGTGTAAACAATTCATGAATACGCTCAGACAAGTATATCTTTCATTAACAATAAAAATGCTAGATCTATTTCATATTAATATACTCGCACCTCAGATCTGTTTATACTGTGACTCGCACTGATGCGGATCTGCCTGAGACGTTATATAATAGAGTCTCTAGTATGGCCTTTTTATTTAAATAAATTAATCAATAAATTAAATTTTTTAGGGTGAGTGAAAAAATAGATCTAAATCACTACCTTATTCTGGTGAATTATTTAACAAACATCTAGATAGTTTTTTACGTTCCTTTTCAAGTCAGCGTTTATGTCCAATTTAAGTTCATTTTACAACTTTACCCACGTATCTAATTGTTCAATCATTAAGCTTGAGAAGATAGATGAGTTATGTCCCTTTAAAGAATCTTTGCGCAGAATCACGAAGAGGCACATGCGCGCGAAGTACAAGGTACAGAGCTTAGCAGATTATCGGAGAAGTTTATGTTTCTAAACAGATTTGTAGACGTTTTTGTTTTACCACAGCAGGTTTTGCATTATGATATAAGTAATTCGGAGGTAAAGTTTACTTGCAATATAGTTGAATACATTACAGTGTTAATTCATTTAAAAGGATTTTAGAATTGACCTCAGTTTTCGCGGCGAAACAATCATGTTTTCAGAGTTCATAATTAATCTTATAATATGCTGCCGCTTTGTGATATTTTCTTTCTGGGACAAAGCGACACTTTTAAACCGAGACAAGTCTTTGAAACGTATAGATAAGTAGTAAACGATTGAGTTTGCTTTGGACACATTTCTTAGGCTCTACAAAAATTGGACTAGACATCGTTGGATCTGAAGCAAACTTTATATTTGGTCAAATTCAAACTAGATCTAGGGTGGTTTCCGGCGGTATCGTGGGTTCTCTGGTATCGCGGTATTGTCAGTTTGTTAGGAAAGAATTTGTCGATCGCCACTTAGTGACACCATTTTGTAAGTAACGGTTTTAATTGAAATAAACAAAAGGTAATGTCTCGGTAAATGGTAAGAAAAACGTAAATTTCTTGCACTATACCGACTTTCAACCAATACGCTTATGCGTATCACCCCATGTCCACTAAAAACCATTTTTTAGTATAAATAATGAATTGAAAGACTCAAGAAATGCTAGATCTTCGTTTGCTGTATTGTTTTATGAATGATGATTGTTTTGATCATGTAGCGACATCTGTAGGTGAAGCCAGTGGTCTTTTTTCAAGAAATACCGCGATACCAGAGAATCATGGGATTTTTTATGTAGGACAAACATGGTGAACAATGACATGTTTTAAAACGTTATTAGAAAGCCTGAAAAAAATTTTTTCACATTTTGGTACAAATATGGAATAACAGTGACATACAGAAATAAATTTCAGATAAGACTTCACTGATATTTTATTCCCGTTTATGTCGTTAGTACCGCGATATGAGAGAACACCATCCTACTCAATGTCAAAAACAAATAGCAAAGTTTTCAGCAAAACCCAGTCATAAATAACTGCAATAAAGGACTATCACATGCTTTAAATTAACAAATAGTATCAACCACATATTGTTTCAACTCTCTAACAGGCCTGATCATACAATTTTAAAGGTGACTGAAATTGACTTGGGTAAATTTTTTGGTATTCAGTAGTGGAAGTAATAGAACATATTAAGTGAAATCTTAATTAAGAAGGGGTGGAGTGATTGAAGCGAGCAAGCTCCTTAACCATTAAGATTTTACTTTATGTTCTCATTTACTTAGGATATAAGCTGCAATTTAATTAGATGACATGTGCGCCATGTGACATTCTTTTTGTGTAATGCATAACTTGTATCAGTAATTTGAATTTTTAGGTCTATTTCAATATTTTGTGACCGTGCCTTATGAAAATTGGAGGCACAATTTAATATGCCGGCAATTTGGATTTCTTATTCAATTATGATTTCGATGACTTGATGAGTTAAACAGTTTCCTAAGTCAACTAATGAATATCTCAACACAAGATGCTGTAGTTGAATTTGCCAGAAACTAATTAGAAAGTTTACTTGAGAAAGGTGATGGAAAAGATAATTGATCATTTAAAGTTACAACTACCATAAAATATGATTTGTAGAGAGAAAGAATTTTATGTTTGTTTACATGTTTGGCGATTTCCATTCTAAAAGGTGTCACTGGTAGTTCTAATTGTCAAAATGTTAAAAAATTGCTTTGGAAATCAAATAGATATGTCTTGTTTTGCTGTTTATTTCCACCTTTTACACACAAGGAATACGTTTCCAAATATGGTATTGGTAGCGCGCTATAATGTCATGATTTCTATGAAGCTGACATTCTTTGGAAATGATAAAGTGCAGCTCTTAATGGGTCCCGTTCATTGATTTCATTAGCTGGAAATGTAGGTTTTGTTCTGAATCCCCATTGTGAGCACCATACTGACTTAACTGAAATAAAGTTAGCCAAATGACCAGTCACCCAGGTTGACCCCAGTTAATAAAGCATCCACTGTCACATATCTCTGCTGTCACCATGGCAACGGCACTCGGTGTCTGCTTTAATCTGAATCAGTCAAAGGCTTGTAGATGGTCCCAGATGTCAATGTACCCAGGGGTCAAAAATCCCACTCGTCCGCTTGTAATTTTGAGTGGAATTTGACAGGACAAGTAAACTTTTGCAATCCGGTCGTCCTGAAAGATGGGTAGATTTTTTTAGGAAATGGGCATTACTTTCTACCTCGTAGCAGCTTGTCCATGGCAGAATGCTCAAATCATCTCCTAGATCAGAGTGAAAATAAAACCGGAAATGTAGATGAGGATGCTAAAAAGTCAGCATCCTTTATGTTGGAATATCCCGGTATCTACTGGTATCCATAAAAAATGGTTTAATCAGTTTTTCTTCTGATGAATCTTAGGGCAACTGTTGATTGAATTTTACATTAAAATATATAGAAAGTCATGATTTTTTATGCTCCTGAAGGTAGGCATATAGTAATCGCACATTCTGTCTGCCTGGATTTCGTTTCCCCTCCATAACTGAATGGATTTTAAAATAACCTGACAGAAATGTTCACCATCATGAGACAATGTGTGCAATCCTCAGGTCTGTTGCTCCAAGGTCAAGGTCACACTAAGAGTTCAAAGGTAAAAAATGGAGTCCATTTTTCATTTCCGCTCAGTAACTGACATTCCTTGATGGATTTTAAAATTATTTGGCAGAAATGTTCACCATTATGAGATGACGTGTTGCGTGCAGTCCCAAGGTCTGAAGCTCCGAGGTCTAGGTAACACTAAGAGTTCAAAGGGTTTGTTTTTTGTGGTCAATAAAGGGGACTATTTATTGTTTCCACCCCATAACTCTGATATTTCTTGATGGATATTGAAATTACTTGGCAGAAATATTCACCACCATAAAACAATGTGTCATGCGCATTCTCCAGATCTGTAGCTCCAAGGTCAAGGTTACACTTAGAGTACAAAGGTCAAAAATGGGGTCTATTTTTTGTGTCTGCTCCATAACTCTGAAAATCCTTGATGACTTTTTGAATTACAGGCAAATGTGTTGTGCAATCCCGGCTCTGTAGCTTCAAGGTCAAGGTCACACTTAGAGTTCAAAGGGTTTGTTTTTTGTGTCCACTCCATATCTTTGTCATTCCTCAAAGGGTTTAGATTTTTTTTTTTTTTTTTTTTTCATAATTTAATGTGCACTGTAATGATACATTGTGTTGTGTACATTATCCAGGTTCATAGCTGAAAGGTCATGGTCGCACCAAGAGGTCAAGTGTCATAAGCCCTGATAGTATATTGGTTTGCCCTCCATCCAGCTGTGCAGATATTGGGATGCTGTGATAACTTAAAAACCATATTATAAGCTAGCTCAGTGAAACTTGGTATATGATGGCAATACATGTGTATGGAGATTATGCACCTCACCTTGACATTTTTCTTGGATAAAAATACTGCTGCTGTGGTTATGAAAATTATCAAATTGCAATATTTATTTTTATTGACAAGCATTCAAATAGTCAAGCAGGCTGTCTTACGGACAGCTCTTCTTTATTACATATTTTAATCAGGTAGATGCTCATATATGATCATGCTGGGCAGGTGATCTTTTTATCAGTGTCTTAATGTCTGACGCTAGTCCTCATTTAAGAGGGATCTAATACAGAAATAATCTGGCAAAATTTTTTTTTGCCTTACACATTTTTTTGGCAAACTTTTTTTTATATTTAAAAGTGACATCGTTTCTCTTTTCGCCCTCTAGGTTGACATTTGAGTTTTCTGAAAAATCATCAGTCACTTGGTTGTCAGACATGTTCGCTGGTCCAATGTCTTTCATTAAAGTCTTTAGTAACAGAAGTTGCTAAAAGGTAATCAGTTGAAAATATGAGATACATATTGCAGTGTTCCCAGATACTCCCATATGTGTTTTTTTACCCCCCTATTGGTCTTCATTACCAACAGTTTTAAAACCTTTGCTACAAATCACTTACAGAGAGGGTACAAAAGTTCAAGAAAAGCACAAATTTTACCCCCACTTTCAGATAAAAAAAAACAAACCAATGAAAGATATCATTTACGAAGATAAACTTGCCCACCGGATTATCTTCTTTGAAAAATCACTGGCCCGCAGTGATTTGAACCTGGCGCGGACAAGCGGGCATCCACTTAAGAAAACCCCTGAACACTTCTATTGGTCATTCTTTCTTTTTGTAAATTCTTGAAGATATTTTATTGAGATACCCATGAATTATAAATATATATTTTTCAGTGACTCTTGCACAAGATTGTATGGATCATGCCCAAGTGCCCCCACAAGGATCAGAAACATGTTGACGGTGTTTATAGAATCTTTCGTCAGTGCATGAAGAACTTGATCCATACTACAGACTCAAACAATTCAATCAGTAGGTCTGTAAGCAATACATCATTTGGGAACCAGACCCAGAATGGTGTTGAAAAAGTGAAGAAAAATTCTGGTCAAGGTTCAACTGATGATTTCAGAAATGAACATTGTTGGCCAAGTAGGAAGTTGGACTCATGGAATGACACCAGTGTCACTTCTCCTACAGAGCTTGAAGTCTCTGTGGACAGTTCAGATAATGGTAAAACAGGCCATAGAAGTAGGTCCAGGTCAAGTGTAATCAAGAAATCAAAGGTTAGTAAAAGAAATTGGATTAGAAACGAAGGAAGAAAGATGAGCAAATATGCCCGCTTTCCTAGTTTGAAAAGAGGAAAACAAGACAAAAGCAGGCCTAGACATGAGGAAGAAAGTCTATCTGAATATGGTAATCGCAGAACTAAAAACACAGCTAATGTTAATTATCAAAGAAATGTAACAGAAGATTGGAGTTTCGATTATCTAGTGGTTGAAAACAGTAGTATAAAGACTGGAAAGGATGAGACCAATGCTGCAGTCATGTCCCATGGCATGAAGATGGGCTTTGTAACAGATGAACAAAGAAACTGTTCGAATGAAGGCAACAGAAATAACATGAATAACTCTAACATGAAAAATGAGAAAATGCTGGCAAGTGAGTCAAAAGTAGAACTTCTTAGTCTAGATGAGTTTTATTTAAGAGAAGAGGTAGACAAGCGACTGCAACTTGAAGCGGATGACCAAAAAAAACCTTTTGGTTCTCTTGTGAGTACTCCAAAGAAAAATTCTGAAAAAGGATTTGTGAGCATTGATGAAAGTTTTCAGCATATAAGTCTTAAAGATGATAAAGCTAAAATAGTTGATATTAAAGAAAATGTTAATGAAGAGAAGACTGTATCCTCACACAACCATATTGGACATTCTAAATCTAGCTGTAAGTCTGAAGAGAAACAATCTCACAACAGCTTTAAAGGTCCATCCTTACAGTTGAAAGGAGTTAAAAGTGTAGGAAGGAGTCCTTTTACAAGGATGTATGTCTGTCCTCCACCCAGAGGTAGATTTCGGCCATCAGCAGGCAGAGGTAGGCTGAGGGACAAGAATGAGCTTCCTGAACTACCACCAAGATTTCAGCGGATGAATTCTAGAGAAAGGAATCTGAGATGTGGTAGAGACCAGCTTCCTACTAGAGGCAAATGTCAAAGACCAGAATCCCCTCAAATACAAGAAGTAAGACATTCCAACAGGAACCATTGCAAGGATTACCAAAGAGAAGTAAAAGATTCAGCATGCACATACTCTGATGTTGGTTCACACTTTAATACAGATTGTATTAATTCTGAAAATGAAGATGCACTGATAACAAGACGTAATGTGGAAAGAGAAAAAGAGGTTGATAATGCTGTTGACAAACAACGCCTAGATGCAGTGACAGAATCTATACATATTTCTAGAAGGTCCCCTCTGAACTTTTCCAAACAACATGGCCACATGTCAGTTTACGAGCATATTATACCTTGCTCAGAAGATTGGGGCTCTGATTTAGCAATTGAGTTAGAAAATGAGGGACACATTGATATTGGAGAACAAAGGAATGAGAAACTTTCTGATTTTACTGGTACAGGTATTATACATGATGGTTTTAAAGCTACCGTATGTGGAATTCAGGCCCTTGAAAACGATGTGATTTGTGAAAAGCAATTGCAGTCTTCAATATCTGAAATCAATTCTCCGGAATCTGTTCCATACCTGCCTCCACCTCCAGGTGAATTTGAAGATGATTCCAAAGCAGAACATGATGTGGCGGATAACATGCAAGATATAAGAAAAGAAATATATTTGCCTCCACCCCCTGATGAACCCCCAGATCCTTTTGAATATGAAGAAATGAGAACACCTGAAGAATTGATTGAGTTAGATACAGTGGAGGTATTTCGAGATGTTCCTCCTGAGCCTGTTCAAGAATGTTCAGATGTGAATAGTGAACTTAAATCTCTCAGCAATGAAATGTCAGATGAAAAAGACAGAATAACAGTAGCCAGAAAAGAACTTGACATAAGAAGAGGGTCCCCTAACTTAGACTGTATTGGTATAAATAAAGATAATGTTAATTTGTTTAAGCAGGTATACCCATCTATGAACAACAGTGATGATCAAGTTATGTCTGTGACAGGTTCAAAAAGACCTAATGTGATGGCGGAATGTGTACCATGGATTTCCAATGGTCCAAATGGAAGAAATTTAGAGAAGCAAGAAGATGAGTCTGCTGAAAAGAAGGTAGCTAGTTTTGAAAACAACAGTCACCATGGATTTTGGGATGAGGATTATGATAAGTATTGCTTAATGCAGCAACAATATTTTCTTGGAGATTACGGTCGATTGTTCAGAAGAGTACAGAAACTGGTTGAATTATTTAAAAGCAACAAGAGACTGGTATGGCTGGAATATGCAACAAAGATATCAACCCAGAAACTTGCTTGAAAGTGGACATTGGCCACCGAGACAAAGTTCTTCATACAGGGAAGAACATTTAGTTGATAGTACAAATGCTGTTGCAGGAGATGCTGACACTAGTAAAATGGTGCCCAACAGAGACTACGATAGTGGCATTTATGGTAAAGGGTGTAGTTATGCTCATGGGCTTTCTGATTACTGGACAGACAACATGCCATATTGGCTTCGAAGTCAGCATCCAGTTTCAGATATGTGGGGTGGAGACTGGAATTACCCAGAACCTCATGCGGAGGTACGCGACAGAAAAAGTGAAAATCTAAATGAATCTGGTGTTAGCAGACATTCTGTTGGAGCTAAACTAAGACACGGAAGCAAGAAAGAAGGGAAATTACCTGTGACTGTTGAGGAAAGAAACCTTAGGATTGCTCATAACAAGGAAAAGGGTCAAGATGAATGTATTGATCAGGAAAAGGAAAGACAGAAACATTCTCTGCATGGAGGTGGATTGGACAAGCAAGAAACTTCATCTGTAAGAGTCAGGTGCCCGTGCGAGCCCAGTCAGGTTCAGTATCTAGTGTGGAAGATGTGTAAATGTCAGGATGGCAACCCACAGCTGTGTCAGGTCATCCCTGGGGGCACTGATGAGCCCCTCCAGGATTTGGGATACTACACCTATGACTCCTTAGGTAAATAAACTTTGTAAAACCTGTTTGTTGTTTGTTGTTTTTCTCTCTGAGCAAGTTATTTAGATATATCTTCTGTGCTGCTAGCTACAGAATTACCTTGTGTAGATTTTTTCTCATGGTTGAGTCACAGAACTTAAGCAAGTTATGCCCAGTCTGGTCTTAAATGTCAAAGCATTGTATTATAAAAGAGGACTTTTATCTACATATATGAAATATATATATAGAAAAAAGATTGCTTGTAGGTTCTCATAAATTTATAAAACCAAGTGTTGGGGTTTTGAATAAGCGTAATTATGTGGGTTGTTTCAGATCAGGAAAATGTGTCGGCCATCTCGCGGACAATAGGCCCAGGGGGAGGGACTGGAACACGAGGACCTATCCGTTGCTCCACACCTGTGGCCTCCATTAGTCAGGGCAGTTTGCACCCACCTCCAGGATTTGAGGCTCTTGTCTACCCGTGTGTAAGAGGAGGTAAGCTATGAAATGCTTTGTGTCACCTGCCTTAACCCTTTCCCTCATAGAGGAAACCATGAAAAGACCTATGCGAACAGCATAAAACCAGATCAGCCTGCGAGTAACTTGCAGGCTGATCAGGTTTTATGCTGTTCGCTGCTCCTCAGTGGTCTGGTAATGAGGATTTTGTAATTAATTTGGTAAGGTTTGAGTTTGGCTTTCTGCAGATCAGGCTTTATGTTGTACCTATTGAGTGCGTCAAAATGAGTCTATATGAGGGAAAGGGTTAAGCAGAGGTGACATACAGGGATCACTTCTCCCATGTCTGTCTGTCACACTTTTTCTGTTGTGCTTCTTTCAGTAGGTGATACATGTGTTCCAAAGTACACTTCTTGTATTTTCCTTTTTTTATCAGGATCTATTGATATGGGTCTCCACTTAGGAAGTCTTCATGCATGTTTTATGAAAATTCAATGTACCCTAGGATTTCGTTTCCTCTCAAAAAATTCGGTGAAATCCTTTTCTTCCATACTTGTAGTGCAATTTAAGACTCCTTCATTTTTCATCAGGAAAAAGAAAACTGTTTCCGACAAATTTTCAAAATATTGTCATAAGTCTGGTTGGTATATTTTAAACAGAACCTTCTTGATCTGGGTAGAATATGTATTTGACACAAAGCTTTTCTCAGGCCAGAAATGAAATGAATGTTGCGACCTCACAGGTTCTTTTTTTTCTATGATTTATGTTTCATTGGGTTCTGTATTTCCAATATGGAAGATGATAATGAAATAACATGTTGTTTTTTTTTGTCCCATTCAAAATATTAAACACATGTATAGAATATTTTTTTTGTGTAAAAAATGATTTTTTATGTAGTCAGTGAATTACTTATTATTGCATTAAATAAGACATTGAAACTTTGTTATTTTCAATAAGAGATGAATCACATGCCATGTTAGGTATATTCTATACTACTTCAGAAACACATCCAGGTCCCCCAGGCCAGGACACCAGGAGAGTGCAGAGAAGAATGCCTGATACAGTGCCAGATAGTATAGCCGCCACTTACCACACTCAAACTGGCTTGTCCTTTGAGAATAAGCCTGGCATAGGCAGAAGTCAGAAGATCAGAATGCAACATCCTTTGGAGACTCGGCAGGATTCGGAAAAGCAGTTGATAATTTACAAAATGTGCAAGTAGGTACTGAATGGTTAGATAAGAACAATAACAAGGCAATTCTTGTCGAGAGAGATGCAGTTACTGAAGGACTAGATTTAAATAGCAGAGCTAAAGGAAGTGAAGTAAATTGGAATAATAAGCCAGTTGATTTGTCAAAGATGCCTGCCTGTGTTGAAAGGTCTGCTACTCATCTGACAAGAGCAGAAGAAAGCTTGAACAAGGCTGTGGAGACCAAAACTAGTTTGACATCAGCACTGCAGATAATGAGAGGTGCCATTCATGCAATAGAGAACTTGTCGAAGAATACAGACACCAAGAAAGTTACACTAGGTCAAACAGATGGTGGTGCTGAAATAAGGGAGGTTGTGAATGCTTCAGTTTGTAATGAAACCTATGATGATATTGATAAAGTGCAATGCCACAGTCTTGTTAGAAATTCTTCTGAAAGAGGGAGAAATCATGCAGGAATCAAGACAGGTTTTACAGGCAATGCATTAACTGATGCTGAGAGGAAAAGTTCCAAAGTGAATAAAGAAGAATGGGGAGATTCAGTAGTAGTTGAAAACACAAGTGATATGGTGAAGATACTGAATACCACCTGTACAGATTACCTGTCTAGCAATGAACTGAGCGATGATAGCAATGATGAAAAACTAAAAGATAGCATCTTAACTCAGTCTGAATCAGTTTCAGAAGATGAAGGAGAACCTAATAATGAAATTCTGGAACATGAGATTACACATTTCTCAAATGATTCTAGGGTTATGAACAATGCACTGAGTGCACATATGGAGTATCTGAAACAGCACACCTCAATGAATGGACCTGTTCATAGAGGGATGACTAGCCCAAGGTTTTTTCAGAACCATTTTCAACCATCCTGTAGACAATCTCTAATGTACAGAGGGGTAACTGGTCCTCCCCCTAAGATGCAACCATTCAGAACACCGGTCCCAAGGTCCAGATTTGGTCCTCCACCAGGCATGGTTGGCCAGTTCAGAACAGATATCCCACCCCCTGGTTTTATGCATTTGCCACCGCCAAAACATGTGTCTTTGACCCAGGAGGAACTTGGATTAAAATCACCTCCCCCTCCATACCCTGACAGTGGTAGAAATTTTGTCCAGAGGCTGGCCAATAAACCACCAAAAGGTTTGGAAGGACCGAACCTGAAATATGGCCCATGTAGAACAACGCTAACCTCAGACAATGTCAAAGATTGTCCTCAGATGAACAAGGTGAAACTTGTAGATTACGTTTGTAGTGATGATGAAAGTTCATTTGACAGTCTGATGAATTCTCAGGGAGACAGATTGTGAAAGATATGCCAGGAAGTGATGGAAGGAGAAGTGAAAGGGATAGTGGATTGTTTCCAACACCTAAAAAGTTCAAGTCCTCGGAGAGTGAAGGTTCCTCCGGAGGTATTGCGAGTGACAATGACAGTAGTCATGGTGATAGTGAAACACTAGACCCTGCAATTCATTTTGTTAGAAGGCCACAGAAGAAAATGAAACAGAAAGCATTAAAGTCCTTCAAGGCACTGGAACCGAAGGTACTGAAAGCAGCTTTAGAAACTACACCCAAAAAGTGTTCAGAAACTGCAGAAAATAGAAGTTTTGCGGATGTGTTGAGTAATGCTAGAAAACGCAAGGACAACGGGGCTCAAACAGGATCAAGAGAAGACAGTGTTAATGCAGAGAGTGGCCAACATTTGCAGTCACTCTTGCCAGCGCTACCTTCGACACATTCATCCCTGTCACCTCTGCCACTTTTCCCCATGAGTCCATTCTGGGGCATGTACCTTGATGCTCAAAACTCCTCCCTCCTGGGGCAGAGCCCGACAGAACCACTGTACTCCAAAATATCACCACTATCAAATAACCCAAAACAGTATCAGAAAGAAATAATCAGTCCATTCAGAAAGACTGGTAGCAAGTTTTTCTCACCTGGGCAGGCTGCATCTCATTCCCCATCAGAGACCGACAGTGAAAGTATCTCTCTCAGAAATGACTGGAAGAACAACTTCGTGAGTTTCCACAGTTTTGGGGTGAAGTATATAGACACACATTGCCATCTTGACTTCCTGTTCAGTCGAGAAGGTTTCCATGGCAATTTAAAGAAGTACATGGAGAAGCATCCCGAGACGTTTCCCAGTATGTTTGAAGGCTGTGTGGCAGTCTTTTGTAACCCCGCTTCCTTCACACCCAGAGGTAATTAATTATCAATTTTGTTACAGTCCTTTTTACTGGCTATTTCAGGGAAAAGATCCAAGCCAAAATTGGGGAAATCGAAGTGAAATATTCAAATTAGGGGTAAGGGGTATACAACCCTTTTCATCAGGTTTTCATTGAAAATCCTGGTTATTAGAACTGGGTATGTCATAAGGAAGGTGAATGCATAGGTGCATGGGTGGGTGTTTGTCAAACTTTTCGTTTCCATTGAATATCTCCTGTTAGAGATACTGTTTTACTTGGTAGGTAGATTCCTTATGGGAAGAGGAAGATTGGAATTGATTCTCAGAATAATAGGGTCAGGGTCACTGTTATTAACCCTTTCCCTCATAGAGGACACCATGAAAAGACTTATGCGAACAGCATAAAACCAGATCAGCCTGCGAGTAACTCGCAGACTGATCAGGTTTTATGCTGTTCGCTACTCCTTAGTGGTCTGGAAATGAGGATTTTGTAATTAAATTTGGTAAGGTTTAACTGTGGTTTTCTGCAGATCATGCTTTATGTGATGCCTATTGAGGGCGTCAAAATGAGTCTATATGAGGGAAGGGGTTAAATTAGATTTGTTCCCGTCAAATTCTTTTAGGAGTGAATTATGACGATCAGATTTAGTAGATAGATACTTTATGGAAAGAGGGATGTTGGGATTTATTTTCATGTCAATAGAGTCAAGGTCATGGTCACTGTTGCTAAAAATAGTTTTCCTTGCCTGTTGTGTCACTTTGAAACCTGTTTTTGTTTTTTTTTGTCACCTGCTGTAAACGGGTGACACATAAGGATCCATTTTGCGGCATCTGTCTGTCTGTTCGTCATTTTTTTCCCCTGACACGTCAATCTGTGTCACACGTGTTCCAAAGAACACGATTGTGTGTCATTTGACTGGCTTCTTGTTTAGGCATTGGATTTGGCTCAGACTATCTTACCTAGTGTGTGTATTGAAAAAGACGTGTTGTATAAATGTAAAAATTCAAAATTCAAAAAATCATATTCCAAGTAGGCAGCATGTTAACTTGATAACCTTGGCTATTGACAATGAAAAACTGATTAACTTGCAATTGAGAAAGATAAAAAAAATCTTTTAAAACTGCAAATTAACAAATGCATGCTATTTTTTTTTACAGCGTTTACACCTGCTTACTCAAACATTCATTTCTGATTAAATAGCTCAAATTTTATCTTAAAAACTGTCACCTCTGCTTATTATCACCTGAGGAATATTGAATGTTTCTTTGACATAAAGAAGGGTCGCATGTTAAGTGCATGCTCTCAGTGCATTCTGTTGTTTGGAATGGGGGATACTGCTTCACAAAAGAATGTCGATAAAATCTCGTTCCGCAAGTTATAAAGGACAGAATGAGTAGTAACTTAATAGTTGGCCTTGGATAACGTTCTTAAAACAACAAAGAAATGAAATCAAACAAAATTTACTGTGCAGAATTTTTTTTTCCTGCTGAAGTCAATAGGTTTATGTGTTCTATGCTGCCAGCCTGTACATGTCTGTTCAGTTTACATAAGATTAATTTTACCTTGATGATATTAACTTCCATACTTCATCTTAAAATTCAAATTTTGATATTGGAAATTAAAACTTATAGAGTGAATTTGAATGCCTTTTTTTCGTATTTGAAAAGTAAACTTGACAATGTGTAGTTATTGCTCTTGGAAAATGCAACAAATTGAGCAATTATATACAATTAATGTGAATGATGCTACTGGGTCCACTTCTACTTGTACATTTTTTTTCTCCATAAATTATCAAAATAGGCTGCTCTGACAAAAGATTGGAATTTGTATTCCAGGAGTGTGTCTTATATCCAATATTTATACAGAACACAGTGGAAGTTGGCAATACATGAAAAGAACATTACTGAAAGGCATTGTGAAAGTTAATAAGTCTCCATAGATAAAACTGGTTGGGGACTATAGGTTTACGCATGCCTGTCCATCATTCTGTCTGTCCATCATTCTGTTTGTCCCGCTCTTGTGTCAGCTCCATAACTTAGACATTTATGGATGGATTTTAATAATACTTAACAAAAGTATTCCTCATAACCCAGGGGTGTGTCGTGCGCATCAGCCATATGCACCATTGAAAGAAGTGTTAAAAATTGTCTTTGGTGTTCAAAGGCTACATATTCATGTCCCCTCTATAAGTTCCATATTAATGGATGGATTTTCGTAAAATTTTACAAAAGTGTTTGTCATAAGACAAAGGTGTATCGCACACACCAACAGTATGCACACTTAAAATGTCAAGGTCACTGGAGTTGTTAGAAATTCTCTTTGGTATTTATAGGCTTTGTGTCCACTCTATAACTTCAATATCTATGTTTGGATTTTCTTTAAACTTTACAGAAGTGTTTGTTATGACACAGAGATGTGTCATGTGCATCAGCCATACGCATCCTTGAAAAATCATGGTTACTGGAGTTGTTAGAAATTCTCTTTGGTATTTATTTGTTTTGTGTCTGCCCTGTAATTTCAGTATCTATGGCTGGATTTTCATCAAACTTTACAAAAGTATTTGTCATTACATGAAGATGTGTTGGTGCAACAACCATATCCATGCTTGAAAGGTCAAGGTCACATGAGTTGTTAGAAGTTGTCTTTGGTATTCATAGGCTACATTTTCATGTCCGCTTTATGAACATCCATATCTATGTTTGGATTTTCATGAAACTTTACATAAGTGTTTGTCAAAACACATAGGTGTGTTGCAGGCATCAGCCATATGCACACTAGAAAGGTCAGTACGTTTTTTGGATCATAACCCATTTTTATAAGATAAGCTTTATTTTGAGTCAGCAAGACATATACAATTAACATATGCTTTTTAGAGCTTTTATAACCAACCAACTATATAACCGTAATATAAAGTTAACAAGTGTAAAGAGGTTACAAATAAGAGAATATAAATTACAAACATAAAAACTATGAACAATATGCTAATCGCACCTTCGATATGGTCTAAAACTGCTTATAACCTGAAATGGGATAAGATGTGACCATACATATGTGGCATATGTGTGCCATTATAATAAAATATCACTCAAATCAGATTTGAAATGACCTGATTCACATATTTTTTCAAAGGGGTTTTGGATTAATGTCAACAATTAAAATATACTTTAGCACATTGAGAAGGTAATAAGAAATACATCAATATAGCAGCTAAAATGACAATAGGAATATATGTAGTAGGTTAATGGTAGATCAAACAGAAAGGGTTGGAATAAAACAATCAAATAAAAAATAAAACAAATACCTATAACATATGTAATAGCAATCTATAGTAATATATAGGCTAAGCAGATAATGTTAGATATACATAAGTTTATCTTTACATGACAGTACAAACTCATCCGTTGGCTGGCAACAAGCTAAGACAAAAAATGACCTAGACAGTATTGCTCGCTATACTGACTAAGCCTTGTTCTTTAACTCTTCATTTAAAGTCATTGCGGGAAAGTTCACTACCATTAAGGGTAAATTATTCTCTGTGACATTTTGTAAGTTCTATCAAGAGTTATGCCACTTTTTTTTACTGAGGAATTTTGGCATTATGCCTCTCCTATTTTTTTTTTTTTAAAGAAGAGAGCTCAACATCAAGCCTTTATGATTGACACCAATAGCAGGTTACATCCCAAAGTCAGTAAATAAGTCATTTTTACCCATTTTAGAATTTCAGTAAAAAAGCAAGTAAGATTTGCTCTTGAATTTTCTTTGACATAATAAGATTTTATATGGAAAATAAATAAGGCTATTTTAGGCTAAAAAAGCCTTGGATTTCTGGAAAAACATTCATTAAAAAAAATGGTGGTCAACTTGGTGCACATACATATATTGCGAATGTTTTATTTGCTACTAACAGGTTGCCATACAAATAACTTTTATTTTGCAAGTTCAGTTCACATAATTACAACTTCACCCTGTACTTCATTTAGACTCAATATGATGCATTGGCAAACAGATCATGGTCTGCTCTGTTTGCTAATACAATATAGTAACTCAAAATTGACAGTCTGCCTGGCAAAGAAAAATCCATTGTTCTTATATCATTTAATGTTCAGTAATTTAATATTCATGATATCATAATTTGTACATAATATTCGAGATCTTTAAAAGATATAAAAAGAGGTTTTTATAACATGGTTATTAAACACAGAACTGTTGTCCTCTTTGTGCAGGTGGACTGTGGATGGAGGTGGCCAAGGAGAAAAATGTGTGGATCGCCATGGGCTGCCATCCCAAGATGGCCACTGACTTCAGCGAGGCTGCAGAATGGAAACTGAGGAAGTGTCTGGAACATGACAAGTGTATAGCTCTGGGTGAGATCGGCCTCGACTACTCCGGAACGTGAGTCTCTTAAAGTTTGTGTTTTACAAATGACAGCCATGCTTTGATTTTAATCTTTTAGCTGCTGGTGTATCTGATTTTATGCCATGTTAATGGAAATGTTTATAAGAATCAGAATATCAGTAATTCATGCAGTGATAATTTTACTTTTGTAGCAAGAGTCCTGGGACTTGCTGGGCTAAAAATATATGAATCCCAATATGGAACGTATTGCATTCTACTTTGATTTCAGTTGCATTTTCTGTATATTTTAGGTATCCAGTGGATGCATTGAAATTAAAAACATTGCATCCACAGCTAAAACATTGCATCCTGGATGCCGGATGCAGAGGTAAAAAAATCACTGTTCATGGTCTAAACAGATTTTGCAATGTATTTCATACTGAAGGTTTTTATAAGCAGGGATCAAGATAAACCTAGAACAGCTTGCAAGCTTAATAAAGGCTGATCAAGTTTGATACTGGTCCAAAAAGTCATTTTCCTGTTTAAGGTCGGAAAAAAAAAGTTCCGTTTCTGGTCTCCCAACCGACCCAATTTTTTGACAGCTGACCCAAAAGTTTTTTTTTACCTTTCTGCCTAAAAAAAAAAAAATTCCCTTTTTCTACCTTTTGTTCATGTAAAAATAAAAAAAGAAAAAAAAGAATAAAATATGGACCTACCAACCCCCTTTTTTATTTGCAGGAGGCCAGAAATGGAACTATTTTTTGGTATTATTTGGCCTAGTTTTTTTGCGGAATTTTTTTTCCTATTAAATGTGATAGTCTTTCAATGTATGTTATAGGGGTGCAACGATGCA
This sequence comes from Solen grandis, assembly GCA_021229015.1. Taxonomy (NCBI): domain Eukaryota; kingdom Metazoa; phylum Mollusca; class Bivalvia; order Adapedonta; family Solenidae; genus Solen; species Solen grandis. The sequence goes on from CM037777.1 coordinate 67,707,891, forward strand.
GGTTTCTGACGATTCGATTCGATTCGATTTAAAATTCTTCGATTTTCGATTTTTCGATTCGATTTTTTTTATATATTTGATAAAGTACAACTTCTATCAGATTTTTGACTAGACTCTTTTGTCTTTTTTTTATTGAACAGAATATGAACATTTTACTTGAACACATTTGAAATACTTAACATAATATACTGTAAGTGTTGACTAGAACATAGTGTCTGACCATGTACTTCATAGAACAGTCACTGCTAAAACCAATGATAATGAATGGAAACTTTTTTTGCATTCAAAAAGTTATAGTACTAACTTACTTAGTGTTAGTGACTTTTTCTCTAATATTATGGTAATCATTTTGCATTATGACTTTATGTGGTTCCCAGCTACTGCCAGAATGTCAGAAGCAGGGAACAAAATAAAGCCAAAATGCAAATGAATGACCTACATGTATTAAAAATCTTTCATTTAAATCAAAATAGCAGTAAATGTTCATTAAGACATTGGTCAAATGAGTATATATCTCAGTCTCTGGTAATTTGACTAGTTACATGTACCATGCCTTGTTCTTTCACAAAACTAAGTTTTTCTTAAGAAAGATTAAATAGTCAACTTGTTCTGGGTTTAAACATGATCTCTGAGCTGTAACTACATCCCCAGCTGTCGAAAAGACTCGTTCACTGGCAACTGATGTTGCTGGGATGCTGTGATACATTTTGGCAAGTTTGCTTAATAATGGATAGTTCATTTCATTTAGTTTCCACCATTCCAATGGGCTTGTATTTAGGGGCATTGGATTTTCAGACTTATAAGCTAATAGTTCGTTGTCAACTCTGTTTTCAACTGACTGTCCAGGTTCCACTTTTGTTACAAAAACATCCCCAAAGAGATCTTCTAATGCAGACTTGGACTTTTTCTTGGGAGGCTCTTCCACAGGTATCTCAGACTCTGAAGAAGGTGTCTCTGCAGAAGTAGATGGCTCAGTCAACTCTAGATGTGGTGCAACTGGCAGAGATGGGTTGGCTGAAGTTTGGTCGGGTTTCTCAAGCTTTACCTGCAAAGAAACAAGTTAAACATCCATTGAATTTAGTTGAATAAAAAATATGACCAAATAGATGTGGCAGATAAGCAGGAGAACAGACAAAATGACAGAGAAGTGATTGATATTTTTTCTAAAATAGCAAAAGCAGTGATATCACAAGATATCACACAGGCTGTCTAATGATTTAAAAAGTAAATACTCAGATAAAATCAGTTATGTAAAATTTAACTAAAGATTGGTTTTATCATTCAATTCATATTCATTATCTTGCATTATTTTTTTTAATAATTACATAATTATAATATGAGGATTAAAATGTGGATATTAAAAAAATGTAGTGAGAGTATAGTACCTTTGTCATACATTGACTGGTCTTTTTGTTTATTTCGATGGCTTTTTGAGTCAATGATGTAAACAGGTTACTCCTCTCATCAGTTGACAGGTATGGCATCGTCTTAAATCTGGGGTCGAGGAAGGAACTTTCATGAAGAATGCAAAGAACTTCTGGATCTGTGTATCTGAAAAAAAAAATGAAAGATTGCAATTAGTGTTTGTTAATTTATCAAATTACTCTACAAATATCCCTTATATTAGCTCTTTAATGCCTATATTTTTCTCCAAAGAAGTATGAGACAATAGATCCTTTTATACAGAAAATATACCATATGAAAAAATTCTTAAATCCTATAAACCCAATTTGAGCATTCTACTTTATTTTAAGCTGATAAAATTCTTCAGAACTTCAGAAGTAAAATATAGCTTGGATGTATGGATTAATCCTTCTTTCACATAGTTCTCTAATATAATGAATTTCTTATTTTATTTTTTCTTAATTTTAGCATAATTTATTCTTTTCTAAAAACAAACATGAAAATCAAATACTAGTATTTTAACAATTTAGGACCCAGAGACACAGCTTGTACTTTTTGCCATTGAAACAATTTTAATATTTCTATACTAAACTAAGGCTTTATTATCAAATTACAAGTTCAATCTCTGTAGTATATTGTTCATTTATTTTTTGTTTGGAAAAAGAGAAATATTTGAACTGGCTTATCTTTAGAATTAATGAAGAAAAAATTAACCTTGGCTTAAGATCTGTGGTCACAGCAGCCTTTACAGCTTTGATAAGAGGGCTGTCACTGTCTTTGGTCTGTAGATCTCTAAGCAACTTCTCTTTCAATGGATGTATCATAGAAAGAGTTGGCGACTTGGAATCTGATATCACTGTCGTTATAGTCTTCAAAGGACCAAACACTGTCATGGCATATTCCGCAGAAGCGACATCATCATCAGACAGTACATGTACATCCTTGGCATTTTTTTAAATGTCCTTGGTAAGAAGTGCAGCTTCTATAGCAGGCTGTTGTTCCAGGTATCTTTCAATCATATCATAACTTGAATTCCATCGCATCTGTACATCATTTATCAATTTGTGACTGGGTAGGGACAAAAGAGTCTGTTTATTTCTAAGAACAGCTGCTGCTGTTGTGCTTCTATGAAAAAAGCTGACTACTCTTCTTATTCTGCCAAGTAGCCTGTCCATTTGGGGCACACGGAGACCTTTCTGACTGGCAAGATTTAATGTATGGGCAAAACATCCAACATGAGTTAACTTAGCTAGCCTGGCAGCATTGACAATGTTTGATGCATTGTCTGTTGTAACTGAGGGCAGAAGTCCATTTTTCTGCAGGTTCCATTTGGAAATGGAACTTGTGAGGAAGTTGGAAATATTCTCAGCAGTGTGGGCATCTTCCATGCGTGTAGTTTCAAGGACATAATTATTTATTTCCCAATCTTCATCAATCATATGGGCTGTTATGGTATTAAAACTCATTGTTGCCCTTGATGTCCAAGAGTCTGTAGTAAGAGCAATGAATGGTGCTTTGCTAAGATTGGCAGTTAATGTTGCTTTTGTCTCTTCATACAAGGCAGGAATTACTTTTTCTGCAAAGTGTGTTCTAGATGGAATGTCATATCTTGGGTCTAAGACAGCAACCATTTTTTTGAACCCGACATTTTCCACGATGGAATACGGACGCATGTCCTTTGCTATGAATGTGCCGATAGATTTAGTTATAGTCTCATGACGGTCTGAAGACCTTGCATACTTGTTTTTCATCGCAAATACATCATGGAGACGTAACTGACCAGTCGATGTCGATGAAACGGGCGGCTTCGTCTTTTCTTTTTTGTGTGATGACTCGACTGTTATGTTATGCTTGCGCTTTAAATGCGCGATCATATTTGTAGTGGTGCCAGCTTTGTGATTAATACTTGCGCTACAAAGTCTGCAAATTGTGTTTGTTTTGTCAATTATTCCCTCTTTCTTTTTAAATGCAAAGTGTTCCCAAACGGGAGACTTTAACGCAGCCGGTGGATCACATAAATCCAAATTGTCCGCCATGACTGATATTGCTTAGTAACGGATACGCTGCACTGAATTATTATCGGAACACTGATTGGACAAAATAGGTTTGGGCTAAAACTGAACCCGACTCGAGTCGAACTACGGTACATAGGCGCATCGCATCGAAATTTCGGCAAACAGAATCGTAATCGCATCGAGCCAAAAAAAATCGAATCGAATCGAACTTCGATGAATCGTTGCACCCCTAGTATGTTAACACCTACATTATAACCTATCTGAAATCCTCTGGTTTGCTATATGTCAATAGCTGAAAGTCATAATGTCAGGTTTCAGTGGTACAGTGGATAAGAAGGCTGTTAAAATCAGAATGCAGATAAATGACAGGGAATAATTAGATGTCTTGCATAAACTCCCAAGACAATATTTAACATTGTAAGTGTAGCGTATGGCACAAATGGTAGTGGGGTCAAGGTCACTGTTACTAAAACTGGAACCAGTAGCTATTTAGGGGGTTTGAACCAGACTAAAAGAGTGTTGGGTAGATGTTTAAATCTATCATATGAATAGCTTTAGTTGTAGATTGTCTGACATATCCTTTTTGTGTCACCTGGTGTAAGGACACATAAGGATCACTTTTCCGTCGCCAGTCAGTCTGTCTGTCCGTCCGTCACTTTTTCCGTCACACTTCAGCAGGTGACACAGGTGTTCCAGAGAAGTTCTGAGAATACTCTTGTTCAAAATTCATCTCCCCATTATGTAGGTTCCGACAGCATGAGAAGGTTCAGAAAGCGGTATTCCGATGCCAGCTAGCCATGGCTATAGAGCTGGGGAAGCCCCTTGTCATACACTGTAGGGACGCTGAAGAAGACTGTCTGACCATCATGAAGGAGGTGAGTCACAAGTTTAAACAATACGTTCCATAATTCTTTCCCTTATATTGACAGAGTTGTGCCCCTTTTTAGTCCCCTACCGGTGTTCACACCGGAGGGGACTATAGGTTTGCCCTCCGTCTGTCCGTCCGTCTGTCCGTCTGTCCGTCCGTCTGTCCGCTCAAATCTAGATCCCGCGATAACTTAATAACTAAGCAAGCTAACTTGATGAAACTTGGTATATGACTAGATGGCAATGTGTAGATTATGCACGTCATTTTATTTTTGTTCTTCGACTAAAATTGTGGTTGCTATGGTAACGGAAATAGTGAAAATATGGCAAAAATGGGATCCCGCGATAACTAAGCAAGCTAACTTGATGAAACTTGCTATATGACTAGATGGGAATGTGTAGATTATGCACATTATTTTATTTTTGTTCTTCGACTAAAATTGTGGTTGCTATGGTAACGGAAATAGTGAAAATATGGCAAAAAATGGGATCCCGCGATAACTAAGCAAGCTAACTTGATGAAACTTGCTATATGACTAGATGGCAATGTGTAGATTATGCACGTCATTTTATTTTTGTTCTTCGACTAAAATTGTGGTTGCTATGGTAACGGAAATAGTGAAAATATGGCAAAAATGGGATCCCGCGATAACTAAGCAAGCTAACTTGATGAAACTTGCTATATGACTAGATGGCAATGTGTAGATTATGCACGTCATTTTATTTTTGTTCTTCAACTAAAATTGTGGTTGCTATGGTAACGGAAATAGTGAAAATATGGCAAAAATGGGATCCCGCGATAACTAAGCAAGCTAACTTGATAAAACTTGCTATATGACTAGATGGCAATGTGTAGATTATGCACGTCATTTTATTTTTGTTCTTCAACTAAAATTGTGGTTGCTATGGTAACGGAAATAGTGAAAATATGGCAAAAATGGGATCCCGCGATAACTAAGCAAGCTAACTTGATGAAACTTGCTATATGACTAGATGGCAATGTGTAGATTATGCACGTCATTTTATTTTTGTTCTTCGACTAAAATTGTAGTTGCTATGGTAATGGAAATAGTGAAAATATGGCAAAAAATGGGATCCCGCGATAACTAAGCAAGCAAACTTGATGAAACTTGGTATATGACTAGATGGCAATGTGTAGATTATGCACGTCATTTTATTTTTGTTCTTCGACTAAAATTGTGGTTGCTATGGTAACGGAAATAGTGAAAATATGGCAAACAAGAAATATCTTTAAAAAAAGATATTCGGCGTAAAATAGAAAACAAACTGAACTCCTACAATCTAATAATAGACTGTATTTCAGGGAACCCAGATGTATTCTTAAAATAGTGATCATGCAGTCTATTTATATACATTCTGTACACACTGACATGGTTACGTTTACTTATTACGAAAAGGGGTCAAAGGTATGTTATTGTATATGTAAGATTCATAATGTTTGTTGGTTAGATCCGTATTGATAAAGTAAGACCCCCTAATTGATAGGAAAGTATGTGTTAATTATAATATATGGGTTAACTTCCACCTCCTCCGCATACTACATGATCAACAGGTTAAAGTGGGCGAGTCCACTTCTGCAGATTTGCAGGGGGATTTTTGGTCTAAAAATAAACATCGAAATCGATTTTATACAGCTACGCCAAAAAATGGGATTGATTACCATATTGAGTCAAGGTGGAGCCGGTAGGGGACTTTATGTGTTGCATACAACACCAGTTACTTGTTTTACTTAGAAAATAAAGCAAAATAATTATTTTATGGAATGCTTTTCTTCCAATTACTTTTGAACTTTTATGATACAGAACCTATATAACTGTAGTCGAGTCTTACAGATCTCACAGCAAGGTGCAGTTATAAGTCTGATCTTTGTATTGAAAAATGTATGCCCCTATTTTTAGCTCCACTATTCAAAGAATATGAGAGGTATTGTAGTCACCCTTGCATTGGCGTTGGCATTGCAGCTTTTGGTGAAAGTTTTGCATGCAAGTTACTGTCAACCTTATATCTCAATACCCATTTATGGAATTGACTTGAAAGTTCATTCAGGGGTATCAGACAACCAAGGTAGAAAACTCTTGACTGAATTTGATATTAATTATGGCCCCTTTTTAACGTAGAAAATTTGGTTAAAGTCTTTCATGCAAAAGAAAATTTGGTTAAAGTTTTGCATGCAAGCTACTATTCAGCTTGTATCTCAATAACCATTTATGATATTGACTTGTAGGTTAATGAATATGTTTAGGGGCATCAATATAAGGAAGATAACAAATTTTGGCCCCTTTTAACTTAGAAATTTTGGCTTAAGTTTTGCATGCAAAGAATTTCATGCTTATATATATTTTCAGTAACCAGGCATGGGTTTGATATGAAATTTCTTTAATATGTTCAATGGTATCATACTATAGTGGCAGATAGTTTTTGACTGAATGTAATGCAGAACAGGGCCACTTTTTTGACAAACTTTTTGGTTAAAGTTTTGCATGCAAGCTACTATCCAGCTTATATCTCAGAAATTTTTTAGGTATTGACTAGAAAGTTTAGGAGTGTGTTCAGGGCATCAGAAAACCAAGGAGGATAACTTTTGGACTGAATTTTATACAAATTATGGCCCTTTTCTAACTTGGATACTTGGTTAAAGTTTTGCATGCACAGTGTTATTGTGTTTATGTCTCAGTAAGTAGGCATGGGATTGATTTTAAACTTCATAAAAATATTAAGGGGTATCAGACTATCAAGGTATATTATTTTTGACTATCATTATGTACAGCGTATATGAAGGGCAAGAATTGAAATAGATTTCATATGATTTACCAACAAGCATTTTGAATAGTCAAGCGTGCTGTCCTCTGACAGCTCTTGTTGCATAATAGTTTTTCCCTATCCAAAAGGAAGCTTCAAACAGTGACTTCATACAGTTGGTTGAGCAGCCTACCCATAAACTTTGATCTGTTCTGGATATTGCCTCTACTAACTAACTAACTACCTGGCTGGAAATAGTTGCGTGGCCAACATGCCTGTGTACTTTTCCAACAACCACCTGGCGTGCGTTCAGTATGACAAACTGTATGCAACCGTACGCTTACAATCAGCTATGAAACTGTCTCATTGTCATAAACCACGATGTTGATGTAAACCCAGGTACAGCTTAACCCTTTCCCTCATAGAGGAAACCATGAAAAGACCTATGTGAACAACATAAAACCAGATCAGCCTGCGAGTAACTTGCAGGCTGATCAGGTTTATGCTGTTCGCTGCTCCTCAGTGGTCTGGAAATGAGGACTTTATAATTAAATTTGGTAAGGTTTAACTGTGGTTTTCTGCAGATCAGGTTTTATGTGGTACCTACTGAGTGCGTCAAAATGAGTCTATATGAGGGAAAGGGTTAAGGAGCACGTGAATAGCCTGCTGTATGGTCCTAAGATAACTCCATAGCTGACTGTAAGCGACCGATTGCAAACGGTTTGGCATGCTGAACGCACACCTGATCTCTGTCCACATGAAAATCTGTTGTATGAAACATACCTTTGAATATCATTAACCACAACATATTGATTTCAGCTAACTTGTTGTCAGTATTTGAATTTTGGAGTTATTTATTGTGACAAGGCCCTTTTTGGTAGGGGACTTTTAATAGTCTTACTTGTTTGCCTTTAAATATCATTCAAATGCCTCATGAAAATTAGGGCTGGAACAATTTCAAAACCTGATCAGCCTATGAGTAACATGCTGGCTGATAGAGGTTCACATTGTGCTATTCATCAACCCCTATGATAAAAATATAAGTTAATACATCAGTTCAGAATAAGGATAAATTGTCAGGTCTGCAAGGTCTGTAGTATATATGTTACTATATAATTCCATTACAGGTTGTACCCAAAGACTACAAGATTCACTGTCATTGCTTTACTGGTTACTATGCCAATGCCAGGCTCTGGATAGACGCCTTCCCCAACCTGTATATCGGCGTCACTCCACTGGTTACCTACAAGACGGCCACTCCCACACATGATCTGGCCAGGAAGATACCACTTAACAAGCTCCTGCTGGAGACAGATGCTCCATACTTCATTCCACGCTGTGTAAGCGATGAATATATTTATCATACAAAGCCTCACATCCCATCCTGTGCTCATTATTGCATGGAGACAGTGTGGTACGCGGGGGTATTCAGGGCTCTTTCACTGTTTTGGCCGAACAGTACCTCTCTCTTCAGGAGGGGGAATTTTTCGTGTCCTTTACTCCTGCTGGGGGAATTTTTGACAATTTTTGCTGCACATACATACAATAATTATGTAATTGAAAATGTACAAAATAGTTCCTGGCTAGCAGCTGTATTGGGTAAAACTGAAATGGAAATCAGATGATATTCAATGCAACAATCTGCTACTTTACCATTCTTGTTATTTTATGTGAGCTGTTACATATTCATTGGGGGGGGGGGGAATTTGCTTAACAATGGGGGTGGGGGGACATACTTTTTGGCAGGGGAATAGTGCCCTACACACACACTTAACAATGGAGATTTAGAGACCTGGTATGTATTAATCACCATCAGTAATAGGTCTAATTTATTGACATTATTTTGGGTCCAAATCTAGATACTATATATGCTATATTGGAGAATTTAATAACTATATGACTTTACAATGTACACTACATTAATGATATTAAGGAAAAATCAGTTTTGAGTCAGTTGTGGAATTGTTATATTTGTGTTATGATGAATCTGTACAGAAATGAATGGCAAATTTATGGACCTTTGATTTTTTTTCCTTTTCAGTTTAATTCACTAAGATAGTTGTTGCACCAATTCCTTCAGTTTTGAAGTTTTTCTTTTCTTTGAAAATTGGCATGTGTAATTATGAAGGGTATTCGTAAATGACTATGAGTATTACTGAAAAAGTTGTGGCATATACATCTTTATAATGTAGATTGATCTTGATGAGAGGAAGTGCAGTGCATAAGAACCATAACTCTACATGTTTTTTAAAGGAGTTATTCCCCTTTGTTAATTTTTGTCTTTTGATTTTGTCCGGAGCATTTCTCCAAAACTACTGTACCTATGTTGATCAAACTTCATAGGTAGATAGACCTTGATGAGAGGAAGTGCAGTGCATAAGAACCATAACTCTGCATTATTTTGAAAGGAGTTATTGCCCTTTGTCATTTTTAATCTTGATTTTGTCGGACATAACTCCAATACTAAAGTAGCTAGGTTGATGAAACTTCATATGTAGATTAATCTTGATGAGAGGAAGTGCAGTGCATAAGAACCATAACTCTGCATGTATTTTGAAAGGAGTTATTGCCCTTTGTCATTTTTAATCTTGATTTTGTCTGGAGCATAACTCCAATACTAAAGTAGCTAGGTTGATGAAACTTCATATGTAGATTGATCTTGATGAGAGGAAGTGCAGTGCATAAGAACCATAACTCTGCATGTATTTTGAAAGGAGTTGTTCCCCTTTGTTAATTTTTGTCTTTTGATTTTGTCCGGAGCATTTCTCCAAAACTACTGTTTCAAACTTCATATGTAGATAGACCTCATATGTAGATAGACCTTCATGAGAGGAAGGGCAGTTAATAAGAACCATAACTCTGCATGTATTTTGAAAGGAGTTATTGCCCTTTGTCATTTTTAATCTTGATTTTGTCCAGACCATAACTCCAATACTAAAGTAGCTAGGTTGATGAAACTTCATATGTAGATTGATCTTGATGAGAGGAAGTGCAGTGCACAAGAACCATAACTCTGCATGTATTTTGAAAGGAGTTATTGCCCTTTGTCATTTTTATACGCCCATCTTAAGATGGGGCGTATTATGTGAACGCTCACGGCGGGCGGGCGTGGAACATTTGTTGTCCGGGCTCTAACTTCAATACCGTTTGCCCAATCCTTTTCAAACTTTCCACACATGTGCATGGCCATAATATCTCGGATGAGTTCGATATCCAGCATTATCGCGTGAATGACTTAGAAGTTATGGCCCTTGACGTACACAAAATACTTGAAATTGTGATTGTCCGGGCTCTAACTTCAATACCGTTTGCCCAATCCTTTACAAACTTTTCACACATGTGCATGGCCATAATATCTCGGATGAGTTCGATATCCAGCATTATCGCGTGAAAGACTTAAAAGTTATGGCCTTGATACACAAAATACTTGAAATTGTGATTGTCTGGGCTCTAACTTCAATACCGTTAGCCCAATCCTTTTCAAACTTTTCCACACATGTGCATGGCCATAAAATCGCGGATGAGTTCGATATCCAGCATTATCGTGTGAAAGACTTAAAAGTTATTGCCCTTGACATACACAAAATACTTGAAATTGTGATTGTCTGGGCTCTAACTTCAATACCGTTAGACCAATCCTTTTCAAACTTTCCACACATGTGCATGGCCATAAAATCGCGGATGAGTTCGATATTCAGCATTATTGCGTGAATGACTTAGAAGTTATGGCCCTTGATGTACACAAAATACTTGATATTGTGATTGTCTGGGCTCTAACTTCAATATTGTTTGCCCAATCCTCTTCAAACTTTCCACACATGTGCATTGCCATAATATCTTGGCTGATTTCGATATCCAGCATTCTCATGTGAATGACTTTGAAGTTATGGCCCTTGATGTACACAACATACTTGAAAATTTGCTTGTCCCTAGTCCTTAGACCCAATGAGGTGTTGTCAGATCTTGCAGTTAATTAATAGAAATGTATCAACATTTTTTTTTTATGACTAACATCATTAACTAATGGGATTTTGGAATTATTTTGCTTATTTATGGACAGTAGCTTGTTTCTCTGAGCTATTTCTGGAGTCCCCATACCATGATGGGCGTATTTTGTGGCAGTCCTGACCCTTGTTAATCTTTTGATTTTGTCCGGAGCATAACTCCAATACTAAAGTAGCTAGGTTGATGAAACTTCATATGTAGATTGATCTTGATGAGAGGAAGTGCAGTGCATAAGAAAACCACAATGTAAATTCTTAAAGACAGGTTTTTGCAAACAATAAATATGGATGTGAACCATAATTAGACTGCATTTTTATTCTCCTCAGCTACAGATCTGGGGGGCAAATTGTTTTCTTCTGTGTGTCTGTATGTGTGTCTCTCTGTCTATCTGTCTGTCTGTCAAAACTTTTTAGCATTGTCCAAAACTTTTGAACCATTGCTCACACTAACTTTAAACCTTTCATACATGTAGTCTTTCACTCACGCAAACTTTTGAAACTGTATTCCTACACATGACAGACTTCCGGTGTGGGTATTGATCACCTTTAGTGATAATATTTTTTTTTGGTATGCTTATAAGCCCAAATCCTATGTGTGAACATTCGTTTTATGTGTCATGTGAATACATCCTGTGTCAAAGATGGGGGTGGGGGTATGAATCACCTTCAGTGATAGTTCTAGTTTTTTGTTTTTTTTTAAATATTTGAATGACTTGAATGGTGTATGTATTTAATTTGGTCATTAGTGATTAGGCCAGAATCTGTTGACCTTTGTTTCAGATCCCCAAAGATGACCTGCCTTTCTCTAATCCAGGCCTAGCAGTGACGGTTGCCAGGGAGATCGCCCAGTACCAGGAACTTCCCGTGGCTGCTGTGCTCAGACAATGCAGATATAACACAAAGTTCATGTACGGTATATAGTCATCAGTACTTGTCCTAATTAGACATTATAAAATGTCCTAGAGCCTCTGATGATGGAGATTGTCCTCTCAGACATAGTCTGAATGATTGTGGGTCAGCAAAGAAATTGACCTTGACCTTGTGTTGCACTTAGTGTCTACATATATATGTTTTGGCATACAGTGGCCTAGACATTGGTATACTCTGTAAAGAGGTCTTGTATAGTAATAAATGCTGGGAGGAGATATAGCATGAAGTGCCCTAGACATTGAATGGTAAAACATGACCTTAGCTAGAGGAGACAGGATACACCCTGTGCTGAAGTAGACTTTGTATGGCATATTGATATGGTTAAAACAAATTTAAGAACAAATCCAAGTTACTTACACTGCTGCCCCTCTTTGTGAATTTGGGGCTATACTGGAATGATGATTGTCCCGCTGCCTTTAGTGTCCTATCCCAATAACTTCATTTTCTCTGGTGTAGTTTATTGTAAATCAACAGTCCTTGAACTAGGTCTTCAGCATCACAGGTTGGGTCAAGGTCACTGTTGCTAATAATAGAAAATTAGAGTTGATCACTGTCTGTGGAGTATGTAGTGGTACCTGGGAAAATGCTTTGTTGCAGTGATGTTGGTCTTCAGTGATGGCTCTAAAGTGGTTATTAATCTGGATGTTTTGCACACTCCATTAGTACTGGAACTATTTGAAAACGGTACAGTTCAGCAGAACAAACAGTCTTGAACATGTTAATGTTATATAATTAACCTATCGTCAAATCATATACTAGGCTTATCAGATGTAATAATCATTGTTTGGTGAACATTTCATTTATTATACCCCTTTCTTCACAGAAGTGGGGGTTATACAGTAATCGCGCTGCTCACATTCTGTCCCTTCCTGTCCTGTCCAGTCCTACACATCACATGAAGACAAGGTGGGAATTGCAGGGGTATTAATCCCCTTTAATGATAGTTCTAGTATTCACAGTCCCGCAATGTTCCCTTCAACAATTCCAATGATATTGATTTCTTCTAAGAATTTTTTTAAATACATTAAAGATATGGAAATTTTGATGTTTTAGTTTGATTTCATGGTTTTGGTGAAACAGGATTAATGCATAATTGATAGTCTTATCTTACACTTTATAGGACGAGATGCTCTCATTTTCATGGTAATAGAAATAATTTTTTATGACTAATCGTGATATAAAATGCCATCTCAGGAGATTTCAAACGTTTTGCATTGGTTTTTCAATGGTATATGAGAGGCTGGTGTGATTTGATGTACAAAATATGCATAATGTGCTGATATTTTATCATTTGTTATCAGTTGTTATCAAGAAATAGTTACTTCTTTATTCTCTTTGATCTTTATAAGTTCATATTTTATTATAAATAACTGTTTAACAAAGTAAATTCTGCTGAGAAAAAAAAAGCACAAACTTATGTAAACATTATTTTTAAGATTCCATTTTTCTAGCATACTACTTTTACAAGTGTTCAAGTGTAGCTATTTCACTCACTCTAGCGGTAGTGTCACTGTAATGCTTTGGTTATAGTTTTGCATGCAACTTACTATGGCGCATATATCTTAGTAACCAGCTATGCTTTCAGATTTGATACTCACTAAGATCTTCAGAGGCCTTAAACAAACAAGTTAGATAACTTTACTCTTGACCAAATTAAATGCAGATTATGGCCCTTTTTGCATCACCAGAGGTGACACATAAGAATCACTTATCCATTTTTCTGTCAGAGCGTCAGCTTCCATCATGCTTCTTTTCGCATGGAACACTTCTTGTTTGACTTATGAGTTAAAAGTTTTGTATACAACAAACCATCATACTAATATCTCAGCAATCAGATTGCCTTGAAACTTTATTAAGGTGTTCTATGGGGCATCAAATCATCAAAGTCGGTAACTCTAAACTGAATTTATTGAAAAGTATGGCTCCTTTTTAGCTCGACTATTCAAAGAATATGAAAGCTATTGTAGTCGCCCAGGCGTTTTGCATGCACAATGTTATTATGCTTATGTCTCAGTAACTAGGCATGGGATTTATTTTAGACATCATCAAATATTAAAGAGTATCAGACTATCAAGGTATATCATTTTTGACTATTATTATGTACAGGGTATGTGAAGGGCAAGAATTGAAATAGATTTCATTTGATTTACCAACAAGCATTTTAAATAGTCGAGCGTTGCTGTCCTCTTACATCTCTTGTTATCTTAGGAATTTTGGTTAAAGTTTTGTGCGTCCAATTTGATTTGGTTAAACTAGTAAGCTGTGGAATAGTCAAGAATGCTATCATGGACTGCTCTTGTTTATTCATTGTTCGCACAGGTCTTAAAAAGAAATTGAATTTGATGTCCGTCTTGAAAAAACCCTTGAAAATAATATTTTGCCTTATAAACCCTTGAAAAAAAACTTAAAATTAACTGAAAGGTCTTGCAAAACCCTTGAATTTTAAATTTCTATATTGGTAATCATTAACTTTTGAAAAATTGAGTTTCATCCCTTTCATGCCTTAAAATTTAAAGCATAAGTTGTGGGTTAAAAAAACAACAAAAAACCTTGAAAACCCTTAAATTTTGCTTCTGAACATTTTTATTAACCATGTTATTTTGTTTTGAAAAGATGTAAGTTTTGTTTTCCAATCTTCATTTAACAATTCAGTATTTATTTCTGTATATAGTACATGTAGTTTCCTAATAATTCATTTGGAAAAATTGATGTCCATTGATTTATTTAATCAACACTTCACAAAGTTACGTAGGTTCTTTATAGGAATCTCATGCATTTTCTTGGCCATTGCATCCTGTCTTACGAAATGTTCAATACCTATTCATATTGTTGAGTTCAGGCATGTAACAAGAGAAATCATCATCTTCAATGATAGCTCTTGTTAGTTTTACATTTATTGCTGGATCATCAATGTGTATTAGCTCGTATATTATTTTGTTCATTAGAAAAAAGAAAATATTTCTCATAAAAGAAATATTGATTTGCCATTGCATAGGTCAGCTGAAAATCAATATTTTGGACCTATTATCTAATTTACCTTTATTATTCTATTGTGTCATTAACATTATTCTGTAATATCCATGCATTTTGACAGAGTTATGACCCCCTTTTTGACTTAAAATTTGCTTAAAATACCATTTCTTATTGATATCTCATCATAGGCACAACAGATATAGAAAATTTCAGTATATGTGGTTGTTTCAAGAAAATGAAGACCAAATTAGATTTTGAGCAAAATCCATAAATATTAGACCTAGTTATGGCCCCTTTTTGATTTAAAATTTGCTAAGAGTGCATTGTTTCATGGTCAGTGTATGTCAGTGCACTGTATGGGGGTATAAATCGCCATCAGTGATACTTTAAGTAAAAAACATTCTCATCTTCAAATGATGCAACATATATCAGCACACAATGTTATTTCATTCGACTGTTTCGCTGTTGATTATGTTGGCACCAGTGTTTGAATGCAAGGAAGTCTTTTATATTTAGAAACATCTTAATTGAATTCCTTACTTTGTTGTTTTCACAGTTGTTACCATTAAAACCATATTAAGATTGGTTCTTCAAATGTTTTTATCTCACCTGAGCACATGTGCTCAAGATTAGCTATTAGGGTCTGTGAATGTCCATTGACCATCTGTCCGTCCTCAATTAGTTTTTTTTCACTCTAGCATTTTCATTTCTTAAGCAATTGTCTTCAAACTTAAGGAAAATATTTAGTGCTGTATTTTCTTAGCAAAGTTCGATAATGGCTGATATTAGCCCATAAGGTCATTATTTATGGACCTTTTATTGTTAAAAAAGCTAGATTTTACTTTCTGTGCACTCTAACATCTTCATTTCTTAGCAATCTTCTTGAAATTTTATGACAATGTTTATAGTCACAATCTCATGGCCAAATTCAATTATGGCTGTTATTGGTTAATTAGGTCAGGAGTTGTGGCTCTTTAGTTGATAATAAAGCCGGATTTCACTTTGTTTACACTCTAGCATCTTTGTTACTTATGCAATCATTTTGAAATTTCATGACAATGTTTATTGGCTAAGTCTGACTTAAAATTTTGACCATAGGTACTGTTTGGTTTATGGAATGAAAATGATCTCATGGATTATGTATTCAATACTACTATGCTAAAATATAATTATATAACTTGTACACACAATGAAGGCATTTTTCCTGAAGTGAGCATCTTCAAGGCCATCTTGTTTTCTTCTTCTTCCTTTTGTTGTTATGTTCAGAAGATCTTAAGAAATGGTCTTTAATAAATGTTGGTTAAACATCTTGTGTTTGTTGAACTTGCACATCCAGATAGTACTTTTTTGTTCGTATGTAACATATTGCATTGGCAACATCAAGCATAGGCCACAGAACCAATTCCTTTTGTCTGTCTCATTTATGTTTCCTCCACACCCATCGTCGAAAACATGGTTTACATTCCGCTATCACTTCTGTATGTACCATGGGATTTTTAGTTGGCAAAACTTCATTTTCATGAATATTAATCAGCTATTTGCTAACCAATGAAATCACGTTTAGTATTTTGAATACCCTTTGTTGAAATTTAAAGCAAAGGCTGACTCATGTTCCTATTAGATTAATCGCTCTACTTAGACCTTTCAAAATCCCGCGCTGTTTTATTGGTCAAATGATCTCTGCTGTCGCGGTGCTGTCTTAGCCATGGATCCAATGAAATGTCCAATTAAAAATTCAAGAGTACGAAGTATTGCTAACTAAATATCCCACAGTCGATTAAGAAGCAAAGCGTATTGAGCAAAACATGGGTTTTTCAACGATGCTCCACACCTATCTCTAAGATATGTAATCTGAAATGAAGATAATGTATCTTCATTAACTCTTTCCCTCATAGAGGAAACCATGAAAAGACCTATGCGAACAGCATAAAACCAGATCAGCCAGCGAGTTACTTATTATATCTAAATCTTGATTTAACCCTTTCCCTCATAGAGACATAAAAGAAAATTTTTGTTCTGCTCCTCAGTGGTCTGGAAAGGTTTTTAACTGTGGTTTTCTGCAGATCAGGCTTTATGTGATATCTACTGAGTGCGTCAAAATGAGTCTATATGAGGGAAAGGGTTAAAGACCTTGAAAGTGACTGAATTGTTTGAAAAGGTCTGCTCTGTAACTGGGAGGTTCAGACATAACTTAAGCCTATGTTGTATCTCCCTCGTTTTGTTCTAATTTCATAAGGGTGCTTCCAGGACTAATTGGTCCAGTTTCATGATAGTGTGACTGAATGTGGCATCATGTTGGAGTCTGACAGTTTGGTGAGGCATCACTGTAACTGTCTCTTGAAGTCCAAAAATAACTGAAATAATGTTAGTGGGATGATAAACCACAGCAGACCATCATGACATTTTTAACTGTAATCTTAGATAACAAATTAAGAATACACTTGAACCTGTACTAGCGGCCACCTGTATTAAGCAGTCATTCTGCATTTAGTGGTCAGTTTTGATATGACCAAACTAGCATTTTGGTATATGCTTAATGTTCATTTAGTGATCATTTCTGTTAAGTGGTCCCTTGACTTACTGTTAAAGTCGGGTTCGACTGTACAATTGTATTTTTGACCTTTATTCCATGACCTCATTATTGACTCAGTTTTATGCATTGGCAAACTGACCCAGAAGCTGTCTAATCAGAGTCTCCTCTCTTTACTACTACTATATTGTAGCTCAGATCCTGGTTCCATATACAGTCCATTCGTTGGAACGAAATAGCACCAGACCATGCAATTATTAAGTTTGATTGCATCTTTCGTTCCATTGTATTTTTTTTCGTAAGTATGTATAAAAGTCAATAGTGTCGTAAATAGGCAATGCTGTTATATGTTAAATTGCAATGATACAAGAAATTATTTTCTTCATTTTTAGCTCACCTGAGCATAGCTCAGGGTGAGCTTTTGGGAGACTTGATTGTCCGTCAGCCGTCGTCTGTCGTCCGTCAACAATTTGATGTTTACACACTAGAGGCCACAATTTTGATCCAATCTTCCTCAAACTTGGTCAGAATGTTTGTCTTGATGATATCTTGAACCCTTTCGAAAATGGGTCAGGTTGGATCAAAAAGTAGGTCAGTAGGTCAAATCTTAGAAAAATCTTGTCCGTCAACAATTTTGATGTTTACACACTAGAGGCCACAATTTTGATCCAATCTTCCTCAAACTTGGTCAGAATGTTTGTCTTGATGATATCTTGAACCCTTTCGAAAATGGGTCAGGTTGGATCAAAAAGTAGGTCAGTAGGTCAAATCTTAGAAAAATCTTGTTTACACACTAGAGGCCACAATTTTGATCCAATCTTCCTCAAACTTGGTCAGAATGTTTGTCTTGATGATATCTTGAACCCTTTCGAAAATGGGTCAGGTTGGATCAAAAAGTAGGTCAGTAGGTCAAATCTTAGAAAAATCTTGTTTACACACTAGAGGCCACAATTTTGATCCAATCTTCCTCAAACTTGGTCAGAATGTTTGTCTTGATGATATCTTGAACCCTTTCGAAAATGGGTCAGGTTGGATCAAAAAGTAGGTCAGTAGGTCAAATCTTAGAAAAATCTTGTTTACACACTAGAGGCCACAATTTTATCCAATCTTCCTCAAACTTGGTCAGAATGTTTGTCTTGATGATATCTTGAACCCTTTCGAAAATGGGTCAGGTTGGATCAAAAAGGTCAGTAGGTCAAATCTTAGAAAAATCTTGTTTACACACTAGAGGCTACAATTTTAATCCAATCTTCCTCAAACTTGGTCAGAATGTTTGTCTTGATGATATCTTGAACCCTTTCGAAAATGGGCAGGGCCGGACCGAAAAGTAGGTCAATAGGTCAAATCTTAGAAAAATCTTGTTTACACACTAAAGGCCACAGTTTTGATGCAATCTTCCTCAAACTTGGTCAGATTGTTTGTCATGATGATATCTCGAACCAGTTTGAAAATGGGTGGGGCTGGATAGAAATGTTGGTCAGTAGGTCAAATCTTAGAAAAATCTTGTTTATACTCTGAGGGCAACATTTTTGGTCCAATCATCCTCAAACTTTGGCAGAATGTTTGTCATGATGATATCTTTTGTGGATGGGGTCAGAAAATTCCTGAACATTGTTTCACCTCATCATCTTAATTCTAAAGCAATCTGTTTTGTACAGGCAATGAATGATACTTTTCTCAGGTGAGCGATCTAGGGCCATCTTGGCCCTCTTGTTTGCTTATTTTGTGTTATGTAATGAAATGCGAAAACAAAGATGATCACCATCATTTATATTGTTATTTTGTATTGACGTAAAATCACTAAAGTTATAACCTGCTACAAACAAACCCTCTCTTGTGATTCGTATCATTGTGTCAGACAGGTGCCGTACTGATTGGCTAATTACACGTTATAATGGCCGACACGCAAAAAGCAACGTGTGTCATCCTGGTAGGTGTGAAAAATGACCGACACTTCACTCAAGCGCATTATTAATCAAATGTTAATTGGTCTTGGGGACTTCTTAGATTGTTCGCACCAGTGCATCTTTCGTTTCATCCAAACTTCACTCCATCGCATCTGTTTTACATTGAATAAAGAACAAATTCTGCTGGGACTGGAGACTTCTCATTACACTTAATTTCATTACATTGTGACTGGAGTTACAGTAAATGAATATTCACGAAGTCATTAATTTATACATGAATATTCATGAGGTGAACTAACATAACACATTGTACAACTTTGTTGATGCAGAGTGCAATCAGCCTTTGTCTTTTGTCAAGATTGCTTCATCAAGTTTTCTTCAAGAAATATCTCTGAAACCCCTGGACATGTCTTGATGAAAATGGTATGGAAGAACCATTGGTTGTCCCTTCATTCAAAATACTGGAATGGACTTGATCCACTAGACAGTCATCAACTTTGTTGGGAATGGCGGTTGGATTGAGTATCCCATAATCCCTCAGCAGACACAAAGTAAACTAAGACCAAGGGAGAATACTTTTGATTAATTCCAATTTTTGCATGAACAAGTTCTCCCCCTTTGAATATAAGCTGTTTATGCA
>CM037777.1:67728020-67773439 GCA_021229015.1 Solen grandis
GGTACTGATTGACTGGATAGGGTACTGATTGATTAGATAGGGTACTGATGGACTGGGTAGGGCACTGATTGATTAGGTAGGGTACTGATTGACAATGTAGGGTACTGAGTAATTAGATAGGGTACTGATTGACTGGGTAGGGTGCTGATTGACTGAGTAGGGTACTGATTGATTAGATAGGTACTGATTGACTGGGTAGGGTACTGATTGATTAGTTAGGGTACTGATGGACTGGGTAGGGTACTGATTGACTGGGTGGGTACTGATTGATTAGATAGGGTACTGATTGATTAGATAGGATACTATTTGACTGGGTAGGGTGCTGATTGACTGGATAGGGTACTGATTGATTAGGTAGGATTTTGATTAATTAGATAGGGTACTGATTGACTGGATAGGGTACTGATTGACTGGGTAGGGTACTGATTAATTAGATAGGGTACTGATTGACTGGGTAGGGTACTGATTGATTTCATAGGATACAGATATTGATTGACTGACTAGTCCAGTTGGCAGAGAGCCCATCCCTTAACCAAGAGGTTGTGGATCTGGTCCCTGGCTCAACATACTGAAGTCCTTAGATATGATATTTGTATGCCTTCTGTGCTTTGCGCTCAGCACAGGACTGTTTGTCACAAGAGCTTGAAGTCTGCAGAAATCCCTACATTTTAATACAAACTACCAGTGATGTGACCCAAATTCTAAATTAAAATTTAATTAATATATTTCTACATACCTGCACAATCAGAATGTCTGCCTATTCTAAATAAATTGCCAAAAGTCATAAAATCTGAACTAAAACGTAAAATCATGTAATGAGCTGTAATACAAGCTGCATGACTCTCTGCCTTTTATTGAAATGCCTGTTCTTCATGTAAACAGAATGACTTACCCAAGGTTACAAATAAATCAGTAAATTCTTGAAATAAAAGAAAATATCGCATAAACTATGGAAAAGCAGTCAAAAACTGTATGGTTGTATTAGAAGTGTGTTATTTATAATTTAATTCTCCACCTTGCTGCCTATACAAGAGCATATGATGAAAACCCCGCCATGTCTCCTTATATCAGATACTCATCTTCCCAATTTGTCAATGTGAGCTGTGAATGTTGAAGGAGCAATATGCAGATACTTTATGGCTCTTTCTCTCTGTCACATCCCCCGGAAAGCTTCCGTTAATGGTAGCAAATTGATGAATTTTATGCCCC
Source organism: Solen grandis (assembly GCA_021229015.1). Classification (NCBI taxonomy): domain Eukaryota; kingdom Metazoa; phylum Mollusca; class Bivalvia; order Adapedonta; family Solenidae; genus Solen; species Solen grandis. The sequence goes on from CM037777.1 coordinate 67,729,230, forward strand.
GACTTAGAGTTGTGGGACCCATTAGTTTGCAGCGGTAAAGGGCCTAAGATTGGATAATGGCCAAGTGCCGTCCAAAGGACAAATGGCAGAATTTTAAGGACATCAGAGTGCATTAAACCTCTGTATTTGGTTTTCTTTTTAGTTCATTAGGGACTGATTTTCCATTGCTATGATTGTTTTTTTTAATAAGAAATGTGCAGAATCTCAGATCAGAATATGCCTTGCAGGTTGATTTGAAGCAAATTGTCGCATTCAGAGGAGGGTGTTTGTTAACGCAAGATAATGTGCGATTAGGTAATTCCGTCACTGTCTGAATTTGCTTTCTTAAGTCATATCAATATTACTGATTAAGGTTTGAAGTTAAGTGAGTCACAGATGCTTTTCTTTGGGGTAATTGGTTCCTATAGTAACAGTGTATTTATTGCCACATCATAGTGCTAAATATTGGGTGAACTCCAGTTTAAATCAATTTCAATAATAATTTAATTTAAACTTATTTATTTTACGTCGATTGGGAAACAAGTTCTTACAACTTATACTAATCCCTCTCGACGGTTCCTGGGTTGGACCAGTACTTTGCACCTGGGAAGGTCGTGAAGAATTCTTGCCTCCAACAGGGCTCGAACCCACAACCTTCAGATCCGTAATCGGATACGTTACCACTGGACCACGGCGCCCCTTAAAATTTCAATGATATGAATCATAAGAAAAACATCTAAAAGCTCACTTTGAGACAATTGTTATTTAAGTATTTTTGCTATTGGTTTAGTTGTTATTACAGGTCAAAACTCATTTAAGAAAGACTTAACATTTCTGGCCATTGCTCATATTAGCTGGACGTCCTAATGTGACTGAAATACTGTCGAAGCGACGGTAAACTCAAATAGTCAAGTCAAGTCAGATTACACAAAACTGGTTTAGTCTCATATTATGAATCTCCTCTCTCTCTCAGCTTATCTGGCCATTGCTGAACTGGTTTAGTCTCATATTATGAATCTCCTCTCTCTCTCAGCTTATCTGCCCATTGCTGAACGGGTTTTAGTCTCATATTAGGAATCTCTCTCTCTCTGTCTCTTTCTCTCTCTCTCAGTGGAGAGTATCGATCCTCTGTCCCAGTGTATTAAAGGTCAAAGACGGCTCATACTAATCCATGTGTGTATATAATTGATAGAAGTCATAGGATCAAGGAGATAAAGCTCATTGCAGGATTTGAGAAGACAAAAAACATTTAAAAACAACTTTAGTAATGATGCAGAACATCTCCAGATACAAGTCTCTAATTTGAATATTCATTACTATGCAAATTTATGCAAATCCATGATTCTGACTCATTAAGATAATTTTCACCCCTGTCAATGTCGATCAACTTCCTTGATTCATATTTCAACAAGCTAAGACGAGACACGTTTCCGTTTAAGTGCCTGCTTAATTTCATGAAGTTCAAATCAGCATTCATCTTCTATGACTATCTTCTTGGCAATCTCTTTGGAAAAAACGTCAGCGGAGTGTGTTATTTGTTGAAAATCTGTGAAATTTGTTGAAAATGGGTGTTATCATGCAATGTTCAATGTGATTTGTAATGTGTGGTGGATTGTAAAACAAATACAAATTTTTATGAATTCTGGACCTACCTTGAATGTCTTACCGAACTGTCTGTCACTGAGAACTAAGTAAAGGAGATTAGAATGATTTTGATAAGTTGTGGTCAGGGATCAATCCTACAACCTCAGGGTTTTCCTTAAGAGGTGGCTGGTGGCAGATTTGACCGCCTCAAATCCTTTCCTGGCTGGCTCAAATTTGTCAAATTGTAAAATAATTGGGATAATTCAAAGAAAATGAAAAATAAATCACCTGAAAACATAAGATTTCCAGACCCCCTGACTCATACAATTTAAAATTAGCCTTCTACTCTGATTCTTAAGAAAAAAATGAACCTACATATCTTTTGTACAAAAATGTATAGTCAAGAATACCGTATACACTGGCAAATTAGGCAAACATTTTCCCCAGATAATTCAGATTTATGGAGAGGGTGCACCTTATACATTGATAAAATCAAACAGTTTTTAGCTCGACTATTCAAAGAATATGAGAGCTATTGTAGTCATCCTGGCGTCGGCGTTGGCGTTGCAGCTTTTGGTTAAAGTTTTGCGTGCAAGTTACTGTCAACCTTATATCTCAATAACCATTTATGGTATTGACTTGAAAGTTTATAAATATGTTCAGGGGCATCAGACAACCAAGGTAGATAACTCTTGACTGAATTTAATATGAATTATGGCCCCGTTTTAACTTAGAAATTTTGGTTAAAGTTTTGCATGCAATAGAAAATTTGGTTAAAGTTTTGGGTGCAAGCTACTATCTAGTTTGTATCTCAATAACCATACATGGTATTGACTTGAAAGTTTATAAATATGTTCAGGGGCATCAGATAACCAAGGTAGATAACTCTTGACTAAATTTAATATGAATTACGGCCCCTTTTTACTTAGAAATTTTGGTTAAAGTTTTGCATTCAACAGAAAATTTGGTTAAAATTTTGGGTGCAAGCTACTGTCCAGTTTGTATCTCAATAACCATTCATGGTATTGACTTGAAAGTTTACAAATATGTTTAGGGGCATCAGACATCCAAGGTAGATAACACTTGATGGAATATATTACAAATTATGGCCCCTTTTTAATTTAGAAAATTTGGTTAAAGTTTTGCATGCAAGGTTCTTTCATACTAATATCTCAGTATCCAGGCATGGGATTGATTTGAAACATCTTTAATATGTTTAGGGATATCATTCTTTCATGGTAGATAACTCTTGATAAAATATGTTACAAATTATTGCCCCTTTTTAATTTAGAAAATTTGGTTAAAGTTTTGCATGCAAGGTTCTTTCATACTAATATCTCAGTATCCAAGCATGCGATTGATTTGAAACATCTTAAATACATTTAGGGGTATCATTTTATCAAGTTAGATAACTTTTGGTGGAATATATTACAAGTTATGGCCCCTTTTTTAACTTAGAGATTTTGGTTAAAGTTTTGCATGCAAGGTACTTTCATGGTTATATCTCAGAGTCCAGGCATGGGATTGATTTGAAACATCTTTAATATGTTTAGGGGTATCATACTATAAAGGAAGATAATACTTGATGGAATATATTGAAAATTATGGCCCCCTTTTAACATAGAATTTTGGTTAAATTTTTGCATTCAAGCTACTTTCAGGGCCTCCGCTGTCGATTGCCAATGGCGCCATTTGCAATTATTTTGAGATTCTGGCGCTAAATTTTGCCAGTTGGCGAAAGTAAGTGGCGCATGCTTTTTGTAGAGCATTGCATATCAAAAACGCTCATGTTTACACAGGAAGTATCCCATTAGAGTATACACAGTAAATCTCATGCTGTGAGAGGAGCCAAAAAAATCAATAATTGAGGGTGGAGTCAGATTTATGTCTCATTATCCAATCGATGCTCGTTTTGCTGCGGAACACTCGGATCGTATCGTTGCGCCTATATGTTTGTTTACATGATTCACATGCATGCTACAGACGAATAAGGTGTGAAAACTTGGATTGATTGCGTATGTGCAATAAAAGTCCAATTTGTCCATTACATAACACCTTGTAGCTGTTCTTCTTGAAGTGTACCGATATTTTGGCAAACTAGCGACAATTACGAATCACTTAATGACAAAACAAACACCGACAGATTAAGGTTAAAAACACCGATAGTCTTGTTTGCCATCGGACTTGTTAATGAATGGAAGATATTAGTTACGAACATTGTCTAATTGATGCAAACATTTTTTAATGATGCTTAATTAAAATATTCCCGAAAAAAAATAGACAAAGAACGTGAAAAAAAACTTTCAACAACTTTTAAATTACTTTAATTGCCGTCCTGACCATTTCTGTATCTGAATCTGAATCTGAAACAAATACGCTGTAGATCCCAATACTGGGTTTTACACAACGGAAACTGGGTTTTACACAACGGATAAAATGTCTCGTAAGGTAATGGAATGTATCAATTGCCATCATGGCAGCAAAGAGGCCTTTAGAAGGGTGACATTCTCGTGGATCAGTTTAAACAATCATGGCATGAGCAGCTGAATTAGTCGAATAAAAGCCGGATGTATAAATCCATAAAAGAAACACACTGCCTTGAACCGTATTTTAAAATTTTGAAACCACACAACTGGATTACTCTTTTCAGATATTGTACAAGTGATCACCATCTTCCAGAAGAAGGCGGCTGTTGGGATGGCACTCCCCTAGATAATAGAAAATGCAAAATATGTAATAAAATGAAATTGGGTCAGAGATGCACTGTTTATTTACATGTCCATTCTTTGAACAGTTAAGAAAACAATATCTTTCCGGCTTCCATCTGTCTGGCGATGCACGAAACTATAAATTGATACTCACTTCAACAAATACTGTGTTACTGATCAATCTCTGTAAATCTACACTTAGTAATGAAAACATTACGTTCATTGTAATTTTATCCCTATTCTTCCGGATTATAGAAAAATATACAATTTAATGTATCATTACTTGCATGATGAGCTTTGCAAAAAGTTTAAAGTTGTATAACCCTGTGTAATTAAAATTTGCATGTATTGTACACTGTACCAGTACTGATTAAACTGTCTTATAGACATTTAACTGTTAATCACCACACTTTTCTATTCTTTATATCAAATAATCTTTATTAAATTAAGAATGTAATCATCATTGCAAGATTTTAAAATACTCACCTGAGAAACAAACAAATAATCCTTGGTCAGATCTTCAATGGATGGTTCTGCAGTTTGTATGAAACTCCTCCCCCTATTGATATTTTGACAGTTTCTATTCATACCTAGGTCAAGTGCTCACAAACAGTATCACAAACAAAGTACACATGGTCTTTTGAGAAAGGTAGGTCAACCGTTTACCACATGCTTCACACCTACACTGGTTGGATAAGCTGGTTTGTGTAAACATACTTGATTGACAGCTTAGGAACCGTCCAGTCACCTATTGCTGTGTTGAGCAGCATGTGGCTGCGTAGGTCGACTTTTGGTTCTATAAATAGGTTAAACTCGTACCCCCCCCCCCTTTAATTTAGCTGTTGTTTATTTTGCGGTACTTTGTATTATGACCGGATTGTATGCCTGTTATTATGATCATAACCCCATGTTGTTACTTTGTAATAGTGGGTGAATAAAGTTTATTCTCTGTCTGGCTAATTAATTGTACCTTCTGCTGACTTTGCCTCGAGTCCTGATTGTTGATAATAGATAATCACCTTGTTTTATGTGTTTGTACAAGGGGTAAGATCTGTGTGACATAGTCAATAACTGAATAGTCAATTCTGTCTACTTCCGGTCAGTAGGGGTCAGCCAGTCTTTCTTGTGCTCCTGTAAATTTGGATCTTTTTAACGTTCTATTCCATGATTAGAGTGTTTTGTGTGGATATACATAATGGAATTATGTCAGTTACGGACATGTCTTGTGCAATGGAACTCAATCATGATGAAAATGATGAAAATTCTGCCGATTTTCATTTCCCGCCCTCGGACAACGCACACAACAGTGAGTGAGTTTTCAGCGATTCGACTCAGTGGAGGCATGTACAAAAAATATAAAAGACGTAAATATAATTCAAACACACTAGTACAGGTATGATGGACATTGAACAATATAAAACTCTCTTTGTTGATGACAAACTTTCAGTACTTTTCACAAAATTTGACTGTCATTCTGAATCAATGGACAATAAAGAGTCTAAAATCGACCTATGTTTACAGTTAGCAAATGATATCGGGGTCATGAAACACACATTGAATGGCTTTGAAAGTAGAGTTACCCTTTTAAAATATAAATCTATAGACCTAGAGGCCAGAACCAGGCGTAAGAATCTTATTTTCCTTGGATTTTGTGAAAGCCGAGATGAAAACTGTTTAACTACAATTTGTAGATTTTTATCTGATACCCTGAAGATTGACAGCCAGGTGTATATTGACCGTGCTCATAGGCTTGGTAGATACAAGAGGGACTCTCATAGACTCATTATTATCGCATTTCGGGTTTATGGTGACACACAGCTCATCTTGTCCTGAGCCAGTAAACTCTGCTAGAAAGGCAGTATGGCCCTCTTATAAGACACTTAAACGCGACAACCCATATGCTCATGTCAACATTGTTTATCCTGCAAAAATTATTATGAATGGGAAAGTTGTTAAAGACGCCTTTCCTCAATGGGACGCAGTCATGCGTGGCAACCATATTACGGTAACCGCCACTTCTTCACAGCCACCTCCTCATGGACCCAATGTTGACCATTGCTCTCAGTATCGGTCATAAAACTCAGACAGTTCCACGCCAGAGGCATCACTTCAGTCTACACACCAATGACAATCACGTTCGCACTCTTGCCAGGGCTCACAGCATGCACCTCTTCGAGGCAGCCAAGCAACTCAGTCACGTAACTCTTCTCAGGGCCGTTTCTCAGCGTGAGAGACTGCAGCAGACCCTCTGATCCGTCGTCCATGGGCAGCTCTACAGAAACTGTAACAAACAAATAGGCCTGGCAGGGGAACTTTCCCACAAACTGTTACACTAAAAATTATAATGCAAACTTAAAATTTGGTAGCCTAATTGTCAGTGGCTTAGAGCAAAAACTAGATCTTCCCAAATTTTTGGAACTTGTTAATGAATATGACCTGTTCTGTGTTTCTGAAACGCACATTGTCTCTTTTGATATAGTCGATATTCCCAATTTTATTTTCTATTCACATCCGAGATAACATGACTATAAAAGGAAATCCGGGGGCATAGGTATATATTTGCTCTCAAATTTATCCACATATGATAAACTAGAAATTGATTCTACTGAGTATGTGTTGTGGATATCAATTGATAAAAAGATCACAAACTTGTCTGAAAAATTAATTTTTAGAGTCGTTTATATCCCGCCCAAGAATTCGCGCTTCTATAATAATGATGATTTTGATGCATTTGAAAACTCTGTTTTACAAGTCTGTAGTAATTATAAATAGGTGTTTTTAGCTTGTGATTTTAACTCAAGGACTTCCGAACTAAATGATTATGTACTGTCTGATCCTTTTCTATGTGACGTATTTGATATTGATGAAGAAATGCAGTTATATTTTAACAAACACACTTTATTGGAAAAAAATGCAATATCATTAAAACCGAACTCAATGGATCAGAAAACTAACATGGTCTTAGACTGATAGACATATGTAGGAACTGTAACCTTTTCACTTTAAATGGATGGAAAGGCAGTGATTTGCACGGGAAACACACCTTTAAAGATGTATCTGTTATTGATTACATTCTATCTACTGCTGAAGGTTTTGACGGTATATCACACTTCGATGTCATCGAAGAGGGGTCATTGTTATCTGACGGGCACAACATACTAGAATGCCACATTGGGTCAAATAATAGGACAGATACTCGAACCGATACTTACCGCGAAAAATCGAACCCCAGATGGGATAATCAACACGCCTCATCTTTCTATAACAACATCGACACTGATCATTTGAACGTAGTCCTCAATCGACTGGAAAACCTCTCACATTCCCAGAGCACTGTAGACTCCATCACTCATGAAATTACGCAAATCTTTCAACACTCAGGGCGGTCCTCTTTTTCACCTGAAAAGAAAAATGTCACAAAATTCAAAAACAAAAAACCCTGGTTTGGGCCAGAATGCCACCGTGTGCAAAAATGCTATCATAAGGCAAAAAATAAATATAGGAATTCACCAACGAGCTACAATAAAAACAAATTAAATGAAGCAAGCAAATCATACAAAAAAAATATAAGTAAACACGCAAACAAATTCAAATTTGATCAATCTAAACAATTATGTTTGATCGCTTCAAAAAATCCAAAACAATATTGGAAATTTTTGAATAGACCAAAACCTAAATCGGCAGAAAACATATTAGAAAGGGGGAAAAAACTGACTGGTCCAGAATTTCCCCACCATCAATACAATCTAAATGACGGGAGGGCCAGATTTTTCCACCATCTCGCACAATATATTAGATGGGGGGAAAAAACTTGTCCAGAATTTCCCCATAATTATACACAATATATAAGATAGGGGGGGAAAACTGACTAGACAAGAATTTCCCAACCTTCATTCACAATCTTAATCGCAGGGGGAAAAAAACTGACAAGGCCAGAATTTCACCACTTACACAAGTTATATATTGGATAGCAGAGAGAAAACTGACTATGCCAGAACTTCCCTGACTTCATGCTCAATCTACATGACAGGGGGGAAAAAACTGACTGGTCAAGAATTTCCCCACCATCTCGTGTAAAAATATTAGATAGGGGGGGGAAAAACGACGGCCAGAATTTCCAAAACTGACTAGGCCAGAATTTTCCCCGACTTCATGCTCAATCTACATGACATGGGGGAAAAAACTGACTGGTCAAGAATTTCCCCAACATCTCTAAATATATTAGATAGGGGGGAAAAAACTGACTGGTCCAGAATTTCCCTACCCCCCACCAACCAAAAGACGGGGGAAAAAAAAAAAAAAGGGGGGGAAAAAACTGACTAGTCCAGGATTTCCCCACCATCTCGCACAATATATTGGATAGGGGAAAAGAAAAAATGACTGGGGGAAATCTGGGCTATTACACCGGCACCAACAGTAAATGATTTCTATGATTTTTTTAAAAATGTTTATAGCAATGACCATAATGATGATACTTATACGCCAGCTGATACCAGTGATTCTAATAAGATAATAAATATGCTGATTCTTTCAACAGAAATATTAAAGTGCATAAATAAGCTGTGTAATTCAAAAGCAGCAAGCTCGACTGATGAAATACTAAACGAATACTTAAAAACCACTAAAGATCTGATGCTACCTGTCTACACGAAACTATTCAATTGTATTCTGGATACTGGCATTATTCCTGCTAATTTGTTGAACTATATTATTGTACCTATATAAAAAAATAAAGGAGATCCTATATCTGCTTCGAATTATAGACCAATTGCCATACTTAGCTGCCTTGGGAAATTGTTTACGTCTCAATTTTCGATTAACTAATTACATAAATACAAATAACATAATCAATACAAACCAAGCTGGTTTCAGAAAAGGCTATTCTTGTCAAGACCATAATATTCACTCTCCACTCAGTTACTGAATTCCTGAAACAAAAGAAAAAGAAGGTACATTTCATGCATTTATTGATTTTTCATCTGCCTTTGATAAAGTACACAGAATTAGCCTCTGGCGGAAACTACTGGCAAACTCAACGGTAAAATATTCAAAGTTATTTATAACATGTACAATAACATTAAATCATGTGTCTCACACAAAGGTGCTCTATCCTCCATTTTTGCATGCAAAAGCAGCTTGAGGCAGGGAGAAAATCTTTCACCCATATTATATTCCCTTTCCCTCAATGACATGCAAAAATATATACAATGTAACAGTGGCACGGGCATAGACCTTACTGATACACCTGATGAAACAAACTGGCTTAAACTAATACTATTACTTTATGCCGATAACACTGTTATTCTGTCTGACTCTGCCAATGACTTACAAAATTGTCTAAACACATTTTATGATTACTGTAAAAAATATCACCTTACCGTAAATTTAAATAAAACAAAAACAATAGGGTTTGGTTCTTGTACATCAAACCGTTTTAATTTTACTTTGGGCAATACTTTGGTTGAAATAACTGATAAATATCATTATCTCGGAGTTACTTTTTCTATTTCTGGGTCTTTTCTGAATGCAAGGAAACATAATGTCCAGCAAGCAAAAAAAGCTGTATACAGTCAACTCTCTTTACAACGGCGGTGTTTGTTTCAGTGTATTTTGCTGTTATAAAGAAGTTGCCGTTGTAAAGAATAAAGACATAGAAGGATTATGCACTTTAGTGTTCAAGACTACTGCCGTTATAAAGAGGTTGCCGTTATAATGAATGCCGTTGTAAAGAGATTTCACTGTACTTACTCTTAACTAAGACCAATTATGCCGAACTGCCTATTGATTTAACAATTAAACTTTATGAGCATACGGTTTTACCTATTTTTACGTATGGATCAGTAATATTTGGATTAAAAAATATTGATATGTTAGAAGCAGTTCATAATGATTTCCTAAGAAAAATAACGAAAAGTCGGAAAAGTACACCTATCTACATGCTTTACGGTGAACTTGGGAGGTATCCATTGTCCATTATAATTAATAGTCGTATGATTGCCATATGGTCACGTATTTTATCAGATAAAAATAAACTATCATTTCACATTTATAGATATATGCTTAACTCATCTAACTTTAGCTCAAAATGGATTGTCAAAGGAAAAAGTATTCTAACCACGGCTGGAAAATCTTTCAGATGGACCATGCAATCAGAGCATAACATCAAAATTACACAAATGCGTGAAACAAACACTAATTGATCAGTTTACACAAGAATGGTGTGCATAACTTGGGCAATCGAATAAAGGTCGAATCTATAACACATTTAACAAACCTTTAAATTAGAACCATATATTAAAATCTTACCATTATACGATGGTGTCACATCCTTTAAATTTCGCACATCAAATCACAAGTTCCCAAGTGAAACTGGGCGCTGGGACAGTACAGTCATGAATGACAGGTTTGTGCATGCTGCAATAAAGGCAAGATCGGCTCTGAACGGCATTATTTACTGAGTTGTGATTTCTTTGAAGATGAAAGGATAACTTTTCTGACAGACTCCCAGTCAAATCTACTTTCGCAGATACTGATTATTGTTTTAAACCTATACTCACATCTGAATCATATCACAAACTTTCAACACATGTAAGTTCATTAGGCTAATAATGAGGCATTTTAAATAGACAATATAGTCTAATGCGCACATATGATATTGATGCTTCCCATTTAGTTATATATCATCTAATATTATATATATATGTTCCAATATACTGCTCTAATGCAATGAAATTAGATGGAATAAAACTGAAACACAATTGCCTAATATGTCTACATTGTTCAAAAATTTATACATATATACAATTGATAATACTTACCTGTTCCCTAACACAGCCCCTTTCATCAGCTGAAGTCACTGATTTATGATGGCGTGTGCTAATATATCTATTTTTAGGCTTGAAAGCAGTTCTAAGCGCAAAGTCCCACAGGGACAGAAAATGTGTCAACGATGCTCTTATATATGTAAAATTAATTTTTATTTTATATTGGCTATATTCTAAAGAAATGATACTTACCTCATATGTATAATGTCTCTCTTTCTCTCTCTCTATTTGTAAGTATATTTATTAAATATAGTTGTATACAAGAACATGCATATGGTGTGCGCATTTGTTTTGCTCATATGACACTCCTCTCTCTCTCTCTCATGTCATATAGATATATAGACTTCAGTTTGTAAATTTGTATGTATGTGTATAATCTCTTTCTCTCTCTCTCTCTCTCTCTCTCTCTGCTAAACTTATTATTATTATTTATGTTCAAATACACTGCTCTAATGCAACACATAATTTTTTTTTTTTCTGATGATACTTCCGCATTTGAAGCACTCCCACTTAAAATTGTATTTACATGTTACATCTTTATTACATATCCTTTATAATACTTGCTCGCAAATATGAAACCCTCCCCCAACCATTTACCCTTGCTTTATCAGTTATGTTATTTCAAGTAAGTAATATTTTACTATTCTTTAGTATAATGTGTATGTATTGTCAATTTACTCTGAATGGAACTGAATGGAAACAATTTCATATCTTATAAAACTGTTTGTAAATAACCCCATATTGTATTACTGATACCTGGGTGGATAAAAGTTATGTTCTGTTCTGTTCTGATAACTATCAATTATATATTTTGTTAAAAATCCACCTTTAATTATTTCGCACTTATCTCTGTTTAATTGGTTCATAGTTTGTATGTTGTTTTTTTATCTGTCTCTGTCATCACTTTGCTCAAACTTGGCATTCTGCACTTACCATCCGCATCATAAATCAACTTATGTTAAAGTTATTTTTTCCTTCAGTTGTTGAGATTCAAGATTTTAAAAGTATTTTAGAAAATAAGAGCGGAAGTTTTCAGAATTTATAAGTACGGAATGCCAATACATTAAAAGAAAGTTTGTTTTGTTTTTGTACTGAATTACAGAAGCACAGAGGGGACATGGTGTTTTTTTTTTTATTATCTTGTGGCCACAAGATGATTACTATGAAAAAAAAAGATATATAACTAAGGCTAAGGAAAAAATAAACTTGTCTAATTTGTGGCCATGAGATATAACTATGAAAGAAAACAAACCCAAAAACGATTAATAACGAGATAATAAAAAGGAAAAACACCATGCCCCTCTGTGCTTTTGTACTGAATAGAGCTGTTATCGTTTTAATAATTATGTATATTTTGCCACATTTTTTAAGGCCTAAATTTGGAAATTACACTGTATCAGATAAATGTATTATCATGCAACATCTGTCCTCCCAATCTAAAGTAGCTGGGGGGCAAATGTCCTTCCCCTATAAAACAGTGAGGGGGATGTCCGCCCAAGCAATTTAGGGGGGCAAATGCTCGAGGGGGCAAATGTTGGGGGGTGGGGGGGGCAATGTCTGCACCATACAGTACACACACACACACACACCCCATTCTGTTCCCTGAGGCATGATGTAGTTCATCTCTATTTCCAGGGGCTGTACTACTCCTACTACAAGACGATGATACAGTCGCCAACGTTCATGAACGGCCTGAGTCAGGTGATGTACGACAATGTTACCGAGTACCCACTCACCATCAACACACTCAAACGCTTCAATCTGTACCCAGAGGTAGGCCCTGTCCTTGTTGTAGGTTTGGTTTTAACCTCACATTGCCAGAATGGGTGATATATTGTCTGTGGGAAGTTGAACAAATCAAATCATAAAGAATTCATGAGTTTTAAGAAATGTAAAATATACCCCTTGACTAACAATGTTGGTGTCCAATGGAGACCATAATCATTATTCACAAAACCAAGACCCAGTAGTAATGTAAGGGCATTGTCTCATTTTCAATGATAAGTCTAATTTTGAACTGTAATGTAGAATCTCTTCCCAGAATAAAGAGCTAAGCCATCTTCAGTTTCGGATGAAGATGTTATTCATAACAAAAAACAAGAACTGCTCAATTTGTTTTCCACGCCTGACATTTACCATTTAGGGGGCTAAGCCATAAAACCGACTAGAATGGAACACGGCTTTATTTTTTTTCCAGTTCTATATAGAGAAATGTTTTCATCACTAAATCAGGAAACGCAAATCAGATTTTCAAGCCTGACAAAGTCTCTAAGTCTAATGAATTCTTTTTGTCTTTTTTTTTTTATGAAGACTTCTTCTAAATTTGGTATAGATTTATATTAATAAATAAATCCTACTCAAAAAGTCTCAAGCACTGAAAAACACACTTGCTTGATCACTGATTAGTTCTCATCTTACTTAGATGGGTCCTAGTGGCTAATGGGTGTAAGAGACTAGGTATAAAAAGTTTCATCTTTAACTGCAACATGACAAAGTCATTTAAAATGATGTTGGTATACCTATATGCCTTGTGAATATTGGGTAGTGCATAAAAAGTAGTTCTAGGGGACTGTATGGCTGGTATCAGGATTACATGACTGGGTGTTGTATCGTTCCATTTGTCTACGGCCTAATTTCACAGTGAGACAGTGCTGCATCTTTCTCATTATAAATTCCCCAAATGAATGAAATACTATAAGTCAGACATTAAACTCAAGATAGTATATGCTCAAATTATTGCAAGGCTTGGACAGGCAAGAAAATATGATTTTATATTTAGTTTTATGGAAATTGCATCAGGACTAGGGAGATATTTAAGGCAAGGTGCAGTATTTGGATAAATTCTTCTTGGACTATTGCCATTGCACTGTATTTGCATACATTATATCAACAAACATCTTAAGCATATTTTATCTACTTGTACATGTATATGAATATTTTTTTACACTATTTCATAAATGATAATATAATTTGTGTGTTTCAAAGCTTAAATATGAACCTTACCTCAACTTATTTTGTGAATTTCTTCCTATTATTTGAATGTACCATATCCTGAAGCTATTCAAAGCAGGGTTGTAAAATTCCTATGATTATTACTCACCTTTCTTCATACTTCTTTAATTTGTGATTATAAATAATACAAAAATCTAAAAAAAATACATTCACAAAAAGTGGCATAATTTAGCTGTATAGAAAGGATAATAACCCGAAAGTGCCAATAATTCACTAATTGTAGTCCAGACTGCAGATCTGTAGGTTGTGGACTGAACCAGTGGGTGCAATGAATTCCATTGCTTTCCCAGGTACCAAGTACTGGTCAAACCCAGAAACTGTCAAGAGGGATTAGTTTAAGTTGTAAGAACTTGTTTCCTAATGGATGTGAAAATAAATCAGTTAAAGCTAATAGCAAAGATGACCCTACATAATGTAATGCTGTCCACAGTAGAACAGTGACCAACTGTCTATTTCTAACTCCCCAGGTGGTGCTAGCGGCAGGATACCGTTTCTACGAAGCGGTCAACTATGCTTTTAAGCGCCCAACGAAGATGTGCTGGCGGGTCAACAGAGGAGATGGACTTAGTCCTGTACAGAGCTGTGAAGGTATGTCTTATCTGTCTGTTTCTCTGTCTGTCTCTTTGTTGGTCTGTCTCTTTTTCTTTTTCTCTCTGTCTACCACAGAGTTGCTCATAATGCAATTATTGTTTGATTCTCTCTTGTATCTGTGGAAATCCCTGTGTCTTCTGTCTGACTGTTTGTCTGTCTGTACATGTATCCCTCTTGTATTACATTGTGACATTGAAGTCCTTAAGTCTGGGATATTATTTCTTCATTAGAACTTCTTGTGCCTTTCTTGTCATTTGAGAAATGGAGGACATCTGTGACCATGTGGTTATGGTTGCTGAATTAGTCTCAACCACGGTTGGTTCAGTCTCGTGGGATTGCTCATGAGAGGAAGTCTTCCAGCTGGCTTGCAGTAGTTTGGTAGTTTTACCAAAGTAGTTAATGCAAAGTAATAGTCTTAGTTATTGCAGCTATTTGTTGATGGAAATTATAATTGAGATTTATAACCTTACTTTATAGAGATCACATGCACTGTCCCTGTTACATACCATCCTACCATCCCCAGTGGCTGAGTGGTTAGAACATCCACCTCAGGAGCAGGAGGTTGTGGGTTCGATTCCTGGCCGCAACATACCAAAGTCTTAAAAAAATGGTACTGTTATAGCTCCCTTGCATATCAGGGTAATTCCAGGACTGGTTGGCCCGGTGTCAGGATAATGTGACTGGGTGTGGTATCATGACACATGTCTACGGCGTGATGCTGCAGTGTGGCAGCACTGTATCTGTCTCAAATAGACATTGTCTCCAAATGACAGAAATATTGTAGGTGGGACGTTAAACCCAACAAACAAACAAACAAACATCCCAATCTGTCATGCCCTATCATGTCTAATATTACAAAAACAAATCAATGTGAAGTGATGGTGGTCTAGCAGTGGGAGGGTATTAATCACCTTCAGTGACAGCTCTAACTGCTTCTGTCATTACTATGCCAATGCTTCTACTGCTGCTGATGATGGTCATTATGAGACATTAGTATCTGTCTCAAATAGACATAGTCTCCAAATGACTGAAATACTTTCAGTGGGATGTTGAATCCAACACAAACATACAGAATTATCATCCTGTGTTATATTGTGCATCTCATATTTCCCCCTCTTCCAGTTTACTGCCTACATTCCCCTGCAATCAGGAATCCTGGAATTAATTGCAGTGGAAAAACAGATTCTCTTGCCACTGATTATTGTCCGTGACAAATGACTCGTGTTTTATAATTTTATAATCAATACCAAGTTGTCAGGTAGTTTGGGAGGATGTCAGGAGGCTCTCTAATTGCTTTCAGAGACGATCACTCAATTTCTCAGAGTTACAGCGCTAATGAAAATTTCAGTTTATCAAATCTTGTGTTAAATGTCATGGTCGAAAATGAAGAAGAATCCAAAATCATTCAGAGCCTTTATCATATTTAGTGCAGTTAGGTCAACCCTTTTCTAACCAGGTATGCTTTTAATACCATGGTTTACCTTAGAAAATCCAGAGTCTTACTCCATTTGTATGTTTTTATGTCTGTGAAAAATATAATTCTTAAAATCTTTATAAGGGATTGGCTCGGATATGCAGATTGCATTCAGATTTTTTTTTTCACTTTTGGTCTTTTATTTCTCTTTTTATTTTTTACCGCAATTGGTAAAATGCACTTAAATATTTTTAGCTCACCTGAGCACAAAGTGCTCAAGGTGAGCTTTTGTGATCGCCCTTCGTCCGGCGTCCGTCGTCCGGCGTCAACAATTTGCTTTAAACGACATCTCCTCTGAAACCGCTGGACAGAATTTAATGAAACTTGGCAGGAATGTTCCTTGGGTGAGGCTCTACAAAAGTTGCTAAAATAAAGTTGATCCATGAAGAACTCTGGTTGCCATGGCAACAAAAAGAAAAATAATTTGAAAACTTTAAAAATCATCTCCTTCAAAACTACTGGCCAGATTTCAAAATAAATTGGTACAGATGTTCCTTGGGTCAACCTCTACCAAAGTTGCTAAAATTATTCCGATCCGTAAAAAAACATGGCCGCCAGGGGCGGGGCTTATTTGCCTTATATGTATATAGGGAAACCTTTAAACAACATCTTCTCTGAAACCACTGGACAGAATTTGATTAAACTTGGCAGGGATGATCCTTGGGTCAACCTTCACAAAAGTTGCTAAAATAAACTTGATCCATGTAGAACTCTGGTTGCCATGGCAACAAAAAGAAAAAAAAAATGAAAACTTTAAAAATCATCTTCTTCAAAACTACTGGCCAGATTTTAAAATAAATTGGTACAGATGTTCCTTGGGTCAACCTCTACCAAAGTTGCTAAAATTATTCTGATCCATAAAAAAACATGGCCGCCAGGGGCGGGGCTTATTTGCCTTATTTGTATATAGGGAAAACTTTAAGCCTTTCCCTCATATATACTCATTTTGACGCCCTCAGTAGGTATCACATAAAGCCTGATCTGCAGAAAACCACAGTTAAACCTTACCAAATTTATTTACAAAATCCTCATTTCCAGACCACTAAGGAGCAGCAAGCAGCATAAAACCTGATCAGCCTGCGAGTTACTCGCAGGCTGATCTGGTTTTATGCTGTTTCGCATAGGTCTTTTCATGGTGTCCTCTATGAGGGAAAGGGTTAAACAACATCTCCTCTGAAACCACTGGACAGAATTTGATTAAACTTGGCAGGGATGATCCTTGGGTGAACCTTCACAAAGGTTGCTAAAATAAACTTGATCCATGTAGAACTCTGGTTGCCATGGCAATAAAAAGAAGAAAAAAAATATGAAAACTTTAAAAATCATCTTCTTCAAAACTACTGGCCAGATTTTAAAATAAATTGGTACAGATGTTCCTTGGGTCAACCTATTTATCTCAGGTGAGTGATTTAGGGCCATCATGGGCCTCTTGTTCATATTTAATATGTAAATATGTACATGCTCAAATAAAGAAAACAAAAACATATTTATCCATGCAATCTGCTCAGATAGATATAATACAGCAATTCATGTGAGCTGCTGTCAGATAGATATAACACATCAATTCATGTGAGCTTCTCAGATAAATATAACACATCAATTCATGTGAGCTTCTCAGATAAATATAACACAGCAATTCATGTGGGCTTCTCAGATAAATATAACACAGCAATTCATGTGAGCTTCTCAGATAAATATAACACAGCAATTCATGTGAGCTGCTCAGATAAATATAACACAGCAATTCATGTGAGCTGCTCAGATAAATATAACACAGCAATTCATGTGAGCTGCTCAGATAAATATAACACAGCAATTCATGTGAGCTGCTCAGATAGATATAAGACAGCAATTCATGTGAGCTTCTCAGATAAATATAACACAGCAATTCATGTGAGCTGCTCAGATAGATATAAGACAGCAATTCATGTGAGCTTCTCAGATAAATATAACACAGCAATTCATGTGAGCTGCTCAGATAAAAACAATATACCAATACATGCAATTTGTAAAGATAAATACAACACACCCATACATGAGAG
This sequence comes from Solen grandis, assembly GCA_021229015.1. Lineage (NCBI taxonomy): Eukaryota > Metazoa > Mollusca > Bivalvia > Adapedonta > Solenidae > Solen > Solen grandis. The sequence continues at coordinate 67,747,444 of CM037777.1, forward strand.
CTGCTCAGATAAAAACAATATACCAATACAGTGAAACCTCGTTAATCCGGGCTCCATTGTTCCGGAAACCTCGCCATCCGGACACTTTTCTCTTGGAACGGATTTCCACAACGTAAAAATGATTCGATATAACGGAAATTCGCGTTCCGGATCCGGACATCCATTTTGGGAACCAATCTTCCATTTGCTATTTAAAATGACTCGATAATCCGGGTACCAGTTCAGACTGGATTTCCCACCTTCTATTTTTAGACATAATTCGGACTACTCTTTGTGCGTGACTGTCATAGAAGTGTCACCTGCAGATTGTTAACACATAGCCGCGAGCGCTTCACACTAATCAGTCAAGAGAACAGGGGGCAATTAAGGGCTGGTATAGCCGCAAGCTACATATATAACTAGCGAGTGAAGAAGGTAAAATTTATTCACAGCTGCAGATGTATGCTGTAAAAAGAGACACAAAAGCCAACTGCCCTTTAGATCGTCTTTTGTTCATATGTTTTGTTTTCAGTGCGTATATTTAATATTGATTTGTTTGTGACTGTTTTAGCTAAAATAATTAAATCCAATTCATTTTGCTCACGAATGCAGAACAAGAAATGGGTCACAATTATGCTGTCACCTACTTAAGGTGTCTTTTTCTTCTCTTAAAGAATGCTGATGTCAAGGATGGATTTAAATAAAATTAAACCATCATTTGTTAACATCAATTTAAATACATAATCTTATATAGGCCTAAGCATATAATTTTAAATATAATTATTATTATTAATGGAAAACAAACATAAACACACACACACACACACACACAGTGTACAATGAGAAAGTGTGAAAGAAAGAAAGAAAAAAGAAGAAGAGAGATATGGATTGATTCATTAATACGGAAAATTCATTAATCCGGAAATTTAAATAAGGACCAAAGTGTCCGGATTAATGAGGTTTCACTGTACATGCAATTTGTAAAGATAAGGACAACACACCCATACATGAAAGCAACTCAGATAAAAACAATATACCAATATATGCAATTTGTAAAGATAAAGACAACACACCCATACATGAGAGCAACTCAGATAAAAACAAAACATCCCTATATGAGAGCAGCTTAGATAAAAACAATACAACCCTACATGTAAACTGCTCAGATAAAAACAATATACCAATACATGCAATCTGCATAGATGAATACAACACACCCATACATGATAGCAGCTATTAAAACACTACACGTAAAAGTCTTATAAATGCAAGATGGGTTTTACTAGCACTGTACATTTATTTTTATTTATTCATTTTTTGCTGTGCAATAGAAGCTAGCTTACAAGTTTCTTTGAAAAAAACTATTAATAGACCCTGGATACCAGTTGGATATGTTTCTGGCAGATGTGTCAAATGAGCCTCAGGTGTCTTGAAGTTTTTGATTGTCACATTTAATGATCTCATCATAATAAACCTTGTGAATAACAAGAAGTTATTGCCATTTGATAAAAAAACTGAATTCTTGATTATATTTATGATTTTATTTATAATTATTTTACATCATGTGATATGTTTAGCTCACCTGAGTATCTTTTATAAAACGTTGATATACATATATACTCTTTTTTTAGCTCACCTGAGCACAACGTGCTCAAGGTGAGCTTTTGTGGGTCAACCTCTACCAAAGTTGCTAAAATTATTCCGATCCGTAAAAAAACATGGCCGCCAGGGGCGGGGCTTATTTGCCTTATATGTTTTTAGGGAAAACTTTAAACAACATCTCCTCTGAAACCACTGGACAGAATTTGATTAAACTTGGCAGGGATGATCCTTGGGTGAATCTTCACAAAAGTTGCTAAAATAAACTTGATCCATGTAGAACTCTGGTTGCCATGGCAACAAAAAGAAAAAAAAAAGAAAACTTTAAAAATCATCTTCTTCAAAACTACTGGCCAGATTTTAAAATAAATTGGTACAGATGTTCCTTGGGTCAACCTCTACCAAAGTTGCTAAAATTATTCCGATCCGTAAATAAACATGGCCGCCAGGGGCGGGGCTTATTTGCCAAATATGTATATAGAGAAACCTTTAAACAACATCTCCTCTGAAACCACTGGACAGAATTTGATTAAACTTGGCAGGGATGATCCTTGGGTCAACCTTCACAAAAGTTGCTAAAATAAACTTGATCCATGTAGAACTGTGGTTGCCATGGCAACAAAAAGAAAAAAAAATGAAAACTTTAAAAATCATCTTCTTCAAAACTACTGGCCAGATTTTAAAACAAATTGGTACAGATGTTCCTTGGGTCAACCTCTACCAAAGTTGCTAAAAAAAATTCCGATCCGTAAAAAAGATGGCCACCAGGGGCGGGGCTTATTTGCCTTATATGTATATTGGGAAAACTTTAATCAACATTTCCTCTGAAACCACTGGACAGAATTTGATTAAATTTGGCAGGAATGATCCTTGGGTCAACCTTCACAAAAGTTGCTAAAATAAACTTGATCCATATAGAACTCTGGTTGCCATGGCAACAAAAAGAAGAAAAAAATGAAAACTTTAAAAATCATCTTCTTCAAAACTACTGGCCAGATTTTAAAATAAATTGGTACAAATGTTCCTTGGGTCAACCTATTTATCTCAGGTGAGCGATTTAGGGCCATCATGGGCCTCTTGTTTTCAAATGTGTGTTTACCAAAACTGTCTGAAGAATTCTATATTGCACAGATGATAAAAAAACTCATGCCACACTACCTGTTTCATGATTGTTAAACAAAGAATTTTATATTGCACAGATGATAAAAAAAACTCATGCCACACTACCTGTATCATGATTGTTAAACAAAGAATTTTATATTGCACAGATGATAAAAAAAAACTCATGCCACACTACCTGTATCATGATTGTTGAACAAAGAATTTTATATTGCACAGATGATAAAAAAACTCATGCCACACTACCTGTATCATGATTGTTGAACAAAGAATTTTATAGATGATAAAAAAAAACTCATGCCACACTACCTGTATCATGATTGTTGAACAAAGAATTTTATATTGCACAGATGATAAAAAAACTCATGCCACACTACCTGTATCATGATTGTTAAACAAAGATGATTTTTTCAAAAGAAGACTTGTTAAAGGGAGGGCATATTGTTTAATTTATATTGAAACTTACAGATTTTCCCTAATTATATGGTCCAAGTAATAACCTCACATCTTGTAACAAAAGTTCCTGAAACAAGGATGATACTTTAGATATGAGGCATCAACTGAATGTTCTGGTCACATATGGTGAACAAAAAAGTAACAGATGTCACATCTTGACCATGACTCTGTAGATTCTGGAGGAAATTTGGTCACCAAATCAAACCCTAATTAGTGACCTAAAAGGTTTTATTTAGGCAGATTATTCTCAGGTAAACAATCGAAAGCATAAGTGGCATTTTATTTCTCATTTTCTTTTGTTTTACTCCCACTCCACAAGGTGAAGTAGAAGGTACATAGAAATAATGCTATTGTTCAGTCCAGTCCTATACAGTAGAGCCCCATTTCATAAAAAAGTTCAGTATCTTTTTAAATTGTTGAGTCAAGGCAGTGTAGCAAGGGTATTTATCACCTTCATTGATAGCTCTAGGGTCAGGTGTGGCAGTGTCTGACATCATTCATGTTTTCCATAGCTGTAATCCCCTTTTTTTTACACAGGTCTGGGAGAGCCGTCCTATTTCTATATAGAACATGTGTTTGTCCTGAATGGCTTCATGATGGCCATGTTCTTCCTGTTTGGCACCTACCTTAGGTAAGAGACCACCTTGCTGTTATAATACCTGTGATAACTGATCACCTGTACTGATTGACCACCTGATTTCATGTAACCTGTGTTGACTGACCACCTGTGTCGATTGACCACCTGTTTCACTATACATGTGTTGACTGACCACCTGTGTAGATTGACCACCTGTTTTCATGATTTCTGTGTTGACTGGCCACCTGTTTTCATCTCTCTTGTGTTGACTGACCACTTGTTTTCATGATTTCTGTGTTGACTGACCACCTGTTTTCATGACTCTTGTGTTGACTGACCACTTGAGTAGACTGACCTCCTGTTTTCATGACTCTTCTTTTGACTGACCACCTGTGTTGACTGACCTCCTGTTTTCCTGACTCTTGTGTTGACTGACCACCTTTTTCAGGATACCTTTGTTGACTGACTACCTGTGTTGACTGACCACCTGTTTTCAGGATACCTTTGTTGATTGACCACCTTCGCACACAAGGGTTATTCATTACTTTTTGTGCTTTTTGCACCATGTTTACAGTTGAGCAATTATTCTTGTTGGCACCATTACAATACTCTTGCTTCACAATGTGCATTGGAGGCTATATTTGAATCTCATGCATTGTCTTGTCCCATCCCGATCAACAAAAAGTTGTATTGATATTGTTGAGTCAAGACTGTATGATGGGTACCTATCATCTTCAATGACAGCACCTCTTTTTTTACTTTGAACTTTTTTGACCATGTGGCATTTTGGTACCAATGTTTCTTATGATTATAGGGCATGTTTTGGGACTGGTACATCTTTATTCTTGACAAACATATGAAGTCAATTTGCAGAGCACTGTGCAAATAATTAACATGACGCCAAACCCTCTCAAAATGAATATGCTTATTGGTTTAACCAGTGAAAAGCTGTACAAACCTCTGACAAACAAATGCATGTAAACCTTGCCGGGAAATACCTATTTTGGCGTCATGTTGATTCATCCAAGTATTACTTTCAACTAAGTAAAACAATACAGGTATGACACTTTTTTTATGCCCCGCGAACTCCATTGGAGGGCATATAGATTCTCAGTCTGTGCATCCGTCCGTCCGTCACACCTCAGGTTTACCTTTGTGTTTTTAAGTTTTTTTTCTATGAAAATGACTTCACATCTTGATGAAACTAGGTACACATGTACATCTTGAACTGATCTATTCAAAATGTATGCGAATTCATGCTGTTACCTATATTTCTTGGTTGGATGAACATGCTGAAATTGATTGTTCTTCCTCAAATTTACCTTTGTGTTTAAGGTTTTTTAGCTCACCTGAGCACAACGTGCTCATGGTGAGCTATTGTGATCACCTTTTGTCCGGCATCTGTTGTCCATGTGTGCGTGCAGTGTCATTAATTTTCTTTAAACAACATCTCCTCCTAAACCACTGGGCCAATTTTGGTGAAACTTTATAGGAATGTTCCTTGGGTGATGCCCTTTCAAAGTTGTTCAAATTATATGCAGAAATCTGGTTGCCATGGCAACAGAAAGAAAAAAAAATGAAAATTTTGAAAATCTTCTCCTCCAAAACAAGTGGCCAGATTTCAAAGTTAATTGGCACAGATTTTCCTTGGGTCACTCTCTACCAAGATTGTTCAAATGATTTTGATCCTTTGAAAAACATGGCCATCAGGAGGTGGAGCCTGTTTTCCTTATATGTATATAGTTAAAACTGCAAAAATCTTCTTATCCAAAAGTACTTGCTGGATTTCAAAGTTATTTGGCACAGATGTTCCTTAGGTCACCCTCTACCAAAATTGTTCCAATTATTTTGATGTTTTGAAAAATGTGGCTGCCAGGGGGCGGAGCCTGTTTTTCATGTATGTATTTAGTAAAACCTTAAAAAATCTTCTCCTCTAAAGGTCCTGGCTGGATTTCAAAATTATTTGGCATAGATGTTCCTTTGGTCACTCTCTACAAAGATTGTTCAAATTTTATTTATCTGTTGAAAAACATAGCACCAGGGGGCAGAGCCCATTTTCCTTATATGAATATATTACAAATTTGAAAAATCTTCTTGGCCAAAAAGTACTGGCTGGATTTCAAAGTTATTTGGCACAGATGTTCCTTGGGTCACTCTCTACCAAGATTGTTCAAATTATTTTGATCCTTTGAAAAACATGGCCGCCAGGGGGCGGTGCCCAATTTCCTAATATGTATATAGTACAAATTTGAAAATCCTTTGTCCAAAACTACTCACTTGATTTATGGCTGGCAGAGGGCAGAGCCCATTTTTCACATTGGCTGTTTCTTTTCCTCCCATTAATATCTTGTTCTCAGGTGAACAACACAGGGCCATCATGGCCCTCTTGTTTCTATGAAGATGACTTCACAACTTGACGAAACTAGGAACACATGTACATCTTGATATGATCTATTTAATATGTATTTGAATTTTTGCTGTGACCTTTTTTTCACGGTTGGATGAACACGTGAAATTGATTGTTCTTCCTCAAGTCTACTTTTGCGTTTTTTTCTATGAAGAATACGTCACATTTGATGAAACTAGGTACACATGTACATCTTGATATAATCTATTTAATATGTATGTGAATTCATGCTGTGACCTATATTTCATGGTTGGATGGACATGCTGAAATTGTTCTTCCTCAAGTTTCACTTTGTGTTTAAGGTTTTTTTCTATGAAGACTACTTCACATCTTGATGAAACTAGGTACACATGTACATCTTGATACGATCTATTTAATATGTATGCGAATTCATGCTGCATGTGACCTATTTTTCACGGTAAGATAAACATGCTGAAATTGATTGTTCTTTCTCAGGTTTACTTTTGCCTTTTAGGTCTTTTTTTATGAAGATGACTTCACATCTTGATGAAACTAGGTACACATGTACATCATGATATGATCTATTTAGTATTTATGAAAATTTATTGCTGTGACCATTATTTCATGATTCAATGAACATGGTAAAATTGATTGTTCTGCATTTGTTTTTGTTTTTCTATGACGATGACTTTACATCTTCCTGAAATATGACATACATGAACATCATGATATGGATTTTTTTCTGGTAGTATATATTTAATTTTATGGCTGTGACTTGGTAATTGGTTATTCTGCCACAGGTTTACCTCTTTGTTTAAGCTACTTTTTTCTGTAAAGGTAACTTTACATTACATCAGTATATACATGTACACTTAAAAAAATACAAGCAAATATTTGGTTCTAACCATATCTTGGTGGAGCATTAGTGTCTCCCAGACACATTTTCTTGTTTCTTTCTTTGTGTAAGTGTGTGTGTATTGCATAGCTCTCATGTTTTAGATCATTTCTAGTACTACTAGTGTTATTTTTACTATTTTGTAAAATCAATGTTTAAAATAACGCATAGAAGAATAAAACAGCAGTTAAAAACATGTATCTTGGCAGCAAAACTGGGTTTGATTAATGGAAATGGTGTTAAAATTGTAGTGAGAGAATAACATGTGTATTATTGGAGACAAACAGCAGTTTAATTGATCCACAGAGAAATGGTTATGTAAAAACAAAATGTTTAAACCAGTCTGATGGATGTGAGGTTCAGTCCATAGGGACACTTTGCTTTTTGTTTTTTGAATTCTAAACAACTACAAAAAATAAGGGAAGAGAAGAAGAAGAATTATAAAAGCAATAAATAAAAAAGGACAATTGCTGTCAGTAGAAGCAATAGGGAAGTATGGCTGCTATCCACCATGGTTGTTTTACTTGATTACAGTCCCAATGGTTAGGTGTTCAGTGTACTGATTCCACCAAGAAACCATCAGGAGGATTGATTAATCGCTGACTACAACCAACAAGTTTCTGAATCAATATATATTAGATATCTTAATTCAACTGGGAAGCTTGAACTTTTCTGTTCGATATAAGGGCAAAGTATTTATAATCTGATATTGACCTTTTACCTTTATCTCACTTTAAACTTTACCATTATCTCACAGACCTTTACCATTATCTCACAGACTTTGCCATTATATCACAGACTTTACCATTATCTCACAGACCTCTACCATTATCTCACAGACCTTTACCATTATCTCACAGACCTTTACCATTATCTCACAGACCTTTACCATTATCTCACAGGCCTTTACCATTATCTCACAGACCTTTACCATTATCTCACAGACCTTTACCATTATCTCACAGACCTTTACCATTATCTCACAGACCTTTACCATTATCTCACATACCTTTACCATTATCTCACAGACCTTTACCATTATCTCACAGACCTCTACCATTATCTCACAGACCTTTACCATTATCTCACATACCTTTACCATTATCTCACAGACCTTTACCATTATCTCACATACCTTTACCATTATCTCACAGACCTTTACCATTATCTCACAGACCTTTACCATTATCTCACAGACCTTTACCATTATCTCACATACCTTTACCATTATCTCACATACCTTTACCATTATCTCACAGACCTTTACCATTATCTCACAGACCTTAACCATTTTCTCACTTTGACCATTACCATTATTTATCCTGCTACTGTCTATATTTAAAGCTGGATAATAAAGCCTTGCCAGATAAATTTAATTATCTCCAGTCATTATGTCATACACTAACATCCCGTCATTATGTCATTAACTATCCCCAGTCGTTATGTCATACATTAACGCCCCCGTCATTATGTCATTAACTATCCCCAGTCATTATGTCATACATTAACGCCCTGTCATTATGTCATTAACTATCCCCAGTCATTATGTCATACATTAACGCCCGTCATTATGTCATTAACTATCCCCAGTCATTATGTCATACATTAACGCCCCGTCATTATGTCATTAACTATCCCTAGTCATTATGTCATACATTAACGTCCCGTCATTATGTCATTAACTATCCCCAGTCATTATGTCATACATTAACGCCCCGTCATTATGTCATTAACTATCCCTAGTCATTATGTCATACATTAACGTCCCGTCATTATGTCATTAACTATCCCTAGTCATTATGTCATATATTAACTTTCCGTCATTATGTCATTAACTATCCCCAGTCATTATGCCCCCCTTCGAAGAAGAGGGGGTATATTGCTTTGCTCATGTCGGTCAGTCGGTCCGTATGTCCGTCGGTCTGTCGGTAGACCAGACCTTGTCCGAGTGTCACAAGGTCACATGTTGTGTATGTATAATACCAGACCGTGTCCTAGTGATAACTTAAGATCTATTTGACCTTTAAGTCTCAAACTTCATGTGGTTGTTGCTCATGATTAGTAGATGACCCCTATTGATTTTGGTGTCATTACCTCAAAGGTCAAGGTCACAAGGTCACATGTTGTGTATGTATAATACCAGACCTTGTCCGAGTGATAACTTAAGTTCTATTTGACCTTTAAGTCTCAAACTTCATGTGGTTGTTGCTCATGATTAGTAGATGACCCCTATTGATTTTGGTGTCATTACCTCAAAGGTCAAGGTCACAAGGTCACATGTTGTGTATGTATAATACCAGACCTTGTCCGAGTGATAACTTAAGTTCTATTTGACCTTTAAGTCTCAAACTTCTTGTGGTTGTTGCTCATGATTAGTAGATGACCCCTATTGATTTTGGTGTCATTACCTCAAAGGTCAAGGTCACAAGGTCACATGTTGTGTATGTATAATACCAGACCTTGTCCGAGTGATAACTTAAGTTCTATTTGACCTTTAAGTCTCAACTTCTTGTGGTTGTTGCTCATGATTAATAGATGACCCCTATTGATTTTAGTGTCATTACCTCAAAGGTCAAGGTCACATGTTGTGTATGTATAATACCAGACCTTGTCCAAGTGATAACTTAAGTTCTATTTGACCTTTAAGTCTCAAACTTCATGTGGTTGTTGCTCATGATTAGTAGATGACCCCTATTGATTTTGGTGTCATTACCTCAAAGGTCAAGGTCACATGTTGTGTATGTATAATACCAGACCTTGTCCAAGTGATAACTTAAGTTCCATTTGACCTTTAAGTCTCAAACTTCTTGTGGTTGTTACTCATGATTAATAGATGACCCCTATCGATTTTGGTGTCATTACCTCAAAGGTCAAGGTCACATGTTGTGTATGTATAATACCAGACCTTGTCCGAGTGATAACTTAAGTTCTATTTGACCTTTAAGTCTCAAACTTCATGTGGTTGTTGCTTATGATTAGTAGATGACCCCTATCAATTTTGGTGTCAGTACCTCAAAGGTCAAGTTCTCAATGTCACATGTTGATATATTTTCATTATATAAATGTCTTGCCCAAGTGATAACTTCTATTTTATTTTTACTCTTAAGGTCCTAACCTCATGTAATTGTTGCTTATAAATGTAGAAAACCCTGTTTTCAAATTAATAAGTTGGATTCTTATAAATATTTTGTACGATTTAAGCACTGTCTGACTAATAACTCAAAATCTCATTGTGTCTGGTTTTATTTCAGTAAACATTTAGTTCCACATTTTAGCACATTATATTTTCACTCAAATTTTGAAGTTTGAGAATTTTTTGTGACAAGCCAACATTATGAAGGCAAACTCCTTGCATGTTATATAGCTTGTATGTAATATACATATTATGGCATATGAGGGGGGCATATATGTTTCACAAACATTTCTTGTTACATCATACAGCTAGTATGAAAATGATTGTATTGGGGAAAAAGGTAAGAATGAAACCATTTAAATAATCTAAAAACATGATAAAACTAGACAATAGAATACATGGTTGTTATCTGGATGGGAGAAGGTTTATTCGGTTCGCTGCGAAAGTGAATCTTGGCTTGCTAAAGCTTGCCAAGATACACTTTCCCGCTCACTGGGTAAACCTTCTCTATCCAGACATCAACCATATATTCTCTACCATACTAGGACTCTTTACATTATTTCGATTTGACTATTACAATAATAACATTTAGACCATTACGGTAATTCACATTTACCTTTAATGCAACCCCCTTTACCATTATATTACATTGACCTTTGCCATTATCTCACATTGGCCTTCACCATTATCTAACACTAACCTTTACCATTATCTCACTTTGACCTTTACCATTATCTCACCATGACCTTACCTCATTTTGACCTTCACCATTGTCTTATTTTGACCTTTACCATTATCTTTCTTTTACCTATATCCGTAACTCACTTTGGCCAACACATTATCTCAAATTTACCTTTACCATTATCTCACATTGATCCTTACAATTTCCTAACTTTGACCCTTTTCCACTATCTCACTTTGATCTTTATCATGATATCATATTGATCCGTAAAATTTCCTAACTTTAACCCTTTTCCATGCTCTCTCTTTGATTGTTACCATTATCTCATATTAATCCTTACAATTTCCTAAATTTGACCCTTTTCCATTTTCTCACTTAGATCTTTACCATTATCTCACCTTAATCCTTACTTTTTTCTAACTTTGACCCTTTTCCATTGTCTGACTTTGACTACAAATTATGTCACTTTTGATCAATACTTCCACACAGAAAACCTGGTTTTTGTGGAACATTTCTTGATATACCATGGTGTCAAATGGTGTGATTTTGCGATAATCGCTTGATTGCATGCTGCTGAATAACTAAATATATTGACAAACTCTGTCAAAAATAAACATTTCTGTTACTATCATAGTTTTTGCTTGAGACGTTAGTATTTCTGGATCATTCCCTTTATCTATTGTTATAAGTTTTATGTCTGTGATAGGGCTCCTACCAGAAAGAAATAACACTTAAAAAATAGTTTTGTTTGAAAAATTTAAAATTCTATTTAGGTCAAGTTGGAGACTGGTCGTCAATACCTGAAGATTTATAGTGATGTTAGGGGTAAGATGTCGAAGGCATGGCAGTAAAAGACAAATCACATAATTTAGAAACTATTCCTAGTAATATGAAGCACGTATCTGATGTACCAGGGACTCTCGTTTCTTTAAACTTTGTATGAAAATCCATGTATCTACAAAATGAAAATGTGAAGAAGCGCTCAAGCTTGCTTGCAGTAGGTTGGTGATTTTCATGGGTGTGTTTGTGCACTCAGGGTCTTCCTCCATATATAATAAGCTGGACATCATTATGTTCCTACCCCCATATTTATATATTTGTCAGAGTTGTCTGCTGTCCTTCTATCTGTCCATCCATTCCTGCATCTGTCTGTCTGTCTTTCCATCTGTTTGTCACACAATTTGTCCGGAAGGTAGCTCCTCTTCTAATAATGCTGTTGAAATGAAATTTCACATTTATGGAAAGAACTTGATGAGAGAGAGTGTCATGTGCATGGTCCATAACTTTGGCATCAGTATTTTTGGAGTTATCCCATTTTTTTACATTTTTAGCATACCAGAGCACATGCGCTCATTATGAGCTATTAGGATCGATAAATGTCCATCTTCTGTCCGTCTGTCATCCATAAATAATTTGTTTGCACTGTAGCATCTTCATTTCTAAGTCATCTTCAAACTTAATGACAATGTTTATACCCATAATCTCTCATTTAAGTTTGATTATGGCTGATATCACCAAATTAGGTCAGGAGTTATGGCCCTTTTAATATTATAAAATGCAGGATTTAACTTTGTCTGCACTGTAGCATCTTCATTTCTGCAGCAATCATCTTCAAACTTTATGACAGTGCTTAATGTTATAAACTCTTGCCCAAGCATCATTATAGCTGATATAGGTCAATTAGTTTCGACTTTTTGACCCTTTTAATAGTAAAATAAAGATTTCACTTTGTTTTCACTCTAGCATCTTCATTGTTTAAGCTATCACCTTCAAACTCAATGATGATGTTTACAGCCATAATCCCTCAGCCAAGTTTATTTGTGGCTGATTTCGGCTGATTATGTCTGGAGTTACAGCCCTTTTAATATTACTTAGGTTTTTAGCTCACCTGAGCACAACGTGCTCATGGTGAGCTTTTGTGATTGCCTTTTGTCCGGCGTCCGGCGTCCGTGCGTGCGTCTTGCGTCAACTTTTCCTTTAAACAACTTCTCCTCCTAAACCACTGGATGGATTTTGACCAAACTTCACAGGAATCATCCTTATCATGACCTCTATCAAAGTTGTTCAAATTATGTTGATTGGGTGAATAAGTAGGTCACAGGAGCTAAAAATAGATTTTTAAAATGCAATCTTAGAAAATCTTCTTCTGCAAAACTGTAAGACCTAGAACTTTAATAATTGGTATGTAGAATTGTCTTATGAACCTCTACAAAAGTTGTTCAGATCATGACCCTGGGGTCAAAATTGGCCCCGCCCCAGGGGTCATTTTATTTTTCATAGGTTTATATAGTGAAAAACTTTAAAAATCTTCTTCTATGAAACAGTAAGGCCTAGAGCTAAGATATTTGGCATGTAGCATTGTCTAGTGAATCTCTACAAAAGTTGTTCAAATTATGACCCTGGGGTTAGAATTGGCCCTGCCCCAAGGGTCACTTGTTTTACATAGACTTATATAGGGAAAACTTAAAAAATCTTCTCCTATGAAACCATAAGGCCTAGAGCTAAGATATTTGGTATGTAGCATCATCTAATGGTTCATTACCAAGATTGTTCAAATCATAGCCCTATGGTGAAAAATGACCCCGCACCAGGGGTTACTTGTTTTACATAGAGTTATATAGGAAAATCTTAAAAATCTTCTTTTATGAATCCATTAGGCCTAGAGCTTAGATAATTAGCTCACCTAAGCACAACGTGCTCATGGTGAGCTTTTATGATTGCCTTTTGTCCGGCGTCTGTCGTCCGTCCATCTGTGCGTGAGTGCGTCTTGTGTCAACTTTTTCCATTAAACAACATCTCCTCCTAATCCGCTGAAGGGTTTTTGACAAAATTTCACAGGAATCATCCTTATGATGTCCTCTAACAACAGCGTGTAGAATTGTCTTATAAACCTTTACAAAAATTGTTCAAATCATGGCCCTAGGGTCAAAATTTGCCCTGCCCCAGGGGTCACTTTATTTTACATAGGCTTATATAGGGAAAACCTAGAAAAATCTTCTCATCAGAAACCACATGGCCTGGTGTTAAGATATTGGGTATGTAGTATTGTCTGGTGGATCTCTACTTAAGTTGTTCAAATCATGGCCTTTGGGTGAAAGTTGGCCCTGCCCTAGGGGTCACTTGATTTTACATAGGAAAAATAGAAAAATCATCTCCTGAAATACTGCAAGGCTTAGAGCTTGGATATTTGGTATGTAGAATTGTCTTGTGAACTACTACAAAAGTTGTTAAAATAATGACCTCTGGGTCAAAATTGCCCTCGCTCCAGGGGTCATTTTATTTTACAAAGGCTTATAAAGTGAAAAACTAGAAAAATCTTCTTATCAGACACCACAATATGGCCTAGAGCTTAGATATAAGGCTTGTACCATTGTCTAGTGGATCTCTACCAAAGTTGTTCAAATCATGGCCCTTGTTTTACATAGAGTTATTTATGAAAAATTTCTTTAAACAACATCTCCTTCTAAACTACTCACTGGCTTTTGATAAAACTTCACAGGAATGTTCATTATGGGGCCCTTTACCAAAGTTGTTAGGATTATTTTGATTGGTGAAAAATCTAGGTCACAGGAGCTAAAAATAGATTTTAAAAATGAAAATTTTAAGAATCTTCTTCTCTGAAACCACAAGGTATGTAGCATGATCTTATGACTCTTTACTAAGATTGTTCAAATTATGACCCTGGGGTCAAAATTGGCCCTGCCCTAGGGGTCAAATGATTTTACATAAAGTTATAAAAAGAAAACCTTAAAAATCTTCTTGTAATTAAGTATAAGGCCTGGAGCTAAGATATTTAGTGTGTAGCATCATCTTATGGAACATTACCAAGATTGTTAAAATTATGGCCCTGGGGTCAAAATTAGGCCTGCCTCAGGGTCACTTTTTGTAAATAGAGTTATATATGAAAACCTTCAAAATTCTTCTTGTGAAAACCCATAAGGCCTGCCTCCAGCTTAGATATTTGGTGTGTAGCATCATCTTATGGACCCTTACCAAGATTGTTAAAATAATAGCCGTGGGTCAAAATTAGGCCTGCCCCAGGGGACACTTATTTTACATAGAGTTATGTAGGAAAACCTTCAAAATTCATCTTGTCAAAACCCATGAGGCCTGGAGTTAAGATATTTGGTGTGTAGCATCATCTTATAGACACTTACCAAGATTGTGAAAATTATGGCCGTGAAAACGATATCTCATCTGAAATCACTTGACAGAATTTGATTAAATTTTGCAGGGATGATCTTTGGGTGACGCTTCACAAAAGTTCATGAAGTTATTCTGATCCATAAAAAAACATTGCTGCCAGGGGCGGGGCTTATTTGCCTTATATGTATATAGTGAAATCTTTAAATGACATCTCCTCTGAAACTGCTGGACAGAATTTGATAAAATTTTACAGTGATCATCTCCTTCAAAACTACTGGCCAGATTTCAAAATGTTTTAATACAGACTGATGTTCTTGGGTAACCATATACTCAGGTGAGCGATTCAGGGCCATCATGGCCCTCTTGTTTATACTATACCCTTCAAATTTTGGGGCTTGCAGTGGTCATTGGTTCTACCTGGATGCCTCAGTGCATTCAGGGTATTTCTTCACCTGATATTAGCTTGATATTGCTATATGGCTAAATACTGTCGCAGCGACAGTAAACTAAACAAGAAAAGATTAAAAACAAAATGTTTTAATAGACGGCTTATAATAAGCATACTGTCTGCTTCTCTTTCTCTTTTCTGCTGCTTTGACCTTATAGCCTAACCTACCTATGCACAGGACCTTCATATTAAAAAAAATGACCTCTCTTTATATTATTTATATAGAGAGGTGCAGTTATTATTTTATAATTTTCTCTGCACGAGTCCTGGGACTCACTATGCTTAAAAAGATATGATTCCCAATTCAGATAGTTTGCATCTAAATAGCATTTTCCATATACAGTAGAACCTCGTTAAATCGAAGTTCTTGGGACCAAGCTGATAATTTCGAAATAATGATTATTCGGATTAAAAATCCTATGGAAATTTCAGTTTGTGAGCGTGCATGTCTGCATTTTCATTACCGGTGCATATTGTGGAAATCGTTATGACGTGAAAACCACCTATTAGGTGTACATATATACTATTTGCAAGTTATGAAAAGTAATGAAAATATATCATGATCTACTTAGATGCTTCTGATGAACATAATCATTCTACCATGTTAGGCAATGATACATATTTTTCCTGTCAATATGCTGCTTCAGGTAGCGTTGCATGCCGGTGACAAACGCTATGATATGGAATGTACTAAAGATCTGACACCTGGGTTTATCTGCTGGCACGTGCATATTATGCAGCCTGTAAGACATCGATTAGCAATAATCAACATTTCCGGTGGGACACACATTGCCCAACCCAATCTCGAAAAGAGGTGTTAAAAACTTGCCTGAGCCATCACTCCAGGTGCCTCCGCAAAATAAACTTGGTTACTGACTGAAAACGATTGATAATAAGGACGATACTTAGTTCACGAAAATTTATGAAATTTGACTTCGAAATAAAAATTGAAAAATGTACATGAATTGCAACCTCGGGACCGGGATTTTTACTTCAAAATATTTAAAAAATTGAAATAGCAAAATTCGGATTAAGAAGGGAAGAAATTGGGACCGAAAATAAACTTTGAAATGGCTAGGAATTCTGTTTAATGATGTTTGGTTTGGCGAGGTTCTACTGTATTTTATGCTTCAAGTCGATGCATTGAAATCTAAACTTTGTATCCACAGCAAAATATTACATCTAAGAAGGAGATTGCATGGTTAAAGCAAAAGCACTGGAGTAGTTGATTTAAAAAAGAAAAAAAGAAAGTCAATATCTCTATATATTTTTTATACATATAGAGTTTTTTTTTCTTTTTGTGGTCTATGTTTAAATCAAAAGGAAGCAAATACAGATTAACAAAAGCAAAATAATGGATGTATATACATATATAACTAAAGAATTTCCAAAAATAAGAATTTAAAAAAAAACACAAAAAAAAACAGACCCAGCTGGAATCGATCAAACTCATGACCTCTTCAAGGAAAAATCTATACTGACACTCTTACAGATTGAGCTTATTCCACAAGCGGGAATTTAAGGTGCAAATAAGGCTATCTATAGGTAATTTTTACTGTAGCAAAAACAGCAGCGCTACGCAGACACATTTACTGCATTAACTATACCATGCATTCTTCATATTACGCATACATATTAATAAGATTTACATTATGCATTACTTATCCCACACATCATGTAAATTAGATAATTAAACTACAGTCAAACTTGTATTAAGCAGCCACCCAAAGGACGGGCCACAATTGGCTGCTTAAGACAAGTTGGCTGCTTAAGACAAAATTTAGTATCGGTCATTTTTAGCTCGACTATTCGTAGAATATGAGAGCTATTGTAGTCACCCTGGCGTCGGCGTCGGCGTTGGCGTTGCAGCTTTTGGTTAAAGTTTTGCGTGCAAGTTACTATCAACCTTATATCTCAATAACCATTTATGGTATTGACTTGAAAGTTTATAAATATGTTCAGGGGCATCAGACAACCAAGGTAGATAACTCTTGACTGAATTTAATATGAATTATGGCCCCTTTTTAACTTTGAAATTTTGGTTAAAGTTTTGCATGCAATAGAAAATTTGGTTAAAGTTTTGCGTGCAAGCTACTATCTAGTTTGTATCTCAATAACCATTCATGGTATTGACTTGAAAGTTTATAAATATGTTCAGGGGCATCAAACAACCATGGTAGATAACTCTTGATAGAATTTGTTACAAATTATTGCCCCTTTTTAACTTAGGAATTTTGGTTAAAGTTTTGCATGCAAGGTACTTTCATGCTAATATCTCAGTATCCAGGCATGGGATTGATTTGAGACATCTTTAATACATTTAGGGGTATCATACTTTCATGGTAGATAACTCTTATGAATTGTTACAAATTATTGCCCCTTTTTAACTTAGAATTTTGGTTAAAGTTTTGCATGCAAGGTACGTTCATGCTAATATCTCAGTATCCAGGTATGGGATTGATTTGAGACATCTTTAATACATTTAGGGGTATCATACTTTCATAGTAGATAACTCTTAATGGAATATGTTACAAATTATTGACCTTTTTAACTTAGAAATTTTGGTTAAAGTTTTGCATGCAAGTTAATTTCATGCTTATATCTCAGTATGCAGGCATAGAATTGATTTGAAATATCTTTAATATGTTTAGGGGTATCATACTATAAAGGAAGATAACACTTGATGGAATAAATTAAAAATGATGACCCCCTTTTAACTTAGAATTGTGGTTAAATTTTTTGCATACAAGCTACTATCCAGCTTATATCTCAGAAATTGCTCATGGAATTGACTAGAAAGTTAAGGTGTGTCTTCAAGGGCATCAGAAAACAGGAGGATAACTTTTGGACTGATGCAAATTATGGCCCTTTTCTAACATGGATTTTTGGTTTAAGTTTTGCATGCACAGTGTTATTGTGCTTATGTCTCAGTAACTAGGCATGGGATTGATTTTAGACATCATAAATATATTAAGGGGTATCAGACTATCAAGGTATATCATTTTTAGCTCACCTGAGCACGAAGTGCTCAAGGTGAGCTATTGTGATCACCTTTTGTCCGTCGTCCGTGCGTGCGTGCGTCCGTCGTCAACAATTTGCTTTAAAGAACATCTCCTCCTGAACCGCTGAAGGGATTTTGACCAAACTTCACAGGAATCATCCTTATGATGCCCTCTATCAAAGTTGTACAAATTATTATGATTGGTTGAAAAAGTAGGTCACAGGAGCTAAAAATAGATTTTAAAAACTCAAACTTTGAAAATCTTCTTCTGCAAAACTGCAAGGCCTAGAGCTTAGATATTTGGTATGTAGCATCATCTTATGGCCAATTACCAAGATTGTGCAAATCATAGCCCTATGGTGATAAATGACCCCGCACCAGGGGTCACTTGTTTTACATAGAGTTATATAGGAAAATCTTAAAAAATCTTCTTCTGTAAATCCATAAGGCCCAGAGCTTAGATATTTGGTATGTAGCATCATCTAATGGTTCATTACCAAGATTGTTCAAATCATAGCCCTATGGTGATAAATGCCCCCGCACCAGGGGTCACTTGTTTTACATAGAGTTATATAGGAAAATCTTAAAAAATCTTCTTCTGTAAATCCATAAGGCCCAGAGCTTAGATATTTGGTATGTAGCATCATCTAATGGTTCATTACCAAGACTGTTCAAATCATAGCCTTACGGTGATAAATGACCCCGCACCAGTGGTCACTTGTTTCACATAGAGTTACATAGGAAAAGACCTAGAGCTTAATCTATAGATTTGATGTGAAATATTGTCTAGTGGTCCGTACCCACATAATTCATAATTATAGACCAATCATAAAAAAAATATTTTGCAATATTACTAGTTTGAGAGATTATGACTAGATAATGGTTAAAATTTGGCCCTTGATTGAATCACTTTTTACTTTAAATTACATACTTGATATATGTTTTATATTAAAATCAGTATCTACGATTAAATAAAATGATAAAAAGACTAAGAGAATATATTGTGTCAATTGTATATTAAATAAAGGTTTTCTTTAAGAAAGATATGAAAGTACAGATAATCGTATTGTTGGTAATAAAAACACATTCGGTCGTTTTAGGTTATAATATTATTAACCAATGAAAAATTAGGAAACTATTCAGCCCTCCATTTCCGGTTTCAGTTTGGTAGGTATACGATTTTCTTCAGAAATTTCAACGAATTATCGAAGATCATTAATCTAACAGACCTAAAAAGCGATTGAAAAGTAGGTCAGTAGGTCAAATCTTAGAAAAACCTTGTTTACACACTGGAGGCCACAATTTTGATTCAATCTTCCTCAAACTTGGTCAGCACAAATGTCCTCAGGTGAGCATCTTTAGGGCCATCTTGGCCCTCTTGTTTACTATTACTATGAAGGGCAAGAATTTAAATAGATTTCATTTGATTTACCAACAAGCATTTTGAATAGTCGAGCGTGCTGTCCTCTGACAGCTCTTATTGATAGTACATGTCAGTGTATATATGCTTGCTTGTATGTATGTATGTTGTTTTTTTTTACCTTTTTAGCTCGACTATTCAAAGAATATGAGAGCTATTGTAGTCGCCCTGGCGTTGGCGTCGGCGTTGCAGCTTTTGGTTAAAGCTTTGCATGCAAGTAACTATCAACTTATATCTCAATAACCATTTATGGTATTGAATTGAAAGTTTATAAATAAGTTCAGGGGCATCAGACAACCAAGGTAGATAACTCTTGACGGAATTTAATATGAATTATAACCCCTTTTTTACTTAAAAATTTTGGTTAAAGTTTTGCATGCAATAGAAAATTTGGTTAAAAGTTTTGCGTGCAAGCTACTATCCAGTTTGTATCTCAATAACCATTCATGGTATTGACTTGAACGTTTACAAATATGTTTAGGGATATCAGACAACCAAGGTAGATAACTCTTGATGGAATATATTACATATTATGGCCCCTTTTTAACTTAGGAATTTTGGTTAAAGTTTTGCATGCAAGGTTCTTTCATGCTAATATCTCAGTATCCAGGCATGGGATTGATTTGAAACATCTTTAATATATTTAGGGGTATCATACTTTCATGGTAGATAGCACTTGATGGAATATGTTACAAATTATGGCCCCTTTTTAACTTAGATATTTTGGTTAAAGTTTTGCATGCAAGGTACTTTCATTCTAATATCTCAGTATCCAAGCATGCAATAGATTTGAAACATCCTAAATACATTTAGGGGTATCATACTATCAACTGAGATAACCTTTGATAGAATATATTACAAGTTATGGCCCCTTTTTAGCTCACCTGAGCATGTGTGCTCAGGATGAGCTTTTAGGATCGATGAATGTCCGTCGTCTGTCCGTCCGTCCATCCGTCGTCCACAATTTGTTCGTTTGCACTCTAGCATCTTCATTTTATGAGCAATTATCTTCAAACTTTAAAACAATGTTTATAACCATAAAATCTCGGCCAAGTTCGATTATGGCTGATATCGGAACATTAGGTCAGGAGTTATGCCTCTTTTAAAATTAAAAAAAGGCAGATTTCACATTGTTTGCACTCTAGCATCTTCATTTCATGAGCAATTATCTTCAAACTTTATATCAATGTTTATAACCTTAAAATCACAGCCAAGTTAGCTTATGGCTGATATCGTACCATTAGGTCAGGAGTTATGCCCCTTTTAATATTCAAAAAATGCCATATTTCAAGTTGTTTACACTCTAGCATCTTCATCTTTTGAGCAATCATCTTCAAACTTTATGACAATGCTTATGACCAAAAGGTCTCGATTAAGTTGGATTATGGCTGAGATTCATCAATTAGGTCAGGAGTTATGCCCCTTTTAATATTCAAAAAATGCCATATTTCACTTTGTTTACACTCTAGCATCTTCATCTTTTGAGCAATCATCTTCAAACTTTATGACAATGCTTATGACCATAATGTCTCGATTGAATTTGATTATGACTGAGATCAGTTGATTAGGTCAGGAGTTATGCCCCTTTTAATATAAAAAAATGCCATATTTCACGTTGTTTACACTCTAGCATCTTCATCTTTTGAGCAATCATCTTCAAACTTTATTACAATGTTTATGACCATAAGGTCTCGATTGAGTTCGATTATGGCTGAGATCCGTCAATTAGGTCAGGAGTTATGCCCCTTTTAATATTCAAAAAATGCCAGAAATCACTTTGTTTACACTCTAGCATCTTCATCTTTTGAGCAATCATCTTCAAACTTTGTGACAATGCTTATGACCATAAGGTCTCGATCGAGTTCGATTATGGCTGAGATCCGTCAATTAGGTCAGGAGTTATGCCCCTTTTAATATAAAAAAAAGCCATATTTCACGTTGTTTACACTCTAGCATCTTCCTTTTTTTAGCAATCATCTTCAAACTTTATGACATTGTTAATGACCATAATGTCTGGATTGAGTTCAATTGTGGCTGAGATGGGTCATTTATGTCAGGAGTTATGCCCCTTTTAATACAAAAAATGCAAGATTTCACTTTGTTTATTCTCTACCAACTTCATTTTTTTAACAATCATTTTTAAACTTTAAGACAATGTTTATGCCCATAATCTCACAATCGGGTTCAATTATAACTGATATTGACTTGTAAATTTAGGAGTTATGCCCATTTCACCATAAAAAAAAGCCAGATTTCACTTTTACACTCAAGCATCTTTATTTCTTAAGCAATCATCTTTCTCAGGTGAGCGACCAAGGGCCATCTTGGCCCTCTTGATTAACTTAGAAATTTTTGTTTAAAGTTTTGCATGCAAGGTACTTTCATGCTTATATCTCAGAGTCCAGGCATGGGATTGATTTGAAACATCTTAAATATGTTTAGGGGTATCATACTATAAAGGAAGATAACACATGATGGAATATATTTAAAATTATGGCCCCCTTTTAACTTAAATTTTTGCATTCAAACTACTATCCAGCTTATATCTCAGAAATTGCATGTGGAATTGACTTGTTAAGGACTGACTTCAGGGGCATCAGAAAACCAAGGAGGATAACTTTTGGACTGAATTTTATACAAATTATGGCCCCTTCTTTAACTTGGATTTTTGGTTTAAGTTTTGCATGCACAGTGTTATTGTGCTTATGTCTCAGTAACTAGGCATGGGATTGATTTTAGACTTCATAAAAATATTATGGGGTATCAGACTATTAAGGTATATCATTTTTGACTGTTATTATGTACAGGTTATGTGAAGGGCAAGAATTGAAATAGATTTCATTTGATTTACCACAAGCATTTTGAATAGTTGAGCGTGCTGTCCTCTGACAGCTCTTGATATATGTGTATTATACCTATACACAAACTCTCTCTTTTTTTCTCCCCCTTTCAATTTTTATCAACTAAATAACTCATAAGTGGGCTAGACACAGGAACTTGTTTTGATGTTGCGTCGAGAAACCAGTGGTAACAGATATCGTTAAATTATCGTTGGGTGTTGTTGGCCATGATCTTTTTAGCTCTAAATTTTCGCTCTTTCAAATTCTACAAGTAATTCCCGTCCTCTATTTGAGATATTCTGGATCTGAGTCAAGCCATCGTTAAATACAGCTGCAATTATTTGGGAGCTTTTCCCAGCTTTGGGAAGTTTCAGAAATTTCATTCTGTTTTATATCGTCAGAAATTTTCGTTCAGACATGATGGCATACGCGGACACATTACCATTATGTTCTAAATATTCCATTTTATATCACTAGCGATTTTTTGTTTTTAGCAGGCAATTAATAAAAACACATTTATAACTCTCGAAAGATAAAAGATGTCCACATATAATTATGCATTCATAATTCCAACATTAACACAGATTGGCGATCATCTAGTCAGCCGAGCAAATCGAAGTGCATAATTGTTCATATACATGATGCGTATTTCATCAAACTTCAAAATATGCGTAGATAAAAGGCATTCGGGAATAATTAAAACACTCATTGATGGTTGATTGGTTAAGCTAGCCCTTCACAAACAGCGTGACATTGGCAAACACTGTAAGTTTGCCAGCAGAAGTGTGCCAATTATGCCTGCAGGTGGGGAGCAGGGGATTAATGGGCACACTCAGGTGACTCAAACACTGAAAACTGGAACACCATACTTGACTCAATCACATTTCACTGTCCCGGCATAAACTGTTATTTATTCTATATTGTTCGACCTGGGATGAGTCAAACACTGATGGCTGGAACTCTCGAACTAAATTTCCAGCCCCAGATTAAAATTGCTGTGTATTTCACACCTATTGGTCGAAACTCCCTACTTATGATGTTTGCTGGGGGACTTATTGCAACCTGTTGTGCAGCGTGTTTTTCACACATTGTGGGATTGGCACAATCAGCAGTTCAATAATTAACATCAAAGTGTAATAAGATGATGTTAACGCTGATTATGTTGCAAATTACAAGGAGGAATTTGTTTAATAGATTTAATGGAATAATAATTGATTTGTTTTCAGTTATATTTATGGATTATTTTCACTACATATTTCTTTTTTCATCTTTTTTATGCAAAATAAAACGTATGCAGGAAACGTTACGACTTGCACATAGGCCGATGTATGTGTACATGTACGTGTATGAATTGTATGTCATATGTTTGTGATATGATCTTGACAGCTGCTGTTTTATTGATTTATATATGTTTTAAGAAAATAACAAAGATATTTTTTTCATTTAATGTTACCTCTATTATTATTTCACTGACGTTATTTTCAAAATATGATATCTGCTTTAATCAATCAATTCTAAAGGACGGCCTAATAATTAATCGATTTTTTAAATACATGTTCATACTGTATGTATATCATCATAGCCACGGTTGGGTCGAACCACCAATGACTAGAACAAATTGCTGTTCCCCAAGCCTGTTCAAGTCACGGAAGTTCAACTGTATGCAGTACTTAATAACAGTTATGTATATACAGTACTGAATACTGTCCAGAAAAAATCAATTAATCTGTTAAACAGATTTTGTCCACATGTACTGTTTGTTTTGTGAGATTGAAATGATCTTGCTGGATTTCTGCATGGTTTATGTATTCAGTACAACTATGCTATGATATAGTTACTTGTGCAGGCAATCAAGACAATAATTCACAGGTGAGTGCCTTCAGGGCCATCTTGGCCCTCTTGCTTTTGTCCAGAAGATAACTCCTATTCTACTTATGCAGTTCATCTGTGGAAAGAATTGATGGGAGGAAGTGTCACGCACAAGGTCTATAATTCTGGCATCAGTAGTTTTAGAGTTATCCCCTTTTTATCTTTTCACTTTTTTTTTTTTTTTTTTTTTTTTTTTGGGAGATAACTCCTACTCTACTTCTGCTTTTGAAATGAAATTTCATCTATGGAAAGAAATTGAGAGGAAGTGACACACACAAGGTCAATAACATTGGCCTCATTATTGTGCCTCAGTGTGTATGAGGGGGCAGGGGAGACATCAGTTTTCTGTAAACACAAACCATTAGTTATATGACTGAAATACTGTTGCAATGATGGAAAATAACAACTGTAAGATAGATGTGTTCCTTTTATTTTTTTCTTTCAAGAAAAGAATAAGCTGCATAATTCAGTGAAATTGGTTTTATTATGCAAACAAGACCCATTAGTTGACACAACGTGGAACAACATTCTCACAACTTACATAAATTTTCTTCATATGAAGTTTTATGAAAAGGGACCCCAGAGATGCAGAAACTGAAATTGGTATAATAATAGCATGTTGGTAACTTATGTTGCTTTTCAACACTTGGTAGCAAGTTCAATACCTGGTCATTTAAGTGCAAACCAAGGAGTTCTCCAGATACTTTGTTACCTGCCATGATAATGGCATATGCCACCAGCTGACACTTTCCAGGTGATATATATATATATATAATTATATACTGGGCAAGAACATTTTTCACAATTAGTTTGTAATGACTAAAGTTTAAACCTATGATTTAGATAGGCAAAGCACAAGACTGAACTTAACCACTTAGCATACAGACATGGTGAAAATTATGTTATATACGTTTATTGGAATTACTTTTCGAAATTAAAGATTTTCTTTTGCATATTGCACTACGACATAAATGGACCCAGTGCCACACTGATGTACATTTTGGATTTACACAAGCATTCATTCAACTTTTCAAGCATAAATCTCCAGGATGTATTCCCAGACGGATGTGAGAGAGCACTTTGTGACAGCGCTTTATTCCTCATTACTTTGGTGTCAGACATTAAGTGACTATCACAGACAATAACGGGAGATTGGAAGAAGCCCCCAGGGGAAAAGATATGAGAGAATTTGACAGTCAGACATGATCCTCATACAGAAGCTGCATCAAGCCAGGATCCAGTAATGACAGCTCAGTGGATGGTGCGACACATCAGGCGCAGTGATGTGGACAAAGATTTGTGTGACATCTGAGCACAGTGTGGTAGATGTATGTAGGGATATGACAACCTAGTTTAGATATGGCATGGACCTTTTGTTGATCTCTTTCATCTGACCACCCCACTGCAAGCCTTTGATGTTCTACCATCATGTTGAATGTCAGTTTTAAGCTCACTTGAGCACGT
>CM037777.1:67773539-67823539 GCA_021229015.1 Solen grandis
AATCTCACAGAAACAGGAACAAGGATAATTAGTTCAACAAGTCATCTGTAGTAAATGTGTTATATAAAACAAAACATCGTATCAAATGATCAATGTCTATTTGGTGTCACACCACTACTTTTTGTCCCTTTATAATCTATAGTAACTTGGCCGACTTTCGAGGCCTGTTCCTACTCTCCAAATGTTCGTTGGAATATTTCTGGTCTAGTTTCATGTAGACCATTCTTAAATCAACAGATTTAGGCACACAAAAAAATATATCATTAAGGAATTGGCGTTTCACAAATTTCACATTTCCCGGCTACCTCTCAACATTTCCAAAACAAACATGACCTCTGAGCCGCATTACCTCTGCAGCTCTCCCAACATCCTGTAGGAAAGTAATCCCTTAATACAACTATTAAATGCAAGTTGTTGGTCAAAAATACATGTATCTCACCACACAGGCTAAATGTGTTGCAGTTATTCAGTGTTTTCTGGGGAAAATATGACTTTGATGTCCACCCTTTCATTTTTCATTAGGTACTACTTCAGCACCCTACGACCCGGAAGTACTTTGATAGTGGTGTGACACCTATATAAAACATGAATAAATATACATGAAAATTATGCCCAAAATAACTTATTTATTATATTTGCAACAAAATAAAACCCTGATCAGATTTCTCAGTCAAGACTAAGGTCACATTCAACTGTTTTAGAGAGTGGCAGATTGTACACTGTATTTGGTCATTTTAAATGCATTCTAATCATGCAGGGGTATACTTTCAAAATCAGTCATATTTTAATTAATAACCAATGGATTTTGATGAAATAAAGTGTACTCTGTTTCAAACATCATATTTTATCATTTAAACCCCATTATTGGTCACCTGATTGAAGGGAAATACCCAACAAATTAGAAAAGCAGAGAAAAATGGATTTTTTAGGGCTAAAATAAGAAAATAATACTATTTCATTATTTCTCTTTTTTTTCTATTTTTTTTTATTTGAAAGTGGGCCAAAATCAATCCCAGACATGTTACTGCATCAGGACATAGACAGGGGTTACCTAGGTAGCTGTACTTAAGCAACATCAAAGGACCTGTGTATAGGTCTAGGTGCACGTCTAGCCGGGGCTGGGGAGGATGTCTCCCCTACCCCTCAAGGGCCCCCCCCCCCCAGGGGTCAGCTACTGGTTGGGCAGCATTAAATCAGTAGGTGTGGCTACTGTCTGGACCTTGACCTTATATAGGGGGTGGTACTGAGTTAACCCAAATCATATCTGAATGCACCAGAGAAGACTGACTGCCAATTTCTACAATTTCTACAACTATGGTCCTAGGCGAGAGGAAACGCAAAGCTGCTGGGATTTTCTTCCAGAAGAACAACCAACTGAGCCCATTTAAGAAGAAATTACCTTCTGAGGCAGGATTTGAAGAAGACGCCTACAGCACAGCATCTACAGGCCACCACCCAGACGATGAAGAAGACCACCATCCATACAGGCTACGACGTAATCTGCAAATGGAAGATAACTTCATTTCAGGAAACCGCGTCATACACCTTCCGCGGCTCCTCTCCATGATGAAAGCAGTTTACAGCGACCATGAAGACACAGGCTGCAGACAACTAGAAGTGGACCTGTACCAGGAGCAGAAGTATGGACTGGGAAGCAAGTTCATTTTCAAGTGCAAATCTTGCACTTAAAGGTTTGACCGTCACCTGCCCTGGTGGACATGCCGGATGCACAGCCAACCTAGCCTACTTCACCCCCCACTCAGAAAGGAGAATGGCCTATGAGCTTGCTGAAGACCTGTTCATGGAAGGGTACTTTGTCCGAACCCTGACGACTGACGGCGACACCAAATCTTACCTTGGGATGCAGGACTTCTACCAGAAGCTAGACGCAGCCTGGGAAGTTTCAAGGCAGGCAGATCCAAATCATCTGGCGGTGACGCAAGAGAGAAAAATGAGATCTGCAGAATTTAGCAAAGGAATGTTCCCGCAGACCACTAAACTTGGGCGAAAGAAGGCACAGGCAGCTCTGTCACGTGACGTCAAGGCCAGATGCAAGGCTGTTATAGAAGAGATGGCAAGATTGGGAGGCGGAGATATTACGAAATTTATATCGCGCTTACCTGACATCCAGCGGGCCACCATTGAATGCTATGCCGAGAACTGCAGCTTCTGTCATCAATCAGCCCGGGTCTGCTCCGGTGAAGGTCACAACTCCTGGTGGTACAAGTCCATGATCCTGGGACCAAATGACATCAGGCACCTGAAGATGAACGAAAATGACAAGTCACTGCTTGCTATGATACTAAAAATGAGATTGAGTGAAGAGGCGGTCTACAAGGTGTCATCTAGAACATCAACACAGCTGTGCGAGGCCTTCAACCGAGCAACTTTAGCCACCATGCCGAAGTCCCAGAACTACCCCAGGTCATTTGAGGCTCGGCTAGCTCTTCAAACCCTGAGAGCGAACAACTCAGTTTACTCAGCAGTGAGGATGAAGGTGGGCCGCCTCACAAGGACTTGTC
Source organism: Solen grandis (assembly GCA_021229015.1). NCBI lineage: Eukaryota > Metazoa > Mollusca > Bivalvia > Adapedonta > Solenidae > Solen > Solen grandis. The sequence goes on from CM037777.1 coordinate 67,776,062, forward strand.
TATCTGCAGCTTCAAGAAAGCGCCTTCTTCACATATCAAGGAAGGCAAGCTACCACAAGTCGTACAAGACAACGAGAAGGTATAAAGCAAAGCGAAGAGCTCAAAGGGCCCAGATGGAGTTCGAACATCGGCGGACTCAAGAAACCCACCACCAGGAGGAGCCTGATTATGTAAAGGGACTGCTTGACAGCAATCTGCACTCCTACGCCTCAACTTCTGCAACAAACCAGTAGCAGCAGCCTGCCCTACAGAACAGAGCACAGCAGAAAAAAAACAAAACAAAAAAACATAAAGAAAAAAAAAGCTCTGTCTGGTGCATAGCAGCACCACTGATGAGGTCTGATGCTGACCGAAACAGTGCTATATAAAAGAAAAATATAAACTCATGTATCAATATCTGTTTGGAAAATTCAGGGGGGGGGGGGAACAGGGTTCAAAATCAAAATTAAAGATAATTAAAGAAGATATTTATACGTGAGTATCAACACCAAGTAACCAACATAAAAACATAACCCCTACTTCATTTTTAAACAATTACCCTCTAAAATCACTCCCAGCCGAGGTGCACAAGGCACTTAGGCTCACGCCCACCACTCCCGTTTATGTGACTGGAACACACCCCCAGCTCAAAACAACGCTATACCAGATAGGCAATATCAGAATAACATGTGGTCTGACTGCAGACGATGTATATTTCAAACTGGAAGCTACCCGCATCATGCTCGGTAAAAAGAATATTAAGGAAATCTAAAATTAGCCCAAATATTAAAATATTAATAATTTTAAAAAAAATAAACATACCTATTTTTTTAAACATATTATCCATTTTCCATGTATTCAATGTACATGTTGTCCAAATTTGATGTCAATTCATTGAAAAATGGCTCTGTAATTCAATTTCTTCTACTTTCATTTTCTATTCATATAGGTGTCACACCACTACTTTTTGTCCCTATATAATCTATAGTAACTTGGCCGACTTTCGAGGCCTGTTCCTACTTTCCAAATGTTCGTTGGAATATTTCTGGTCTAGTTTCATGTAGACCATTCTTAAATCAACAGATTTAGGCACAAAAAAATATATCATTAAGGAATTGGCGTTTCACAAATTTCACATTTCCCGGCTACCTGTCAAAATTTCCAAAACAAACATGACCTCTGAGCCGCATTACCTCTGCAGCTCTCCCAACATCCTGTAGGAAAGTAATCCCTTAATACAACTATTAAATGCAAGTTGTTGGTCAAAAATACATGTATCTCACCACACAGGCTAAATGTGTTGCAGTTATTCAGTGTTTTCTGGGGAAAATATGACTTTGATGTCCACCCTTTCATTTTTCATTAGGTACTACTTCAGCACCCTACGACCCGGAAGTACTTTGATAGTGGTGTGACACCATTTAAAGCCTCACATAAAAATTTGTGTAAGATCTCAACTTCTCTCTCTCTCTCTCTAATCTTACGTATTGGTTATCTTTATCACTAAATATTGATTTTTCATAAATAATGAAAAGTATATAATTAAGATGATATTTTTTAAATGTTTGCTTTGTCAATTTTGTTTATAGATACATGAAAATTAATACTATATATATATCAAATGTATAGCTTACATACAAAACTGTACAGGATATTTTCACTACAAGTATATAATTGACTCTATACAAACACAGACAAATTAGGAGATATATCATACTTAATTTATAAAAGAAAAACATTTATATATTATTACCAGTACACTGTTCGCTAGATTTAACTAAATTTTGTTGAATAGCTAGAGGAGTAAAACAATTTATAAACAATAATCATTATCTACACGCACGTATTGATTCACGCCATAAATGTTATCTATGCAGTTGGCATTCACACACTGCACTCTCTACTATCGGTAGGTATCGATTAACAATCAAATACAAATGCCATTTTGAACGTGCAAACTATGAATTAGCCAAACTGGATTTACACGTTTTACGTATCTATTGGACACTTATCTATGTATATGCAAACACTTAAAGTTTGAAGGTAAGACGTTACTCCGTTTGTCAACCTTTTCGGAAGGAAATACAATTTAAAACAATGTATATAAGGTTTAAGAATATCCGAGTTTTCTTCTATTACTTACATACAATTCAAACATATATGCATATATTATTATCTCATGAAGAAATATATGAAATAATCCAATATAGAATGTACTTTTTCATGTCATTTCAAATAATAATTTCATTATAACAAATTCTCTTCACTACCACGCTCACGTCTACAGTATCAATCAACCATTAACGTGATAAATGTTTACTTCCTTCATCTCGTGTTAAATATATCCCAAACACCGTATCTCCCCCCCCCCCCCCCCCACACACACACACACACTCTTTCAGTGGGGCGGGGGAGATGGGGAGATAGGGTGTTCGGGATATATTTAACACGAGTAGACCTGCCCTATGTATTCCATTTGTATTACTTCTTAAATGAATATCACTCGATGATAGAAATTTTAAAGTTAAAACTGGATCTACTCTGCCTGATGGCTGCAATAAGGAACAGGGAGTACCACAGGGAAGTATTCTCTCTGTTACGTTTTTTTAGCATTAAAATTAATAGTATCGTTAAATGTTTAAATCCGAGAGTTGATTGTTCTCTCTACGTTGATGACTTTTTAATTTGTTATCGTTCTAAAAGTATGAAAACAATCGAGCGTCAACTTCAACAATGTTTAAATAAAATTCACAAGTGGGCAACATAAAATGGCTTTAGATTTTCTAAATCTAAAACCCAGTGCGTTCATTTCTGCCAGCAACGAAAACATCATTTAGACCCTCAGTTAACCCTTGATGGAACTCTTATACCTGTCGTAGATGAATTTAAATTTCTAGGCGTAATTTTTTACCAAAAATTAACGTTTATTCCCCATTTAAAATAACCTGAAAAATAAATGTTTAAAAGCGTTAAACTTACTGAGAGGTGTTGCACACACCGATTGGGGTGCAGATACTAAAGTTCTTTTAAATTTATATAGATCTCTTATTCGTTCTTAATTGGACTATGGTTGTACCGTCTATGGTTCCGCTAGAAAATTTTATATTCAAATGTTAGACACGATTCATCATCAGGGTTTGCGTTTGGCCCTCGGTGCTTTTAAAACTTCACCTGTTCAAAATCTATACGTTGCTGCCAACGAGCCATCCTTATACTCTCGAAGGAAAAAGCTATCTCTCCAGTATTTAACAAAACTTAAGGCATGTCCTGACAATCCTGCATTCAATATTGTGTTTCATCCAAACTATAAATCTTTTTATGAAAATAGACCGAAAGTAATAAAACCACTTGGTTTACGTTCTCAAAATCTTTTATCAGAACTAGACATGGATATTGATTTGATTAAAAACAAAACAGTTCCACATATTCCACCGTGAACAATGAAGAAACCTGTAGTAAACCTTAGCTTTCTTAATTCTAAGAAATCAAGTACTGATCCAATTGTGTTTCAATCCAAATTTAATGAAGTCCGATCTATTTATAATAATCATTATGAAATATATACCGATGGCTCAAAAGATGGTAAAACGACCAGCTGTGCAGTGATTAGTTATTTTTATACAAAATTATATCGTCTTCCAGAAGGCGCTTCCATACTCTGTGCTTAAGCTAAGGCTATTGACTTAGCCTTAGACATCTTTTCTTTTAGGTCAACTAATAAAATCATTATATTCTCTGACTCATTGTCAGTTTTACAGTCTAAAAATATGATTTTTCAAATCATCTTATTCAAGATATTCTTATCAAGTACCATACCTTGTCTTTCACTAAAGAAATTATTTTCTGTTGGATTCCTAGTCATATGGGAATTCATGGGAACGAAAACGCTGATCGTGCTGCGAAGGCAGCCTCCGATATGGATGAAGCTGACATTAAAATCCCTGATAAAGATTTCAAATCATCTATTAATAAACATATTCACTGCAAATGGCAAACTGTTAGGGATAATGCTCAGTATAATAAATTGAGAACAATTCAACCATTTTTATGACTTTGGAGTCCGGCTTCCCGCGCTGTGCGTAGGGAAGAGTTTGTTATTAATCGTTGTCGAATTGGTCACAGTCGTTTGACGCACTCTTATCTTTTAAATTGTGAGGTTCTACCTTTCTGTATTCCTTGTCAGGAACCGTATACTATTAAACATATTTTAATTGACTGTAGATTTGAGTCTTATCAGGACAAATTATTTTAATGTAACTACTATGTTAGAGCTTTTCAAAACCGTTTCTGTTGATACTTTGATCGCTTTTATTAAAGAAATTGGTGTATATTACAAACTTTGATTTTTACACTCGTTGAATTATTGAACTTGCTTACATTCACCTGCTGTGCGGGGATCACTGTTGTAAATATTGATGTTTTTATATGATCGTTTAGACACCGTATGACGTCTTTCGACTGTTGAGGTGTCTTTAAATCAATTTTCTATTCTAAATGTAATTTTATGATAACCCTTTTTATATATAATATAGTTATCTGTTTAAAGTTTTTCGGTGGATTATAGGGAAATATTAGTGAATTAAAAATGGTAATTTCACTGTTTCAAATAGTAAATATTACCATTTTTATAATTTTCACAGTTTCGTTTTTTCAAAACATTTCAAGATTATTATTATTCTCTTACATATGAAAAATAATAATGTGTTCCTATTTTCAAGTCACTGTTTGAAAAAGTGAGCTAATGTTTTGGTAACTGAAATCATGGTAGATATACTTTTCAAAGCAAATAAAGCATATGTCACTGATTACCTCAGTGTTTGTGAGTGTGTGAGGGGATGGTTGCGGGGGGGGGGGGACATCAATTTTCTACGAAAACAAATCTCTAGTTTTGCATGATGCGAGTTAGGTTCCTCCCAGAGCATTTCTTAACTTTGAAATAGAAAGGCTAAAATTCCAGTGTCTTAAATTATCAAGTACGTTTTCAATTTCTACATATACTCAACAACAGATAGAATGTATACATCAGGTTCACTAGTACTGATGAATACCTACTTAGGTATGCAACTTATAAATGAAATCATGTTCATGACCCTTACTCCGGATTATTATGTAACAAACAGAGAAAGATTTCAACTGGCTCTGTAGCAAATATAGTTGCATGAAAGCGTGTGAAGTTTTTGGCGTCTCATGACCTGTGCCTCTATTGATTCAATCACTTCTGAAACGCTGGGTTTAGAATTATAGCTGTTTCATGTTCATTCCGCCGCCGTCTCTCAACGCAGCGAGTGCTTTGATTAATACACTTCGTGAGGATTTTTACTTCCTCACTCGATGAACTAAAAATGATATTCCATTGAAACCAACAACCAACAATTATCCTCTATATAATAGATTCTACATTCGTGATTCTTTTACCATACTAATATAAGTTATTTATGGGCACAATTTATTTTAGACGAATATGGAGGAGCCTGATAATCAAGCCCGCCTTTCCAAAGGATCCCAAAAATGTGTTGAGACCGTATGTGAACCATGTCGTGAATTTGACAATCACATAATAAAGGCCGACGGTTACTGTGTTGTATGTAAGGAGTTTATGTGTAAACAATGCATCCACAGTCACAAACGTATGAAGATATCAAGGGATCACGTGATACAAGGTCCTGAAGAGATGAGGAAAACAAAACCCTCCAGTGACGCCAAAACGGGTGTTCTTCCGTTAAACGTCGAACAAAACATCAAATGTAAAGAACATGAAGGGGAGGTAATCAAATATTTCTGCAAAAATCACAAAGTAGTTGGTTGTATGGATTGCATCACACTGACCCACAGATCATGTGCCGATATCGTGCGAGTAGTGGATGTCTCCAGTGATGTATCAGTCACAAAAGAACTGGACAAATTTGATCGGAGACTGAAGACCGTCGCAGAAGGAATTCGAAACATACTGCAAAAAGCTGAACAGAATCATCTGCAAGCTGAGGTTCAGAAGGAAACGCTGCTTCAAGAAATTAGGCAGTACAAAGAAACCATTATAGAAACACTCGACAAACTATTGGATAAAATTGAGATGGAAGTAAATAGTACAATTATGGAAGATAAAACCAAAATCGAACAACTGATGAAGCGCTGCAAAACGTTGCAGGAAGACGTCGAAATAACGTCCAACGAGTTTGATAGCTTTAAAGAGAGCAAACAGAAGGTAAAAGAAATCATTCTGATGAATCAATCTCAACTGCAACTGAAAGAATGGGAAAATGATTGGAATGATATGGTCGCTAATTCCAAACCAAATCACTATTCTTTCTGTCCCAATCCAAACCTTAGATGTGCGATATCGAAGGTAACAGAATTTGGACAACTTGTTGGAAAAGTTGACGCAGGTAAATTACTGCAGATTTATTAATACATAATTGATGTTTTGATTATATTTAGGCTATAACAATATGTTATTGAATTCTCAAAATTACTGTAGATTGAAAGCGTTACACTGAACTTGTTAGGTTTCGTTTAATCTTTGACACAGGCGTTTATTTTCAAATCTGAGGTAAAGTTTCAGTTCATATTGTTAGAACAGTATTTTTTACAGGGCAATGTGACCTCAGTAAAAAATGACCGTCAAGACACAAACATACAAACAGAACTGTGGTCACCGTAACTGTGATTTTTGTATAGACAGATTCGATCGGATCGACCGTACCTTTTCTATGTGTGGCAAAATTACAGGTAGATTTATGTAAACAGTAATTTTTGGAATATCAAATAACATATCATCCGATATTGCATGTATTCAGTTGTTGGTGCCTATAACTAGAACAAGCACGGCTGTTGAAGAACAGTTAAGTGCAAATTCTTACATCCCTCCTATCTGTTGCTTAATTAGAAATGGTTGTGCAAAACATAAACATTTTAAAGAAAAGGAGCATATTGTATTGAAATGTTGGCGTGTCTGTCGGTCTGCCAGTCCACTTCGTTTGCGACCGATAAGTTAAAACCACTTAAGCCCACCTTCCTCAAACTTAAAAAAGGAGTTTGGGTTATGCCTAGCTGAAGACCCGAATTGACTCTGATGACACTAAGTCAAAGCTCGAAGTAATAATGACATTGAATGTGGTTATCGTTTCCGATCTATAATTTTAGAACGAATTTACCCACATTTCTAAACACAATAGGGTGTTGAGCAATGACTATTAATTAACCCCGATTGATTTTGAAATTAAAAAGTCCTGTGTCAAGGACACGTTCGTTCTATAACATATCATACAAACTGCCATTAATTTAACTGTACTATTTCTTCACATCTTAGTGATAGCTGCATGTTTTCGATAAAAATATGACTAATCTCATTGTCTATTGTCATCATTCTACCTGCCGTGTATGTAAACAGTGAGCGGGACCGCGTAATATGCACAACGTCGGCATTATTACAGTTTAAAACATACATTATATTGAACTCAGAACTACAGTTTGCAATTAAGCAAAACTTTGTTGTTGTTGTTGTTGTTGTTTTGTTGTTGTTGTTGTTGTTGTTGTTGTTGTTGTTGTTGTTGTTGTTGTTGTTTTGGGGTTTGCCGTCGCTGCGATAGTATTTCAATCATATAGCGACGTCCAGCTAATTACAGGTGGAGGAAGACCCCCATTACACAGAAGTACCCGGTTAGAACCACCGACCTACCGCAAGCCAGCTGGAAGGCTTCCTCACATGAAAAATCCGAAGTCCCTACCGGGATTCGAACCCACAGCGGTGAGGGGCTGAGAGATTTGTAGTCCACGACTGTAACCGCTCGGCCTAGGCGGCGCCACAGCAAAACTTTGAGTCCTTTGCTAAAGACACAAACTTATTACACTATTCAACCACTAAAATAGAATGAATGCTTGTTGTTGTTGTTGTTGTTGTTGTTGTTGTTGTTGTTGTTGTTGTTGTTGTTGTTGTTGTTGTTGTTGTTGTTGTTGTTGTTGTTGTTGTTGTTGTTGTTGTTGTTGTTGTTGTTGTTTCCTTTCCTATATGACCTATAGAAAAAAACTTCAACTAAATATCAGCTTAGTTTTACAATACCCTTTTTCAGTTCGTTGCGACAGCTGCAAGAAAGATTTCGATAAAAAAAATACAAAGCTCCTTGTCTGTGGTCATCAGCCTGTCTGTCGTGCATGTAGCATTGAGCAGAACTGTGTAACATGCACAACGTGCGGAGTTATTACAGGTCAGTGTATGTATCTAAATGAATCCAGGACTACTGTTTGTATTTATTTTTGCAGAGCCTTGATTTAGAGATTCAAAGTTATATTAATGTTCAACCACTATAGTATGTAACCAAAGAATGTTAAACGAATGGCATGTTTGGATTAGTAGCAGTTATCATCTATCATAATGATACCGAATTTAAAGCACAGGAGACTCTTAATATACCTTGATTATCAAATGATACACAGCTCTTTTAGACGGAAAATAATCCTTTAGATTTAAAAATCATTACATCCACCCTTCTGATGGTTACCTAGCATTCTTTTCTATGCATTAAAATGTCAACAACAGAGCCGAAACATGCAAAAATGTCTAATGCTATATGATAAAAACAATATTTACTGTACTATATATTTATGTCACTGGGTGGGAAAAATATGAAGCCTGACCTGGACTCGAACCCGCTGCTTTTCACTTACAGGGCGAATGCTCTATCGACCGAGCTTCCCGGCCGCATACACATCTTTCCCCCTATTTTGAGTAATCGGCACTGTGACATAATCCCTCTTCATTTTACAATTCGTCCTTATGTCACTGTCCAGCGTTGGGTGCCAAATGTCACAGGGTGAGAAAAATGTGCAGCCTGACCGGAACTTGAACTCGGGGCCTTTCATCTTTCTCTCTAATTGTGAGTAATCGGTACTGTGACATCATTCCCCCTCCATTTTAGAAATCGTCTTTGAATTCTAGGAGTTTAAGGGTAAATATAACGATGTACAGGTGTCGTTAGACAGACCTAGCACCTATGTCACAGTCCCACGTTGGGCGCCAAATGTCACAGGGTGAGAAAAATGTGCAGCCTGACCGGGACTCGAACCCGGGGCCTTTCCTAACAAGGCGAGTGCTCTACCGTCTGAGCTACCCTGCTGCTTACACATCTTTTTCCCCCATTGTGAGTTATCGGAACTGTGTTATTCACTAGGTACAAAAAAGCATTTTACTTAAAATAGTATATGGTATCAATTTTCCGTTCCATTATCTCAGTGAAAATGATTCTGAACCATAACATAAAATGTTTGAGAAAACACTTCTGTCAGTTTTATAATTTAAAATCAAGAGCTGAAATTTATATCATGTAGTTAACTAACATTATTTGCATTAGCTGTATATAGTTTGCTCCGATATAATATTTACTTAATTATCTCAGATATGTGAATCAAATTTTAAGAAGTAAATATTTCGAAATTCATGTATAATTTTGGAGAAAACATCAGGTTTACTACGAGTATTTATCTTATACTTTTTGGGGGGATTTACTGCACCATAAATAAAAGTATATTTGATAATTTCAAAGTGAAACTTTCAGAAATATAATTTCAGTCTTCCAAAACTTTTTTAAATTGTGACCCTTTGTACCTCATTTTCTTAAAGCCTTACATCCCTTTTATTTTCTGCGTGTAACCTGCCTTAGATCTCTTACAACATACATATGATTTGACAACATACATATGATTTGACGTCTTTAACTGTCAACAGTACTTTGAAAAAGACAATAACAAGATAAACTAGAAGTCGTTTGTTTAAGATACAAACGAAGCGGCTTTCCGTTTGCTTATTTCAAAGGTATTGAATATATAAGTTAATACAAAAAAATGGAATAATGATGCATAATAATGTATGATTTAATGCGGAAATCATTTTTATCATAAATATATACTTATGTTCAAAAAAAAAAAAAAAAAAAAAAAACAGGAACATTTTAAGATGATAATACTTTCCTCAAGAAATTTTTTCTCACGTTATTCAATCGATTTTAAAAGTTTTTATTTTTTATTTAATATCTATTTCTTCGTAAGTATATGACTTAACAAATATGCATTGCAATTTGATCCACATAATTGAAATTGTAAGAAACAACAAAAATATTTTGAAATCAATGACTTTTAACCTTTAAATTGATTGAGATTTACATTTGCAAAGATAGATGGAAACAAGGGCAGAGGTGTAAGCAAAATCGTGAAAATAATTTCTTATTTCTATGTAATTAACGTTATTTACGTCTAGAAACTTTCAACAACTCATTTGCTTTATATATTTGCTTATTTTTACAGGTTTAGAAAAAGAAACCATAAAAACATTTAGAAAACATAAAAAATCGATAGGTAGATATACATGTATTTGTCATTTTCTTCAGGTTTGCGGAAAACCGTAATAGTAAATGCAATAAGTTTTCCGTATAGGTTTTCTGGCTCTAGTATAACTATACTAATTCATCGTAAATGCGACTCATTTACTCAAAAACGTATCACAATTCACTATTCAACGCAGGCACTCTTTCCTGCAAAAGGACAGTCGGATCTTGCTCAACCAACCCAATGACCGCTTTCATTTCTTTCTTCAAATTAATAGATTTTCATGATTTAGCCCTTTTACGAAAAACATGAATAAGTTTTGATAACGTAATCACTTGGATTTTTCTGGACTTTTTGCGCATGTTAAGGTACGGCAATATTTCTTATTTAAAGTTAATATATCCAATCTAATGATCTTTTTAATATATCACAAATCAATGTTGTCATAAACAAGTGACACAACATAAATTTCTTAAGGTATGCTTAAGATTGGCATTAATACTCATGACGCTGGAGCGCGAATACAAATTGAAATGAATGATTTTTATATTTCAACGACGACAAAGTCAATTGACTAAAAATATCTTTTTTTGCAATGACATATTCATTCTAACGTTCTATTAATCCAGAAAAAAAAAATCTTCGACAATGCGAACAGGTTTGTTTTCACATTTTCAAGTAGGCATTCCATCAAACATGAATAACTGCCATGTTTGATGACGTAATCACTTGAAATTTTCAAGACCTTATGAACGTACTAAGTTTCGAAAAATTTTAAAATTTTAAGTTCATTGGTCTAATTGGCGATTTTATATGATTTTTTAAAAATAATTCTTGCTTTAGTATGCATGACGTCAGAACCACGTGACAAAACAAACATTTCTTGCAGTATGCATCATTTCAATTTTAACTCTATCAATTCTAAAGATTTAATTAAGATTGACTCAAAATTCATGATACCAGAACGAGAGAAATCTTTAAAAAGAAATGCATTTTGTCTTTTTGATGACGTCATAACCACGTGACTTAAGAGAAAATTATTAAAAAAAAAATAGAATGTAAACTTCTATGCCGATATGCTGCCCAATTGTCATGCTTCTAACACATCAGGGGGCTTTGTAACATTTAAACTTAATTTTTGGACCATAGTTCGAAACTCGGTATTGCCATGAAATCTTTTTTTTTTTTCGAATTTGGAAATTTGAATTTCAAGGTGCACATCTACATCCTAAAATACATCTTCTGTAAAAATATCAAGATAATCGGACCAAAATTGGAGGCTCTAGAGCGCAAACAAACTTTTGAAGCTGACGTCAAATCTGACGTCAGATGACGCCAATGATGATTGAAAATGATCGAATGTATAAAAAGATAACAAAATCCCGATATATATCTTCTTTGAAAAATTGAAGAAGATCCGCCTGTTATGAGATTGAGTGATTTTAATTTAGTAAATTGAACTTTAGCATTTTGATTAAAGTAAAGCGTCAATAATAAGCTTTGGAATAGTCTAGTGTGCTGTCTTACGGACAACTCCTGTTGTTCTTTTCAAATATTATTCATATTCATAATTCCTTGATTACTTACCCGCATCATTTGGCTTTTCATGTATTAGTAGCATGACACGTTATCATCACTCCAATTGTATATCAGGTCATATGAAGCACTATAACCTTTCGTAGCTCACCTGAGCACAACATGCTCAATGTGAGCTTTTGTGGTCACCTTGCGTCGTCATCAATTTACTTTAAGACATATCCTCTGAAACCACAGGGTAGAAATTGATGAAACTTAGCATGAATGATCCTTGGTAGGCCTTTCACCAAAGACGTTAAAATGAATTTCATCCATTTAGAACTCTTGTTGCCATGACAACCAACAGAATTTTATCTTATAAACTTAAAAGTGTTTCTCCTCTAAAACTAAGAATAGTAAGAATTTAATGTCGTTTGGCACAAATGGTTTCATTATAGTGCTCTACCATAAGCTAAAATAAAATTGATCCCTTAAAAATGAGACCCCTAAGAGGTCGGCTAATTTCCTCATATACTCTATACAGAAATTTCAAAATTCCTCCTCAAGGAATTTAATATCATTTGACGGAAACGGTACCTCTTAGTGCTCTAACAAAATTTAAGAAATACAATTAATAACTTAAGAGGACTGCAGGGGCTCGACCCATTTCCTTTTATACTTTGTACAGAACATTTCTAATATTTTTTCTATCAACCCAAAAGTCAGAACTTCATGTCATTTGGTACAAATGGTCAACCCAATGTGCTCTACCATAATTGCTTAAATAAAGTAAAGTTTATCCCTCGGAAAATGGGACTTCTCTATATAGAACATTTCAAATTCTTCTATCAAACAAGTAGTCAGAATTTAATTTCATTGGGCACAAATTTGTTCTACTAACATTGCTTAAATAAAGTTGATTCCTTGAAATTTGCGGTCTGCAAAATGATGATTGACTAGTATTCTTGAGAATTATGTATATGAAATTTGAAGCAAAGCTGCTGAAGCTTACAAGGTAAAATCAAATGACCTGAATTGTTTTAATTTTTAATTAGGCTAATGATACTCTAGGGCCCTCTTCTTTCATGGTCAGATATAACAAAGACAAGGTGAGAATCGGGGGTATTAGTTGCCTTTAGTGATAACTCTAGCTATCGTCAGACATTATTTTGACCTAGCGTTTGGTGCACGTTTGCAAAACAAAATCTCATGTTACCGGAATGATTATACTTGTAAAGGTTTTTTTATAAAAATTCCATGACATGGCGTAAACTTATGCAGACGCTTGCAAAACAAAACTCTCATATTACATAAATACTTTTACGGGTAAGGGTTCTTTTCAATGTGTCTCAATGCTTCCCTGCCCAAAGGAGATTGAAATACTCTGGTATTGTAATGTCAATATAACCCACACATACTGCATGCTCATGTAAACTTCCTGTTCATTTAAAGTTATATATCTTAGGGTAACATTTTACTGGCTCGTGATAGCAACCCAATCTTGAAATTTGGTTCATCTGTAAAATGTAAAAAACAAAACATAAAAACCCGCATTGTGTTGTTCTATGTGGTGGTTAATGGTTATATTGTTGTTGCTTCTATATTAAACAACGATGCTTACCTAAATATTTTAAAATTCTGGTAACAATAAATTCCTTTTTGTACCATCAGTGCACTAAAGAATACATGATTTTCAATATTACTTTTTAGTCATTAACGGAACGATGATGATCTATCAGTGCATGTCTTACTGGCATCCTTGGGTGTAAATACAATGTACATACATTCTGCCATTTTGAAATATATGTCCTTGCTCGCCGCAAACATACGTGTGTATTTATTTCATGATTTGTATTGTACGTATGCATTTGTTTCCACCCCAGAGACCCCTAGAGATTATGTACAATCAAGTTTGCACTATATGAATACATTGACACTGTAATGTATCCTCGCTGTGTATTATCAAATTACACATAATCGTGACTGCTAGTTTTCAAGGAATGTGAAAACAATGCACGCATCTCGGTCATATGGGCTACAAAAGATTTCACTTGTGAAATAGTACAAGAAATGAGTCAACGTCGCCGAGAAAAATATGTCAAGGAGAAATATGCAAACTGGAATCGATTTTAAAAGTTTTTTATTCTCTATTTAATATCTTTTTCTTCGTAAGCATATTACTTAACAAATATTCATTGCAATTTGACCCACAATTGAAATTGTAAAGAAGAAAAAAAAGTTTGAAATCCATGACTTCCAACCTTTAAATTGATTGAGTTTTACATTTGGAAAAATACATGGAAAGAAAGGCAGGGGTTTAAGCAAAATCATGAAAATACTTTCTTATTTCTATGTAATTAACGTTATAAACGTCTTGAAACTTTCAACTATTCATTTGCTTATTATATTTGCTTATTTTTACAGATTTAGAAAAAGAAACCGTTATACATTTAGAAAACATAAAAAATCGGTAGGTAGAATTACATGTATTTGTCATTTTCTTCAGGTTTGCGGAAAGCCGTGATAACAAATGCAATAAGATATCCGTAAAGGTTTTCTGGCTCTAGTATAATTATACTAATTCATTGTAAATGCGACTCATTTACTCAAAAACGTATCACAATTCACTATTCAACGCAGGCACTCATTCCTGCAAAAGAACAATGGGATCTTGCTCAATCAAACCAATGACCACTTTCATTTCTTTCTTCAAATTAATAGATTTACATGAATTAGCCCTTTTACGAAAAACATGAATAAGTCATGTTTGATAACGTAATCACTTGAAATTTTCTGGACTTTTTGCGCATGCTAAGGTACGGCAATTTTACTTATCTAATGTTAATATATCCAATCTTTTGATCTTTTTTAAAATATGTTGCTTACAAATCAATGTTGTCATAAACAAGTGACACAACATAAATTCCTTAAGGTATGCTTAAGATTGGCATCAATCTCATGACGCTAGAGCGCGAATACATATTGAAATGAATGATTTTTTATATTTCAACGACGTCAAAATCAAGTGACTAAAGAAAAATATCATTTTTTTGCAAGGACATGTTCAGCTAACGTTATATTAATCCAGAAAAAAAAATATCTTCGAGAATGCGAACAGGTTTGTTTTCAAGTAGGCATTCCATCAAACATGAATATCCGACATGTTTGATGACGTAATTACTTGAAATTTTGAAGACCTTATGAACGTACTAAGTTTCGATATTTTTGAAAATTATAAATTCATTGGTCTAATTGGCGATTTTATATGATTTTTAAAAAATAATTCTTGCTTTAGTATGCATGACGTCATAACCACGTGACAATTTTTTTTTTTTTGGCAGTATGCATCACTTCAATCTTAACTCTATCAATTCTGAAGATTTAATTAAGACTGACTCAAAATTCATGATACTAGAGCAAATTTTTAAAAAGAAATGATTTTTATCTTTTTGATGATGTCATAACCACGTGACTCAAAATAAATAATGCAGAAAATAGAATGTAAACCTCTATGCCAATATGCTGTCCAATTTTCATGCTTCTAACGCATCAGGGGGCTTTGTAACAGTTAAATTTAGTTTTTGGACCAAAGTTCGAAACCTGGTATTGCCATAAAATCTTAATCTTTTCGAATTTGGAAATTCAAATGCTAAGGTGCACATCTACACCCTAAAATACATCTTCTGTAAAAATATCAAGATAATCGGATCAGAATTGAAGGCTCTAGAGCGCAAACAACCTTTTGAAGCTGACGTCAAATATGACGTCATATGACGCCAATGAAAATTGAAAATGAAAGAATGTATAAAAAGATACTTTTTTATCGCTGCAATTTCAATTTCATTTAAATTGACTCGAAATGTATGATGCCAGAGCGAGAGAAATCCTTGAAAAAATAGGATTTTGCCCTTTAAATGACGTCATTACCACGTGACTTAAAAGGTAATCTTTCAGAAAAAAGAAAGTAGATATCTGGGCCGATTAGCTGTTTATTTTTCATGCTTCTAACTCCTCAGTAGCCTTTGTAACATTAAATGATAGTTTTAGGACCAAAGTTCGAAACTCGGTTTTGCCATAAATTCTTAAATGTTTCGAATTTGAAAATTTGAAAGACAAGGTGCACATTAACATCATAACATACTTCTTCTGTGAAAATATCAAGATAAAACGACAAAAAATAAAGGCTCCAGAGCGCGAACAAACTTTTAATGCTGACGTCAAATCTGACGTCATTTAACGTCATTGAAAATTTAAAATGATAGAATTTAAAAATTTGAACATTTTTGTCGAGGCAATTTAATTTTCATGTTGCTCAGACACTGGCAACATACTGAAATTAACTCTTGGATTTGGTTGGAAAATGAGGAATAATAATAATAACTAGATTTCATTCGTTGATACGAATGATAGGACTTTCTGCTAAAATTGAAAAATATTAAGATTAAAAAAAATAATTAAATTCTCTACCCTTTACTCTTTTATTTTTTTTCGTATGGACTTCTTTTAGCTTTGATGTCACATGACGTCATAGGGTGCTGAAAATTCTTTTGTTCAAAAGCGCATACTCTACTGTCGTAACTCTGAAATTTTCATTATTCTGAACAACTGGCATCATGTCAAAATCATTACCCTTAAAATGAAAATTAAGAAGTATGCCTATGACGTCACATGACGTCATATGACGTCACGACTCAAAATATATATAGAAATTCTGCAGAACTGCAAACTGTGTAAGTATCAACTTTCTATCTTATCCTGAAGCTCTTTCATCCTAAAATGAAATTTTCGGTCCTATGTTCGAATCTTACTTCAGCCACAGAACTTCGGTCTTTCGGAAATTCGGTTGGCTGGCAGGATATGCACACCTTAGTTTCAAGATGTACCATCTGTGAAAATTTGAAGTAAATCCGACCATAAATGACGGCTGTAGAGCGCAAACACCATTTTTCACTATTTTTAGCTGTGGCGTCATGTGACGTCAAAGGGTGCTGAAGATGCTTTTATTCAAAAGCGCATACTTTACTGTCATAACTCTGAAATTTTCATTATTCTGAACAACTGGCATCATGTCGAAATCATTACCCTAAAATGAAAATTAAGAAGTATGCCTATGACGTCACATGACGTCATATGACGTCACGACTGAAAATATATGTTGAAATTCTGCAGAACTGCAAACTGTGTAAGTTTCAACTTTCTATCTCATCCTGAAGCTCTTTTATCCTATAATGAAATTTTCGGTCCTATGTTCGAATCTTATTTCAGCCACAGAACTTCGGTCTTTCGGAATTTTGGTTAGCTGACAGGATATGCACACCTTTGATTCAAAATGTACCATCTGTGAAAATTTGAAGAAAATCCGACCATAAATGACGGCTGTAGAGCGCGAACACCATTTTTAACTATTTTTAGCTGTGACATCATGTGACGTCATAGGGTGCTGAAGATGCTTTTGTTCAAAAACGCATACTTTACTGTCATATCTCTGAAATTTTCATTACTCTGAACAACTGGCATCATGTCGAAATCATTGCCCGAAAATGAAAATTTAGAAGTATGCCTATGAAGTCACATGACGTCATATGACGTCACCACTCAAAATATATGTAGAAATTCTGCAGAACTGCAAACTGTGTAAGTTTCAACTTTCTATCTCATCCTGAAGCTCTTTAATCCTTAAATGAAATTTTCGGTCCTATGTTCGAATCTTATTTCAGCCAAAGAACTTCGGTCTTTCGGAATTTAGGTTAACTGACAGGATATGCACACCTTTGATTCAAGATGTACCATCTGTGAAAATTTGAAGAAAATCCGACCATAAATGACGGCTGTAGAGCGCGAACACCATTTTTCACTATTTTTAGCTGTGACGTCATGTGACGTCATAGGGTGCTGAAAATCATTGAAATCAAAATTTCCTCACGTGACTAATACGCCATAAAAATTTCATCGTCCTAGGAGTATTGCAAAATAGAAAAATAAGCGTTTAGTTAGGAAGAAGAAAAGAATAATAATAATAATAATAACTAGATGTCATTCGTGAAAACGAATGATAGGACTTTCTGCAAGCTGTGTTAATGCAAAAAGCAGGAGATAGAAGTTTCATGTAATGACTCACCGCTGGTAGTATTTCATGTTCATGCTGAACAATTGACATTATATTCCGAAATTAGTGCAAATGATAAGAACTAAGTATTAGTCTGTGACGTCACATGACGTCATATGATATCATAACTCTAAACATATGTAGAAATTCTGCAGAACTGCAAACTGTTTAAGTTTCAACTTTCTATCTCATCCTGAAGCTCTCTAATCCTAAAATGAAATTTTCGGTCCTATGTTCGAATCTTATTTCAGCCACAGAACTTCGGTCTTTCGGAATTTCGATTAGCTGACAGGATATACACACCCAACTTTCAAGATGTACCATCTGTGAAAATTTGAAGAAAATCCGACCATAAATAGCGGCTGTAGAGCGTGAACACCATTTTCCACTATATTTAGCTCTGACGTCACATGACGTCATAGTGTGCTAAAGATGCTTTTGTTCAAAACGGCATATTTTACTGTCATAACTCTGACATTTTCGTTATTCTGAACAACTGGCATCATGTCAAAATCATTGCCCAAAAATGAAAATTAAGAAGTATGCTTATGACGTCACAAGACGTCATATGACGTCAAGACTCAAGATATATGTAGAAATTCTGCAGAACTGTAAACTGTGTAAGTTTCAACTTTCTATCTCATCCTGAAGCTCTTTAATCCTAAAATGAAATTATCGGTCCTATGTTCGAATCTTATTTCAGCCACAGAACTTCGGTCTTTGGGAATTTCGGTTAGTTGACAGGATATGCACACCGGAGTTTCAAAATGTACCATCTGTGAAAATTTGAAGAAAATCCGACCATAAATGACGGCTGTAGAGCGTAAAAACCATTTTTCACTATTTTTTGCTGTGACGTCATGTGACGTCAAAGGGTGCTGAAGATGCTTTTGTTCAAAAGCGCATACTTTGCTTTCATAACTTTGAAATTTTCATTATCTGAACAACTGGCATCATGTCGAAATCATTGCCCAAAAATGAAAATTAAGAAGTATGCTTATGACGTCACATGACTTCATATGACGTCACGACTCAAAATTTTTGTAGAAATTCTGCAGAACTGCAAACTGTGTAAGTTTCAACTTTCCATCTCATCCTGAAGCTCTTTTATCCTAAAATGAAATTTTCGGTCCTATGTTCGAATCTTATTTCAGCCACAGAACTTCGGTCTTTCGGAATTTCGGTTAGCTGACAGGATATGCACACCTTTGATTCAAGATGTACCATCTGTAAAAATTTGAAGAAAATCCGACCATAAATGACGGCTGTAGAGCGCGAACACCATTTTTCACTATTTTTAGCTGTGACGTCATGTGACGTCATAGGGTGCTGAAAATCATTGAAATCAAAATTTCCTCACGTGACTAATAAGCCATAAAAATTTCATCGTCCTAGGACTATTGCAACATATAAAAATAAGCGTTTAGTTAGGAAGAAGAAAAGAATAATAATAATAATAAAAAACCCAATAGGACTTTCTGCTTTAAAGCAGAAAGTCCTAATAATAACTAGATGTCATTCGTGAAAACGAATGATAGGACTTTCTGCAAGCTGTGTTAATGCAAAAAGCAGGAGATAGAAGTTTCATGTAATGACTCACCTCTGGTAGTATTTCATGTTCATGCTGAACAATTGACATTATATTCCGAAATCAGTGCAAATGATAAGAACTAAGTATTAGTCTGTGACGTAACATGATGTCATATGACGTAAGGACATGACTGCAAACTTGATTTCTAGTTTAAAGGTCCTATGTTCGAATCTTACTTCAGCCACAATACTTCGGTTTTTAGGAATTAAGGTTAGCTGACAAAATATTCACACCTTAGTTGCTGAATGTACCATCTGTAAAAATTTGAAGAAAATCTTATCATAAATGGCGGCTGTAGAGCGCGAATACCATTTTTCACTATTTTCAGCTCTGACGTCAGGTGACGTCATAGGGTGCTGAAAATACTGTTGCTCAAAAGCGCATACTTTACTGCAATAACTCTGAAATTTTCATTATTCTGAACAACTGGCATCATGTCGAAATCATTGCCCCAAATTAAAATTAAGTGGTATGCTTATGACGTCCTATGACGTCACGATTCTAAATATTTGTAGAAATGCTGCAGAACTGCAAACTGTGTAAGTTTCAACTTTCTATCTCATCCTGAAGTTCTTTAATCCTAAAATGAAATTTTCGGTCCTATGTTCGAGTCTTTTTTTCAGCAACAGAACTTCGGTTTTTCGGAATTTCGGTTAGCTGACACGATATGAACACCTTAGTTTCAAGATGTACAATCTGTAAAAATTTGAAGAAAATCCGACCATAAATGGCGGCTGTAGAGCGTTAACACCATTTTTCACTATTTTTAGCTCATACGTCACATGACGTCATAGGGTGCTGAAGATGCTTTTGTTCAAAAGCGCATACTTTGTTGTCATAACTCTGAAATTTTCATTATTCTGAACAACTGGCATTATGTCGAAATCATTGCTCTAAAATGAAAATTAAGAAGTATGCTTATGACGTCACATGACGACATTTGACGTCACGACTCTAAATATATGTAGAAATTCTGTCGCACTACAAACTGTGTAAGTTTCAACTTTCTGTCTCATTCTGAAGCGCTTTAATCCTAAAATGAAATTTTCGGTCCTATGTTCGAATCTTATTTCAGCCACAGAACTTCGGTCTTTCGGAATTTCGGTTAGCTGACAGGATATGCACACCTTAGTTTCAAAATGTACCATCTGTGAAAATTTGAAGAAAATCCGACCATAAATGACGGCTGTAGAGCGCAAACACCATTTTTCACTATTTTTAGCTGTGACGTCATGTGACGTCATAGGGTGCTGAAGATGCTTTTGTTCAAAAGCGCATACGTTAGTTTCATAACTCTGAAACTTTCATTATTCTGAACAACTGGCATCATGTCGAAATCATTGCCCTAAAATGAAAATTAAGAAGTATGCTTATGACGTCACATGACGTCATATGACGTTCCGACTCCAAAAATTTGTAGAAATTTTGCAGAACTGCAAACTGTGTAAGTTTCAACTTTCTATCTCATCCTGAAGCTCTTTAATCCTAAAATGAAATTTTCGGTCCTATGTTCGAATCTTATTTCAGCCACAGAACTTCGGTCTTTCGGAATTTCGGTTAGCTGACAGGATATGCACACCTTTGTTTCAAGATGTACCATCTGTGAAAATTTGAAGAAAATCCGACCATAAATGATGGCTGTAGAGCGCGAACACCATTTTTCACTATTTTTAGCTGTGACGTCATGTGACGTCATAGGGTGCTCAAGATGCTTTTGTTCAAAAGCGTATACTTTACTTTCATAACTCTGAAATTTTCATTATTCTGAACAACTGGCATCATGTCAAAATCATTGCCCTAAAATGAAAATTAAGAAGTATGCTTATGACGTCACATGACGTCATATGACGTTCTGACTGAAAATATTTGTAGAAATTCTGCAGAACTGCAAACTGTGTAAGTTTCAACTTTCTATCTCATCCTGAAGCTCTTTAATCCTAAAATGAAATTTTCGGTCCTATGTTCGAATCTTATTTCAGCCACAGAACTTCGGTCTTTCGGAATTTCGGTTAGCTGACAGGATATGCACACCTTTGATTCAAGATGTACCATCTGTGAAAATTTGAGGAAAATCCGACCATAAATGACGGCTGTAGAGCGCGAACACCATTTTTCACTATTTTTAGCTGTGACGTCATGTGACGTCATAGGGTGCTGAAAATCATTGAAATCAAAATTTCCTCACGTGACTAATAAGCCATAAAAATTTCATCGTCCTAGGTCCATTGCAACATAGTAAAATAAGCGTTTAGTTAGGAAGAAGAAAAGAATAATAATAACTAGAATCGCAATCGCGATATCATCGGTTTTCGCAAAAGCAATTCCATTCAGTTCACGAGTCGCATGTTTCAAAAAACATATTTCTTCGTTCAATGTCTTGTTGAATACTGTTAACAGTGATCTTTCAAACACTTTTGTCGCAATGTTTAAGAAGACTTTTTACCCAAAAGATTTTTGAGTATTACCTGTCAGTTATGTAGTCGCGATATCATCGGTTTTCATGAAAGCAATTCCATTCAGTTCACGAGTCGCATGATTCGAAAAACATTTCTTAGTTCAATTGCTTGTTGATACTGTTAACAGTGATCTTTGAAACATTTTTGTCGCAATGTTTAAGCAGACTTTTTACCAAGAAGAACACTTTTAAGTATTACCTGTCTGTTATGTAGTCGCAAACTTGAAAACCTTTTTTACGGACTTCGGGTACTGCAACGTTATATGTGTGTGTTGCTTTATGATGGCGACATACGACAATTGTACTCGATAAACAAGAATTGCAAACGACAAACAACAGTTTAAAATAACACGCGACAATGTATTATGCAACTCAACACTATTACAGACTAATGTTACATTGAATTACTATCATTTTCATAAAATATCGCTTTGATTTTTAGTGTTGTTTCAAATTGATGTCATCAAGAAACAGAATGTAAAAAAATTGCATAAAGTCAGACTTCAATTATTTTAGTTATAAAGAGTGATTTCAAGCCAAGCGCCCCCTAGCGGCAAAACGAGAAACAAAATTGGGTAAATATTTTCTATTAGGTATCTAGCAATGCAGCAAATGGTTCAATCAAATATACAAGTCGCACTAGTCAAACATTCTATTCCTTATATATCAAAATTTGAAGTATAAAACCTGATTTACAATTGTTCTAAAGAGGATCAATATTTTGGCTGCCGTAAAATGACGAAATCAAGTTCATTCTTCAAAAACTAAACATCACTTGAAAGGGCTCTTCAAGAACTAAAACTTTTGTTCATACACTTTCAATAAAATATTTTTTGTTTTTGAGCTATTTTGAGCCGAATAAAAACACAGTAATCGTAATATGACCTTGACCTTTGCAATTTCATTTTAACTTCTTAATTGTGGGGTCATTTCAAACATAACAATACATAACTTGTGAAAATATCATGAAGAATGAACTAAAAATAAAGTCAGGAGCGACAAAAACCATGTTTTTGAAATTTTGATTATTCCTAAAATTTAGTGAAGTTTGACCGTTTCTAGAGGACAAACCATGCATTTATTAAGTTCGCCACCCCATATATTTTGTGCGTATATGTCTTGTAAATAATTTGCAGCAAACAGAATTCTTCTATCTGATCTCTAACAAAAATGGATAGGTTTTTCGTAGACCTACCCTCATCTGCACAGTTTTTTTGCGAGGTTCGAACTTTCAACCTTCCTTTAGTAGCTCAAAAAGTTTTAGCCACTCATACCTGGAAACTATCATATTTTATTAGAGTATCAACAAGGAACACAATGCAACAAACCGCATTTGGATCAGACTTCAACTTTTTGAGTTATAAGTAGAAGAGTGTTTTTAAGCTAAGCGCCCCCTAGCGGCAAAATGAAAAACAAAATTGATTAAAATTTTACCATTAGGTACCTAGCAATGCAGCAAATAGTTCAATCAAGTACGCAAGTCGCACTAGTCGAACATTCTATTTCTTATATATCACAATTTGAAGCATAAAAACTGATTTACAATTATTCCAAAAAAGGATCAAACTTTGGACTGCCGTAAAATGACCAAATCAAGTCCGATCTTCAAAAACTAAACATCACTGGAAAGAGCTCTTGAATAACTAAAACTTTTGTTCATAAACTCTCAAAGAAATATTTTTAGTTTTGGAGCTATTTGGGGCCGAATAAAAACACAATAATCGTAATATGACCTTGACCTTTTCATTTATGTTTTAACTTTTAATTGTGATCCCCTTTCAGACATAACAATACATAACTTGTGAAAATATCATGAAGAATTAACAAAAAATAAAGTCAGAAGCGATAAAAAACATGTTTTTGAACCTTTAACTTTTCTAAAATTTAGTGAAGTTTGACCGTTTCCAGAGGACCTACCATACATTTCTTAAATTCGCCACCCCATATATTTTGTGCGTATATGTCTTGCAAATCATTTGCAGCAAACAGAATTCATCTATCTGATCTCTAACAAAAATGGATAGGTTTTTCGTAGACCTACCCTCATTTGCACAGTTTTTTGCGAGGTTCGAACTTTCAACCTTCTGTAGCTCAAATACTTTCAGCGACACGTACCCTCGAAACCTATCATATTTTATTTGGCTATCAACAAGGAACAGAATGCAAAAAACCGCATTTGAATCGGACCTCAAATAACTGAGTTATTAGCCATTAATAAATTTCATGCAAAACGCCCCCTGGCGGGAAAAGTAAGACATAAATGAAAATTTTCTCAACGTTAGGATCATTTTCAAATACGTGGTAATAACTGATTAAAATTTCATACATGTGACTTTTTTCTGTCATGGTGATATGCCGTTCACAAAAAAAGGTTAGAAAAATAATAATAAAAAAAAAAAAAAACAGAAGAAGAACAATAGGTTTTCGCACTGCGAGGTGCGAAAACCTAATAATAATAATAATAATAACTAGATGTCATTCGTTTAAACGAATGATAGGACTTTCTGCAACATCTGCTTTATATAGTATATATAGAAGATGACATAATAGATAATCTGTCCAAATTGCAACTTTCTATCTCCTCTATTTCTATATAAAATAGCACAAATAGAACACATTCTGTGAATTTTAATAAAAGTCCGCCCATATCTTGCACATGTAGTTTACATACAACATTTATACTATGTCATATGACATGAAAGAAAAATGAAACAGTGTTCAAATGTAAGTTTCTAACTTTCATCACACATAGAATTTCATCACTCCAGCTCAGTTGTAACCTTGTTTAATTTTAGCCTCATTAGGAAGAAGTATTGAATATTTGTATAGTGCTATATCCTTTCGACACCTGTAACGTAGTTAAACGTATTTAGCGATTTTGGCGTGTTTGGGCTTCCGTAGTTTTGCCATAAATTCCTGGAATTTCGAACTATGGTGATATTTTGAAAGGTAACATCCCAGCCTACAAACTGATGCAATATGAATATCGTTAGCATAACAATGCAGTTTTTAGATGGTCTAAAATGTGGGGCTACGTGTGAATTTTTTAAGGCTTGCAAACTGCTCGCTAGCTACATAGTGTTGCAAATACGGATTTTTGTCTTGTGCCGTTGTACATGTATTAACTGCAATGCTTATTTTGGAAACAGTCAACATTCGACAAAAAACAACAAAACAACAAAAAAAAAGAACAAAATCAAGATATAGCCCATTAATTGCAATTTGATTTTTTTTTTTTTTTTTTTTTTTTTTTAAGTCGTTGCGCAAGTATTTAAGCCTGGTGACCCCTGCGCGTGACCTTTTCCATATTTTTATGATGCATGATTATGAAATATCTTATTTTCCATGTAACTTTCTTATATGAAGTCCAATTTCAATAAACTTGGTACCGTTAGAAAGCTCTTAAAACATGCTACATTTTATACGCATAATGTATAAACTTATCTTCAGTCGTTTCTGAGATATTGACTGTTAAACCTCAAGAAAACAGCATATTATCAGCAAAATTAGCTTCATTTCGTTTAGTTTTTTTGCTTATAAATTGGTATTGCGTAAACCAATTTTAATAAACTAAATATCTTTGGAAACGTCAATTATTCAGCTATAATTCTTATTCATACATATATTTACAAAAATCGATATTTATTGAGATATGGCTACATATATGCAGTAGGGGTGAAATCAAAATTTCCTCACGTGCCTAATAAGCCATAAAAATTTCATCGTCCTAGGACTATTGCAACATATTAAAATAAGCGTTTAGTTAGGAAGAAGAAAAGAATAATAGTAAGAAACAAATGACGTCACGTGACGTCATATGACGTCACGACTCAAAATATTTGTAGAAATTCTGCAGAACTGCAAACTGTGTAAGTTTCTACTTTCTATCTCATCCTGAAGCTCTTTAATCCTAAAATGAAATTTTCGGTCCTATGTTCGAATCTTATTTCAGCCACAGAACTTCGGTCTTTCGGAATTTCGGTTAGCTGACAGGATATGCACACCTTTGATTCAAGATGTACCATCTGTGAAAATTTGAAGAAAATCCGACCATAAATGACGGCTGTAGAGCGTAAACACCATTTTTCACTATTTTTTGCTGTGACGTCATGTGACGTCATAGGGTGCTGAAGATGCTTTTGTTCAAAAGCGCATACTTTGCTTTCATAACTCTGAAATTTTCATTATTCTGAACAACTGGCATCATGTCGAAATCATTGCCCAAAAATGAAAATTAAGAAGTATGCTTATGACGTCACATGACTTCATATGACGTCACGACTCAAAATTTTTGTAGAAATTCTGCAGAACTGCAAACTGTGTAAGTTTCAACTTTCCATCTCATCCTGAAGCTCTTTTATCCTAAAATGAAATTTTCGGTCCTATGTTCGAATCTTATTTCAGCCACAGAACTTCGGTCTTTCGGAATTTCGGTTAGCTGACAGGATATGCACACCTTTGATTAAAGATGTACCATCTTTGAAAATTTGAAGAAAATCCGACCATAAATGACGGCTGTAGAGCGCGAACACCTTTTTTCACTATTTTTAGCTGTGACGTCACATGACGTCATAGGGTGCTGAAGATGCTTTTGTTCAAAAGCGCATACTTTCCTTTCATAACTCTGAAATTTTCATTATTCTGAACAACTGGCATCATGTCGAAATCATTGCCCTAAAATGAAAATTAAGAAGTATGCTTATGACGTCACATGACGTCATATGACGTCACGCCTCAAAATATTTGTAGAAATTCTGCAGAACTGCAAACTGTGTAAGTTTCAACTTTCTATCTCATCCTGAAGCTCTTTTATCCTAAAATGAAATTTTCGGTCCTATGTTCGAATCTTATTTCAGCCACAGAACTTCGGTCTTTCGGAATTTCGGTTAGCTGACAGGATATGCACACCTTTGATTCAAGATGTACCATCTGTAAAAATTTGAAGAAAATCCGACCATAAATGACGGCTGTAGAGCGCGAACACCATTTTTCACTATTTTTAGCTGTGACGTCATGTGACGTCATAGGGTGCTGAAAATCATTGAAATCAAAATTTCCTCACGTGACTAATAAGCCATAAAAATTTCATCGTCCTAGGACTATTGCAACATATAAAAATAAGCGTTTAGTTAGGAAGAAGAAAAGAATAATAATAATAATAAACATAACAAACCCAATAGGACTTTCTGCTTTAGGCAGAAAGTCCTAATAAGAAGAAGAAGAAGAAGAATAAACAGTACAAACCCAATAGGACTTTCTGCTTTAGGCAGAAAGTCCTAATAAACATAACAAACCCAATAGGACTTTCTGCTTTAGGAGAAACCAAAAACATACAAACCCAATAGGACTTTCTGCCGAAAGGGCAGAAAGTCCTAACTAGATCCGGATTTGGTATCCGCATAATAGCAACGTACCAAACTTTACAGGTGCAAGATCGAGGAAAAAAGGAAAAGGCTAATATGCAATAAAAACATAAAATTTTCGTATAAAATTTGCACAGATGTTGTAAAATGTTATTTTAAAGCAACTTGTGAAATTTCATACAAATACGACTTGAAATAACATGGGTGGCGTCTTCAAACCCCGGACGGCATCAAGTCCCTCACCGATGAGATCTTGAAGTGAATTTTGAAAATGGATTTAAACATCAATATATATCAATGAAATTTGCACAAATGATGTAAAATGCCATTACAAAGCTACTGGTGAAATTTTATACCTATACGACCAGTAATAAAGCGGGTGGCGCTATAGAACCCTGGATGGCGCATAATCCTGGATGGCGCATTTAAGTAGAGTATACTGCACTGTACTATACTATATTGATAAAGAATAGAATTGAAACACCATTAAATTATTCGGCGTAGCTGTATAAAATCGATTTCGATGTTTATTTTTAGACCAAAATCCCCCCTGCAAATCTGCAGAAGTGGACTCGCCCACTTTAACCTGCTGATCATGTAGTATGCGGAGGAGGTGGAAGTTAACCCATATATTATAATTAACACATACTTTCCTATCAATTAGGGGGTCTTACTTTATCAATACGGATCTAACCAACAAACATTATGAATCTTACATATACAATAACATACCTTTGACCCCTTTTTGTAATAAGTACACTTAAACATGTCAGTGTGTACAGAATGTATATAAATAGACTGCATGATCACTATTTTAAGAATACATCTGGGTTCGCGGAAATACAGTCTATTATTAGATTGTAGGAGTTCAGTTTGTTTTCCATTTTACGCCGAATATCTTTTTTTAAAGATATTTCTTGTTAGCTAGTAATATCAATATGATATTAGTAAAAAGTTTATTTTGCAAATGATATCATGACTAATACATATCTGTAAACTTGAAAATGCTTCAATAAAGGTGAAAGCGAAAGTAGGATAATTTTTGGAAATTCTTACAATTGGGTTTAAATTCGTATTTTTGATGTAACTTCCTTATACTTTAATCAATTTTAAAACTCTAGGTACCAAAATAATCGTCTTAAAATTCTCTACATCTCACTTGCTTATTGTTTGCACTTATATCGAATGACTTTTAAGATATTAGCCGTACAAATTTGACAACACGGCAGAATTGCTGAAATTCTAGATGTTTAAATTCTTATTTTTGATGTAACTTCCTTATACTTGGATCAATTTCAAAACTTTAGGTACCCAAATAATCGTCTCAATATTCTTTAAATTTCACACGCTTCATGTTTACGAATTTTTTTAATACTTTTTGAGATAGAAGCTCTTAAACCTCCTGAAAAATGAAAAAATCACCAAAGCGACATGCACGAATTTCGTTTTTTTCCATTACTCCATGAATCTTTGGCCAATCATTGAACTTTTAGCATCAAAAGAACGGCCAAACATTTTTCTACAAATAATATTCATCATCATATTTTCAAAAATCAAAAGTTTTCGAGATATAAACTGTTAAACACACTGAGGGTTACCGAATTTTTGTTTTTCCGCCATAACTCAACCGATTCAACCCCGATCATCAAAAACTAAATATCATCTGAAAGATCTTTCTAAGCACTACAAATTATATGCATAGTGTCTCGATAGAATAGTTACCGTTTTTGAGATATTTAAGGCCGTAGAAAAACCCGATAATTGATATATGACCTTGACCTTCGGGATTTTCCGGAAACGGAAGTGACATGGCTCCATAGAATCTTATACTGCATCTTCAGACAAAATTTCAAGCAAACCATACAAAAAATAAAGCCTACAGGGATTAAAAACCGTTAAGTTTTAATACGAAAGTTTTAATTGCATTATGACGTCATGTGACGTCATATGGCGTTCATCTTTTTAGAATGTAAAGAAGACATAGAGACTAATATTTAGTCCAAATCTCAGCTTTCTAGCTTTTCTGGAAGTGATTTTATACGCATTTGAAATTTGACGTCATTAGTTCGAATCTTGGATTCGCCATAAAACATTTGCCTTTTCGAATTTGGAAAAACGGACGCCGGGATGCACAACTAGAGCCTAACATACGCATTTTGTGAAATTTTGATGAAAATCGGTCCATTAATAATGGCTCTGGACAGTTTACAAACTTTTGTAGCATATGTCAATTGTGACGTCACATGACGTCAAAAACACATAAAAATCATAGAAATCAAAATTTCCTCACGTGACTAATAAGCCATAAAAATTTCATCGTCCTAGGATTATTGCAACATAGAAAAATAAGCGTTTAGTTAGGAAGAAAAAAAGAATAATAATAATAATAACTAGATTTCATTCGTTGATACGAATGATAGGACTTTCTGCTAAAATTGAAAAATATTAAGATTAATTCCGTTAGAAAGAATATATATTAAATTCTCTACCCTTTACTCTTTTATTTTTTTTTCGTATGGACTTCTTTTAGCTTTGATGTCACGTGACGTCATAGGGTGCTGAAAATTCTTTTGTTCAAAAGCGCATACTCTACTGTCGTAACTCTGAAATTTTCATTATTCTGAACAACTGGCATCATGTCAAAATCATTACCCTTAAAATGAAAATTAAGAAGTATGCCTATGACGTCACATGACGTCATATGACGTCACGACTCAAAATATATGTAGAAATTCTGCAGAACTGCAAACTGTGTAAGTATCAACTTTCTATCTTATCCTGAAGCTCTTTCATCCTAAAATGAAATTTTCGGTCCTATGTTCGAATCTTACTTCAGCCACAGAACTTCGGTCTTTCGGAATTTCGGTTGGCTGACAGGATATGCACACCTTAGTTTCAAGATGTACCATCTGTGAAAATTTGAAGTAAATCCGACCATAAATGACGGCTGTAGAGCGCAAACACCATTTTTTCACTATTTTTAGCTGTGGCGTCATGTGACGTCAAAGGGTGCTGAAGATGCTTTTATTCAAAAGCGCATACATTACTGTCATAACTCTGAAATTTTCATTATTCTAAACTGGCATCATGTCGAAATCATTACCCTAAAATGAAAATTAAGAAGTATGCCTATGACGTCACATGACGTCATATGACGTTACGACTGAAAATATATGTTGAAATTCTGCAGAACTGCAAACTGTGTAAGTTTCAACTTTCTATCTCATCCTGAAGCTCTTTTATCCTATAATGAAATTTTCGGTCCTATGTTCGAATCTTATTTCAGCCACAGAACTTCGGTCTTTCGGAATTTTGGTTAGCTGACAGGATATGCACACCTTTCATTCAAAATGTACCATCTGTGAAAATTTGAAGAAAATCCGACCATAAATGACGGCTGTAGAGCGCGAACACCATTTTTCACTATTTTTAGCTGTGACATCATGTGACGTCATAGGGTGCTGAAGATGCTTTTGTTCAAAAACGCATACTTTACTGTCATATCTCTGAAATTTTCATTACTCTGAACAACTGGCATCATGTCGAAATCATTGCCCGAAAATGAAAATTTAGAAGTATGCCTATGAAGTCACATGACGTCATATGACGTCACCACTCAAAATATATGTAGAAATTCTGCAGAACTGCAAACTGTGTAAGTTTCAACTTTCTATCTCATCCTGAAGCTCTTTAATCCTTAAATGAAATTTTCGGTCCTATGTTCGAATCTTATTTCAGCCACAGAACTTCGGTCTTTCGGAATTTAGGTTAGCTGACAAGATATGCACACCTTTGATTCAAGATGTACCATCTGTGAAAATTTGAAGAAAATCCGACGATAAATGACGGCTGTAGAGCGCGAACACCATTTTTCACTATTTTTAGCTGTGACGTCATATGACGTCATAGGGTGCTGAAAATCATTGAAATCAAAATTTCCTCACGTGACTAATACGCCATAAAAATTTCATCGTCCTAGGACTATTGCAACATATAAAAATAAGCGTTTAGTTAGGAAGAAGAAAAGAATAATAATAATAAAAAATGACGTCACGTGACGTCATATGACGTTTATTTTCACATAATTGTTAAGACTCCCAGAGACCTACTAACTGACAAAATTTCAACTTTCTATCTCAAATAGGACAGTTTTTATAAGCATTTAAAAATTGACGTCCTTGGTTCGAATCTTTGATCCGCCATAGATGCTTGGACTTTTCGAATTTTGAAAAACCGGACACCGGTATACACAATAAGAACGTAATATACACATTCTGTGAAAATTTGATGAAAATCGGCCCATTAATAATGGCTCTGGACCGTGTACAAAATTTTTAAATTTTCATTGCCCTTCGACAATTCAATATATAGAAATACTCTTGTTAATATTAGAAATACATTATCATATAATGACGTCACGTGACGTCATATGACATTTATTTTCACAAAATGTTTAAGACTCTTAGGGACCTATATACTGACCAAATATCACTTTTCTATCTCAAAAAGGACCGATTTTATAAGCATTTAAAAATTTACGACCTTGGTTCGAATCTTGGATTCGCTATAGAACCATGGACTTTTCGAATTTTGAAAAACGGACACCGGGATGCACAACTAGAACTTAATATACACAATCTGTGAAAATTTGATGAAAATCGGTTCACAAACAATTGCTGTAGACCGCGTACAAACTTTTGTAGCATATTTCAAATGTGACGTCATATGACGTCATAGGCATATGAAAATCATAGAAATCAAAATTTCCTGACGTGGCTAATAAGTCATAGAAATTTCATCGTCCTAGGAGTATTGCAACATAGAAAAATAAGCGTTTAGTTAGGAAGAAAAAAAGAATAATAATAACTAGATGTCATTCGTGAAAACGAATGATAGGACTTTCTGCAAGCTGTGTTAATGCAAAAAGCAGGAGATAGAAGTTTCATGTAATGACTCACCTCTGGTAGTATTTCATGTTCATGCTGAACAATTGACATTATATTCCGAAATCAGTGCAAATGATAAGAACTAAGTATTAGTCTGTGACGTAACATGATGTCATATGACGTAAGGACATGACTGCAAACTTGATTTCTAGTTTAAAGGTCCTATGTTCGAATCTTACTTCAGCCACAATACTTCGGTTTTTAGGAATTAAGGTTAGCTGACAAAATATTCACACCTTAGTTGCAAAATGTACCATCTGTAAAAATTTGAAGAAAATCTTATCATAAATGACGGCTGTAGAGCGCGAATACCATTTTTCACTATTTTCAGCTTTGACGTCAGGTGACGTCATAGGGTGCTGAAAATACTGTTGCTCAAAAGCGCATACTTTACTGTAATAACTCTGAAATTTTCATTATTCTGAACAACTGGCATCATGTCGAAATCATTGCCCCAAATTAAAATTAAGTGGTATTCATATGACATCCTATGACGTCACGATTCAAAATATTTGTAGAAATGCTGCAGAACTGCAAACTGTGTAAGTTTCAACTTTCTATCTCATCCTGAAGTTCTTTAATCCTAAAATGAAATTTTCGGTCCTATGTTCGAGTCTTTTTTTCAGCAACAGAACTTCGGTTTTTTGGAATTTCGGTTAACTGACAGGATATGAACACCTTAGTTTCAAGATGTACAATCTGTAAAAAATTTGAAGAAAATCTGACCATAAATGGCGGCTGTAGAGCGTTAAAACCATTTTTCACTATTTTTAGCTCAGACGTCACATGACGTCATAGGGTGCTGAAAATGCTTTTGTTCAAAAGTACATACTTTGTTGTCATAACTCTGAAATTTTCATTATTCTGAACAACTGGCATCATGTCGAAATAATTGCTCTAAAATGAAAATTACGAAGTATGCTTATGACATCACATGACGTCATATGACCTCATAACGCAAAACATATGTAGAAATTCTGCAGAACTGCAAACTGTGTAAGTTTCAACTTTCTATCTCATCCTGAAGCTCTTTAATCCAAAAATGAAATTTTCGGTCCTATGTTCGAATCTTATTTCAGCCACAGAACTTCGGTCTTTCTGAATTTCGGTTAGCTGACATGATATGCACACCTTAGTTTCAAGATGTACAATCTGTGAAAATTTGAAGAAAATCCGACCATAAATGGTGGCTGTAGAGCGTGAACACCATTTTTCATTATTTTTAGCTCTGACGTCACATGACGTCAAAGGGTGCTGAAAATTCTTTTGTTCAAAAGCGTATACTTTACTTTCATAACTCTGAAATTTTCATTATTCTGAACAACTGGCATCATGTCGAAATCATTGCCCTAATATGAAAATTAAGAAGTATACTTATGACGTCACATGACGTCCTATGACGTCACGACTCAAAATATATGTAGAAATTCTGTCGCACTACAAACTGTGTAAGTTTCAACTTTCTGTCTCATTCTGAAGCTCTTTAATCCTAAAATGAAATTTTCGGTCCTATGTTCGAATCTTATTTCAGCCACAGAACTTCGGTCTTTCGGAATTTCGGTTAGCTGACAGGATATGCACACCTTAGTTTCAAGATGTACCATCTGTGAAAATTTGAAGAAAATCCGACCATAAATGACGGCTGTAGAGCGCAAACACCATTTTTCACTATTTTTAGCTGTGACGTCATGTGACGTCATAGGGTGCTGAAGATGCTTTTGTTCAAAAGCGCATACGTTAGTTTCATAACTCTTAAGTTTTCATTATTCTGAACAACTGGCATCATGTCGAAATCATTGCCCTAATATGAAAATTAAGAAGTATGCTTATGACGTCACATGACGTCATATGACGTTCCGACTCCAAAATTTTGTAGAAATATAGCAGAACTGCAAACTGTGTAAGTTTAAACTTTCTATCTCATCCTGAAGCTCTTTAATCCTAAAATGAAATTTTCGGTCCTATGTTCGAATCTTATTTCAGCCACAGAACTTCGGTCTTTCGGAATTTCGGTTAGTGACAGGATATGCACACCTTTGATTCAAGATGTACCATCTGTGAAAATTTGAAGAAAATCCGACCATAAATGACGGCTGTAGAGCGCGAACACCATTTTTCACTATTTTTAGCTGTGACGTCATGTGACGTCATAGGGTGCTGAAGATGCTTTTGTTCAAAAGCGCATACTTTACTTTCATAACTCTGAAATTTTCATTATTCTGAACAACTGGCATCATGTCAAAATCATTGCCCTAAAATGAAAATTAAGAAGTATGCTTATGACGTCACATGACGTCATATGACGTTCTGACTGAAAATATTTGTAGAAATTCTGCAGAACTGCAAACTGTGTAAGTTTCAACTTTCTATCTCATCCTGAAGCTCTTTAATCCTAAAATGAAATTTTCGGTCCTATGTTCGAATCTTATTTCAGCCACAGAACTTCGGTCTTTCGGAATTTCGGTTAGCTGACAGGATATGCACACCTTTGATTCAAGATGTACCATCTGTGAAAATTTGAAGAAAATCCGACCATAAATGACGGCTGTAGAGCGCGAACACCATTTTTCACTATTTTTAGCTGTGACGTCATGTGACGTCATAGGGTGCTGAAAATCATTGAAATCAAAATTTCCTCACGTGACTAATAAGCCATAAAAATTTCATCGTCCTAGGTCCATTGCAACATATTAAAATAAGCGTTTAGTTAGGAAGAAGAAAAGAATAATAATAATAATAATAATAATAATAATAATAAACAGTACAAACCCAATAGGACTTTCTGCTTTAGGCAGAAAGTCCTAATAATAAGAAGAAGAAGAATAAACAGTACAAACCCAATAGGACTTTCTGCTTTAGGCAGAAAGTCCTAACTAGATGTCATTCGTGAAAACGAATGATAGGACTTTCTGCAAGCTGTGTTAATGCAAAAAGCAGGAGATAGAAGTTTCATGTAATGACTCACCTCTGGTAGTATTTCATGTTCATGCTGAACAATTGACATTATATTCCGAAATCAGTGCAAATGATAAGAACTAAGTATTAGTCTGTGACGTAACATGATGTCATATGACGTAAGGACATGACTGCAAACTTGATTTCTAGTTTAAAGGTCCTATGTTCGAATCTTACTTCAGCCACAATACTTCGGTTTTTAGGAATTAAGGTTAGCTGACAAAATATTCACACCTTAGTTGCAAAATGTACCATCTGTAAAAATTTGAAGAAAATCTTATCATAAATGACGGCTGTAGAGCGCGAATACCATTTTTCACTATTTTCAGCTTTGACGTCAGGTGACGTCATAGGGTGCTGAAAATACTGTTGCTCAAAAGCGCATACTTTACTGTAATAACTCTGAAATTTTCATTATTCTGAACAACTGGCATCATGTCGAAATCATTGCCCCAAATTAAAATTAAGTGGTATTCATATGACATCCTATGACGTCACGATTCAAAATATTTGTAGAAATGCTGCAGAACTGCAAACTGTGTAAGTTTCAACTTTCTATCTCATCCTGAAGTTCTTTAATCCTAAAATGAAATTTTCGGTCCATGTTCGAGTCTTTTTTTCAGCAACAGAACTTCGGTTTTTTGGAATTTCGGTTAACTGACAGGATATGAACACCTTAGTTTCAAGATGTACAATCTGTAAAAAATTTGAAGAAAATCTGACCATAAATGGCGGCTGTAGAGCGTTAAAACCATTTTTCACTATTTTTAGCTCAGACGTCACATGACGTCATAGGGTGCTGAAAATGCTTTTGTTCAAAAGTACATACTTTGTTGTCATAACTCTGAAATTTTCATTATTCTGAACAACTGGCATCATGTCGAAATAATTGCTCTAAAATGAAAATTACGAAGTATGCTTATGACATCACATGACGTCATATGACCTCATAACGCAAAACATATGTAGAAATTTTGCAGAACTGCAAACTGTGTAAGTTTCAACTTTCTATCTCATCCTGAAGCTCTTTAATCCAAAAATGAAATTTTCGGTCCTATGTTCGAATCTTATTTCAGCCACAGAACTTCGGTCTTTCGGAATTTCGGTTAGCTGACAGGATATGCACACCTTAGTTTCAAGATGTACAATCTGTGAAAATTTGAAGAAAATCCGACCATAAATGGTGGCTGTAGAGCGTGAACACCATTTTTCATTATTTTTAGCTCTGACGTCACATGACGTCAAAGGGTGCTGAAAATTCTTTTGTTCAAAAGCGTATACTTTACTTTCATAACTCTGAAATTTTCATTATTCTGAACAACTGGCATCATGTCGAAATCATTGCCCTAATATGAAAATTAAGAAGTATACTTATGATGTCACATGACGTCCTATGACGTCACGACTCAAAATATATGTAGAAATTCTGTCGCACTACAAACTGTGTAAGTTTCAACTTTCTGTCTCATTCTGAAGCTCTTTAATCCTAAAATGAAATTTTCGGTCCTATGTTCGAATCTTATTTCAGCCACAGAACTTCGGTCTTTCGGAATTTCGGTTAGCTGACAGGATATGCACACCTTAGTTTCAAGATGTACCATCTGTGAAAATTTGAAGAAAATCCGACCATAAATGACGGCTGTAGAGCGCAAACACCATTTTCCACTATTTTTAGCTGTGACGTCATGTGACGTCATAGGGTGCTGAAGATGCTTTTGTTCAAAAGCGCATACTTTAGTTTCATAACTCTGAAGTTTTCATTATTCTGAACAACTGGCATCATGTCGAAATCATTGCCCTAATATGAAAATTAAGAAGTATGCTTATGACGTCACATGACGTCATATGACGTTCCGACTCCAAAATTTTGTAGAAATATAGCAGAACTGCAATCTGTGTAAGTTTCAACTTTCTATATCATCCTGAAGCTCTTTAATCCTAAAATGAAATTTTCGGTCCTATGTTCGAATCTTATTTCAGCCACAGAACTTCGGTCTTTCGGAATTTCGGTTAGCTGACAGGATATGCACACCTTTGATTCAAGATGTACCATCTGTGAATATTTGAAGAAAATCCGACCATAAATGACGGCTGTAGAGCGCGAACACCATTTTTCACTATTTTTAGCTGTGACGTCATGTGACGTCATAGGGTGCTGAAGATGCTTTTGTTCAAAAGCGCATACTTTACTTTCATAACTCTGAAATTTTCATTATTCTGAACAACTGGCATCATGTCAAAATCATTGCCCTAAAATGAAAATTAAGAAGTATGCTTATGACGTCACATGACGTCATATGACGTTCTGACTTAAAATATTTGTAGAAATTCTGCAGAACTGCAAACTGTGTAAGTTTCAACTTTCTATCTCATCCTGAAGCTCTTTAATCCTAAAATGAAATTTTCGGTCCTATGTTCGAATCTTATTTTAGCCACAGAACTTCGGTCTTTCGGAATTTCGGTTAGCTGACAGGATATGCACACCTTTGATTCAAGATGTACCATCTGTGAAAATTTGAAGAAAATCCGACCATAAATGACGGCTGTAGAGCGCGAACACCATTTTTCACTATTTTTAGCTGTGACGTCATGTGACGTCATAGGGTGCTGAAAATCATTGAAATCAAAATTTCCTCACGTGACTAATAAGCCATAAAAATTTCATCGTCCTAGGTCCATTGCAACATATTAAAATAAGCGTTTAGTTAGGAAGAAGAAAAGAATAATAATAATAATAATAACTAGATGTCATTCGTTTAAACGAATGATAGGACTTTCTGCAACATCTGCTTTATATAGTATATATAGAAGATGACATAATAGATAATCTGTCCAAATTGCAACTTTCTATCTCCTCTATTTCTATATAAAATAGCACAAATAGAACACATTCTGTGAATTTTAATAAAAGTCCGCCCATATCTTGCACATGTAGTTTACATACAACATTTATACTATGTCATATGACATGAAAGAAAAATGAAACAGTGTTCAAATGTAAGTTTCTAACTTTCATCACACATAGAATTTCATCACTCCAGCTCAGTTGTAACCTTGTTTAATTTTAGCCTCATTAGGAAGAAGTATTGAATATTTGTATAGTGCTATATCCTTTCGACACCTGTAACGTAGTTAATCGTATTTAGCGATTTTGGCGTGTTTGGGCTTCCGTAGTTTTGCCATAAATTCCTGGAATTTCGAACTATGGTGATATTTTGAAAGGTAACATCCCAGCCTACAAACTGATGCAATATGAATATCGTTAGCATAACAATGCAGTTTTTAGATGGTCTAAAATGTGGGGCTGCGTGTGAATTTTTCAAGGCTTGCAAACTGCTCGCTAGCTACATAGTGTTGCAAATACGGATTTTTTCTTGTGCCGTTGTACATGTATTAACTTCAATGCTTATTTTGGAAACAGTCAACATTCGACAAAAAACAACAACAACAACAACAACAAAAAAAAAAAAATCAAGATATAGCCCATCAATTGCAATTTGATTTTTTTTTTTTTTTTTTTTTTTTTTTTTTTTTTTTTTTTTTTTTAAGTCGTTGCGCAACTATTTTAGCTTGGTGACCCCTGCGCGTGACCTTTTCCATATTTTTATGATGCATGATTATGAAATATCTTATTCTCCATGTAACTTTCTTATATGAAGTCCAATTTCAATAAACTTGGTACCGTTAGAAAGCTCTTAAAACATGCTACATTTTACATGCATAATGTATAAACTTATCTTCAGTCGTTTCTGAGATATTGACTGTTAAACCTCAAGAAAACAGCATATTATCAGCAAAATTAGCTTCATTTCATTTAGTTTTTTTGCTTATAACTTTGTATTGCGTAAACCAATTTTAATAAACTAAATATCTTTGGAAACGTCAATTATTCAGCTATAATTCGTATTCATACATATATTTACAAAAATCGATATTTATTGAGATATGGCTACATATATGCAGTAGGGGTGAAATCAAAATTTCCTCACGTGCCTAATAACCCATAAACATTTCATCGTCCTAGGACTATTGCAACATATTAAAATAAGCGTTTAGTTAGGAAGAAGAAAAGAATAATAATAAAACAAATGACGTCACGTGACGTCATATGACGTTTATTTTCACATAATTGTTAAGACACCCAGAGACCTACTAACTGACAAAATTTCAACTTTCTATCTCAAATAGGACAGTTTTTATAAGCATTTAAATATTGACGTCATTGGTTCGAATCTTGGATCCGCCATATATGCTTGGACTTTTCGAATTTTGAAAAACGGACACCGGTATACACAATAAGAACGTAATATACACATTCTGTGAAAATTTGATGAAAATCGGTTCATAAACAATGGCTCTGGACCGCGTACAAACTTGTGTTGCATATTTCAAGTGTGACGTCATATGACGTCATAGGCTTCTGAAAATCTTTGAAATCGAAATTACAGCATCTGAAGCATGCGGCATTAATTTTTCATTGCCCTTCATAAATTTCAAGATATAGAAATAATCTTGTTAGAATTAGAAATTCATTATCATATAATGACGTCACGTGACGTCATATGACATTTATTTTCACAAAATGTTTAAGACTCCCAGAGACCTATATACTGACCCAATATCATCTTTCTATCTCAAATAGGACCGATTTTATAAGAATTTGAAAATTTACGACCTTGGTTCGAATCTTGGAATCGCTATAGAACCTTGGACTTTTCGAATTTTGAAAAACGGACAACGGGATGCACAACTAGAACTTAATATACACATTCTGTGAAAATTTGATGAAAATCGGTTCATAAACAATGGCTGTAGACCGCGTACAAACTTTTGTTGCATATTTCCAGTGTGACGTCATATGACGTCATAGGCATATGAAAATCATAGAAATCAAAATTTCAGCGTTTGAAGCATGTGTCTTTAAATTTTCATTGCCTTTCGACAATTTCAACATATAGAAATATTCTTGTTAATGTTAGAAATACATTATCATATAATGACGTCACGTGACGTCATATGACAAATATTTTCACAAAATTTTTAAAACTTCTAGAGACCTATATACTGACTAAATATCAACTTTCTTTCCTAAATAGGACAGATTTTATAAGCATTTAAAACTTTACGACCTTGGTTCGAATCTTGGATTCGCTATAGAACCATGGACTTTTCGAATTTTGAAAAACGGACACCGGGATGCACAACTAGAACTTAATATACACAATCTGTGAAAATTTGATGAAAATCGGTTCACAAACAATGGCTGTAGACCGCGTACAAACTTTTGTAGCATATTTCAAATGTGACGTCATATGACGTCATAGGCATATGAAAATCATAGAAATCAAAATTTCCTGACGTGGCTAATAAGTCATAAAAATTTCATCGTCCTAGGAGTATTGCAACATAGAAAAATAAGCGTTTAGTTAGGAAGAAAAAAAGAATAATAATAATAATAACTAGATGTCATTCGTGAAAACGAATGATAGGACTTTCTGCAAGCTATGTTAATGCAAAAAGGTGAGATAGAAGTTTCATGTAATGACTCACCTCTGGTAGTATTTCATGTTCATGCTGAACAATTGACATTATATTCCGAAATTAGTGCAAATGATGAGAACTAAGTATTAGTCTGTGACGTAACATGATGTCATATGACGTCAGGACATGACTGCAAACTTGATTTTTAGTTTAAAGGTCCTATGTTCGAATCTTCCTTCAGCCACAATACTTCGGTCTTTCGGAATTAAGGTTAGCTGACAAAATATTCACACCTTAGTTTCAAGATGTACCATCTGTGAAAATTTGAAGAAAATCTGATCATAAATGGCGGCTGTAGAGCGCAAACACCATTTTTCACTATTTTTAGCTCTGACGTCACGTGACGTCATAGGGTGCTGAAAATGCTTTTGCTCAAAAGCGCATACTTTACTGCAATAACTCTGAAATTTTCATTATTCTGAACAACTGGCATCATGTCGAAATCATTGCCCTAAAATGAAAATTAAGAAGTATGCTTATGACGTCACATGACGTCATTTGACGTCACGACTCAAAATATGTTAAGAAATTATGAAGAACTGCAAACTGTGTAAGTTCCAACTTTTATTTCATCCTGAAGCTCTTTAATCCTAAAATGAAAATTTCGGTCCTATGTTCGAATCTTATTTCAGCCACAGAACTTCGGTCTTTCGGAACTACGGTTAGCTGAAAGGATATGCACACCTTAGTTTCAAGAAAATTCGACCATAAATTGCGGCTGTAGAGAGTGAAAACCATTTTTCACTATTTTTAGCCCTGACGTCACATGACGTCATAGGGTGCTGATGATGCTTTTGTTCAAAAGAGCATACATTACTTTCATAACTCTGAAATTTTCATTATTCTGAACAACTGGCATCATGTCGAAATCATTGAACTAAAATAAATGTTAAGAAGTATGCTTATGACGTCACATTACGTCATATGACGTTAAGACTCAAAATAAATGTAGAAATTCTGCAGAACTGTAAACTGTGTAAGTTTCAACTTCCTATCTCATCCTGAAGCTCTTTAATCCTAAAATGAAATTTTCGGTCCTATGTTCGAATCTTATTTCAGCCACAGAACTTCGGTCTTTCGGAATTTCGGTTAGCTGACAGGATATGCACACCTCAGTTTCAAGATATACCATATGTGAAAATTTGATGAAAATCCGACCATAAATGACGGCTGTAGAGCGCGAACACTATTTATTACTATTTTTAGCTGTGACGTCAGGTGACGTCATAGGGTGCTTAGGATGCTTTTGTTCGAAAGCGCTTAATTTACTGTCATAACTCTGAAATTTTCATTATTTTGAACAACTGGCATCATGTCGAAATCATTGCCCTAAAATGAAAATTAAGAAGTATGCTTATGACGTCATATGACGTCAGGACTCAAAATATATGTAGAGATTCTGTAGAACTGCAAACTTTGTAAGTTTCAACTTTCTATCTCATTCTGAAGCTCTTTAATCCTAAAATGAAATTTTTGGTCCTATGTTCGAATCTTACTTCAGCCACAATACGGAATTGAGGTTAACTGACAAAATATTCACACCTAAGTTTCAAGATGTACCATCTGTAAAAATTTGAAGAAAATCTGATCATAAATGGCGGCTGTAGAGCGCAAACACCATTTTTCACTATTTTTAGCTCTGACGTCACGTGACGTCATAGGGTGCTGAAAATGCTTTTGCTCAAAAGCGCATACTTTACTGCAATAACTCTGAAATTTTCATTATTCTGAACAATTGGCATCATGTCGAAATCATTGCCCCAAATTAAAAATAAGTGGTATGCTTATGACGTCCTCTGACGTCACGATTCAAAATATTTGTAGAAATAATGCAGAACTGCAAACTGTGTAAGTTTCAACTTTCTATCTCATCCTGAAGCTCTTCAATCCTAAAATGAAATTTTTGGTCCTATGTTCCACAGAACTTCGGTTTTTCGGAATTTCGGTAAGCTGGCAGGATATGTACACCTTAGTTTCAAGGTGTACCATCTGTGAAAATTAGAAGAAAATCCGTCCATAAATGGCCGCTGTAGAGCGCGAACACCATTGTTCATAATTTAAAGCTCTGACGTCACATGACGTCATAGGGTGCTGAAGATGCATTTGTTCAATAGAGCATACTTTACTGTCATAACTCTAAAATCTTCATTATTCTGAACAACTGGCATCATGTCGAAATCATTGCCCTAAAATGAAAATTAAGAAGTATGCTTATGACGTCACATGACGACATTTGACGTCACGACTCAAAATATATTAAGAAATTCTGCAGAACTGCAAACTGTGTAAGTTTCAACTTTCTATCTCATCCTGAAGCTCTTTAATGCTAATATGAAATTTCCGGTCCTATGTTCGAATCTTATTTCAGCCACAGAACTTCGGTTTTTCGGAATTTCGGTTAGCTGACAAGATATGCACACCTTAGTTTCAAGAT
The DNA here is from genome assembly GCA_021229015.1 of Solen grandis. Classification (NCBI taxonomy): domain Eukaryota; kingdom Metazoa; phylum Mollusca; class Bivalvia; order Adapedonta; family Solenidae; genus Solen; species Solen grandis. Next base: position 67,819,261 of record CM037777.1, read on the forward strand.
GTACCATCTGTGAAAATTTGAAGAAAATCCGACCATAAATGGCGGCTGTAGAGCGTGAACACAATTTTTCACTATTTTTAGCTCTGACGTCATATGACGTCATAGGGTGCTGAAAATGCTTTTGTTCAAAAGCGCATACTTTACTCTCATAACTCTGAAATATTCATAATTCTGAACAAATGGCATCATGTCAAAATCATTGCCCTAAAATAAAAATTAAGAAGTATGCTTATGACGTCACATAACGTCATATGACGTCACGACTCAAAATATATGTAGAAATTCTGCAGAACTGCAAACTGTGTAAGTTTCAACTTCCTATCTCATCCTGAAGCTCTTTAATCCTAAAATGAAATTTTCGGTCCTATGTTCGAATCTTATTTCAGCCACAGAACTTCGGTCTTTCGGAATTTCGGTTAGCTGACAGAATATGCACACCTTAGTTTCAAGATGTACCATCTGTGAAAATTTGAAGACAACCCGACCATAAATGACGGCTGTAGAACGCGAACACCATTTTTCACTATTTTTAGCTGTGACGTCATGTGACGTCATAGGCTGCTGATAATCATTGAAATCAAAATTTCCTCACGTGACTAATAACCCATAAAAATTTCATCGTCCTAGGACTATTGCAACATATTAAAATAAGCGTTTAGTTAGGAAGAAGAAAATAATAATAATAATAAAAAGAATGACGTCACGTGACGTCATATAACGTTTATTTTCACATAATTGTTAGACATCCAGAGACCTACTAACTGACAAAATTTTACCTTTCTATCTCAAATAGGACAGTTTTTATAAGCATTTAAAAATTGACGTCTTTGGTTCGAATCTTGGATCCGCCATAGATGCTTGGACTTTTCGAATTTTGAAAAACGGACACCGGAATACACAATAAGAACGTAATATACACATTCTGTGAAAATTTGATAACAATTGGCCCATTAATAATGGATCTGGACCGTGTACAAACTTTCGTAGTCAATTTCAAATGTGACGTCATATGACGTCATAGGCATATGAAAATCATAGAAATCAAAATTTCAGCGTTTGAAGCATGTGTCATTAAATTTTCATTGCCCTTCGACAATTTCAACATATAGAAATATTCTTGTTAATATTAGAAATACATTATCATATAATGACGTCACGTGACGTCATATGACATTTATTTTCACAAAATGTTTAAAACTTCTAGAGACCTATATACTGACTAAATATCAACTTTCTATCTTAAATAGGACAGATTTTATAAGCATTTAAAAATTTACGACCTTGGTTCGAATCTTGGATTCGCTATAGAAACATGGACTTTTCGAATTTTGAAAAACGGACACCGGGATGCACAACCAGAACTTAATATACACAATCTGTGAAAATTTGATGAAAATCGGTTCACAAACAATGGCTGTAGACCGCGTACAAACTTTTGTAGCATATTTCAAATGTGACGTCATATGACGTCATAGGCATATGATTATCATAGAAATCAAAATTTCAGCGTTCGAAGCATGTGTCATTCAATTTTCATTGCCCTTCGACAATTTCAACATATAGAAATATTCTTGTTAATATTGGAAATACATTATCATATAATGACGTCACGTGACGTCATATGACATTTATTTTCACAAAATATTTAAAACTTCTAGAGACCTATATACTGACCAAATATCAACTTTCTATCTTAAATAGGACAGATTTTATAAGCATTTAAAAAATTTACGACCTTGGTTCGAATCTTGGATTCGCTATAGAAACATGGACTTTTCGAATTTTGAAAAACGGACACCGGGATGCACAACCAGAACTTAATATACACAATCTGTGAACATTTGATGAAAATCGGTTCACAAACAATGGCTGTAGACCGCGTACAAACTTTTGTAGCATATTTCAAATGTGACGTCATATGACGTCATAGGCATAGGAAAATCATAGAAATCAAAATTTCCTCACGTGACTAATAAGTCATAAAAATTTCATCGTCCTAGGAGTATTGCAACATAGAAAAATAAGCGTTTAGTTAGGAAGAAAAAAAGAATAACTAGATGTCATTCGTTTAAACGAATGATAGGACTTTCTGCAACATCTGCTTTATATAGTATATATAGAAGATGACATAATAGATAATCTGTCCAAATTGCAACTTTCTATCTCCTCTATTTCTATATAAAATAGCACAAATAGAACACATTCTGTGAATTTTAATAAAAGTCCGCCCATATCTTGCACATGTAGTTTACATACAACATTTATACTATGTCATATGACATGAAAGAAAAATGAAACAGTGTTCAAATGTAAGTTTCTAACTTTCATCACACATAGAATTTCATCACTCCAGCTCAGTTGTAACCTTGTTTAATTTTAGCCTCAGTAGGAAGAAGTATTGAATATTTGTATAGTGCTATATCCTTTCGACACCTGTAACGTAGTTAATCGTATTTAGCGATTATGGCGTGTTTGGGCTTCCGTAGTTTTGCCATAAATTCCTGGAATTTCGAACTATGGTGATATTTTGAAAGGTAACATCCCAGCCTACAAACTGATGCAATATGAATATCGTTAGCATAACAATGCAGTTTTTAGATGGTAAAATTGGGCGTGTGAATTTTTCAAGGCTTGCAAACTGCTCGCTAGCTACATAGTGTTGCAAATACGGATTTTTGTCTTGTGCCGTTGTACATGTATTAACTTCAATGCTTATTTTGGAAACAGTCAACATTCGACAAAAAACAACAACAACAAAAAAAAAAGAACAAAATCAAGATATAGCCCATCAATTGCAATTTGATATTTTTTTTTTTTTTTTTTTTTTTTTTTAAGTGTTCCGCAATGTTTTTAAGCCTGTGGACCCCTGCGCGTGACCTTTTCCATATTTTTATGATGCATGATTATGAAATATCTTATTTTCCATGTAACTTACTTATATGAAGTCCAATTTCAATAAACTTGGTACCGTTAGAAAGCTCTTAAAACATGCTACATTTTATACGCATAATGTTTAAACTTATCTTCAGTCGTTTCTGAGATATTGACTGTTAAACCTCAAGAAAACAGCATATTATCAGCAAAATTAGCTTCATTTCGTTTAGTTTTTTTGCTTATAAATTGGTATTGCGTAAACCAATTTTAATAAACTAAATATCTTTGGAAACGTCAATTATTCAGCTATAATTCTTATTCATGCATATATTTACAAAAATCGATATTTATTGAGATATGGCTACATATATGCAGTAGGGGTGAAATCAAAATTTCCTCACGTGCCTAATAAGCCATAAAAATTTCATCGTCCTAGGACTATTGCAACATATTAAAATAAGCGTTTAGTTAGGAAGAAGAAAAGAATAATAATAATAAAAAAATGACGTCACGTGACGTCATATGACGCTTATTTTCACATAATTATTAGACACCCAGAGACCTACTAACTGACAAAATTTCAACTTTCTATCTCAAATAGGACAGTTTTTATAAGCATTTAAAAATTTACGTCCTTGGTTCGAATCTTGGATCCGCCATAGATGCTTGGACTTTTCGAATTTTGAAAAACGGAAACCGGTATACACAATAAAAAAGTAATATACACATTCTGTGAAAATTTGATAAAAATCGGCGCATTAATAATGGCTCTGGACCGTGTACAAACTTTCGTAGTCAATTTCAAATGTGACGTCATATGACGTCATAGGCTTCTGAAAATCATTGAAATCGAAATTTCAGCGTCTGAATTATTTGTCATTAAATTTTCATTGCCCTTCGACAATTTCAACATATAGAAATACTCTTGTTAATATTAGAAATACATTATCATATAATGACGTCACGTGACGTCATATGACGTTTATTTTCACAAAATGTTTAAGACTCCTAGAGACCTATATACTGACCAAATATCACTTTTCTATCTCAAATAGGACCGATTTTATAAGCATTTAAAAATTTACGACCTTGGTTCGAATCTTGAATTCGCTATAGAACCATGGACTTTTCGAATTTTGAAAAACGGACACCGAGATGCACAACTAGAACTTAATATACACATTCTGTGAAAATTTGATGAAAATCGGTTCATAAGCAATGGCTGTAGACCGCGTACAAACTTTTGTTGCATATTTCAAGTGTGACGTCATATGACGTCATAGGCATATGAAAATCATAGAACTCAAAATTTCAGCAGTTGAAGCATATGTCCTTAAATTTTCATTGCCCTTCGACAATTTCAACATATAGAAATACCCTTGTTAATATTAGACGTCCTTTGTCT
>CM037777.1:67823639-67873639 GCA_021229015.1 Solen grandis
CATAGTTTAATGTCTCAATGAAGCACAACATAGTTTAATGTCTCAATGAAGCACAACATGGTTTAACGTCTCAATAAAGCACAACATGGTTAACGTCTCAATGAAGCACAACATGGTTAACGTCTCAATGAAGCACAACATGGTTAATGTCTCAATGAAGCACAACATGGTTAATGTCTCAATGAAGCACAACATGGTTAAGTCTCATGAAGCACAACTGTTAACGTTCAATGAAGCACAACATGGTTTAACGTCTCAATGAAGCACAACATGGTTTAACGTCTCAATGAAGCACAACATGGTTTAACGTCTCAATGAAGCACAACATGGTTTAACGTCTCAATGAAGCACAACATGGTTTAACGTTTCAATGAAGCACAACATGGTTTAACGTCTCAATGAAGCACAACATGGTTTAACGTCTCAATGAAGCACAACATGGTTTAACGTTTCAATGAAGCACAACATGGTTTAATGTCTCAATGAAGCACAACATGGTTTAATGTCTCAATGAAGCACAACATAGTTTAACGTCTCAATGAAGCACAACATGGTTTAATGTCTCAATGAAGCACAACATGTTTAATGTCTCAATGAAGCACACATAGTTTAATGTCTCAATGAAGCACAACATGGTTTAACGTCTCAATGAAGCACAACATAGTTTAACGTCTCAATGAAGCACAACATGGTTTAACGTCTCAATGAAGCACAACATGGTTTAACGTCTCAATGAAGCACAACATGGTTTAATGTCTCAATGAAGCACAACATGGTTTAATGTCTCAATGAAGCACAACATGGTTTAACGTTTCAATGAAGCACAACATGGTTTAACGTCTCAATGAAGCACAACATGGTTTAACGTCTCAATGAAGCACAACATGGTTTAATGTCTCAATGAAGCACAACATGGTTTAACGTCTCAATGAAGCACAACATGGTTTAACGTTTCAATGAAGCACAACATGGTTTAATGTCTCAATGAAGCACAACATGGTTTAACGTCTCAATGAAGCACAACATGGTTTAACGTCTCAATGAAGCACAACATAGTTTAATGTCTCAATGAAGCACAACATGGTTTAATGTCTCAATGAAGCACAACATGGTTTAATGTCTCAATGCAGCACAACATGGTTTAACATCTCAATGAAGCACACCATGGTTTAACGTCTCAATGAAGCACAACATGGTTTAATGTCTCAATGAAGCACGACATGGTTTAATGTCTCAATGAAGCACAACATGGTTTAATGTCTCAATGAAGCACAACATGGTTTAATGTCTCAATGCAAAGATTAAATGCACGGTGTAGGTTGCAAGGACGGGGACCACGTGTGTCTAGATGGGTCGTGTTTAGATGCCACCCGGGTGTGTGACGGAACGGTTGACTGTCCAGACAATGGAACGGACGAGAACAACTGTGGTGAGTCTTTAACTAACATTGAGAACATTAAAGTTGTATAAGCAGCATTTAATTGAAAGAAAATCATAGGTTTTTAAAAGAGCATTGTTGGAAAAAAAGACGAAACAAATTAATTGTGGGACGATTAACTGCCCCATCCAATACAACGGACAAAAACTGTGGTAAGTCATAAACTAAAACTGATTTTTTTATTTTATGTCACATTTCTTTCTACATGATTTTGTTTTCATGGAAACAATCAGTAAACTGTACAAATATAGTAACTATTGCTATGATGAGTAAATTCACCCATCTGGTTGGCACAACAATGCATATACGAGGCTTAATAAACGTTTCTTCGACAGTATTTCAGTTACACGCGACAATGAAACGTGCGTGTTGTGTCTCGTCTCACGGAGATCCCAGAAGCAGTGAAGCCTGTATTTGGGAAATCTTTATTGCTTTTTCAATCGAAATAATACCTATTTCTGAAAGGATCTCGTTTTGTATTTTTTTAAAAATAATGAACCCAAGCGTAAATGAATACCTACACGCATTTGATCTAAAAAGGTTTCTATTGTGTAAAAAGTTTAATCATCAAAGCAAAAACAACAACCCCAACCTCGCCTTCCCCAAAAATCAAGAAAAAAAAAGCAATAAAAAAGACCAAACACTGAAACACCTGTACTGTATTGGCAGAGTGTACGGATAGCCACTTCCGGTGTGACGAGATGTGTCGTCCCGCCAAGGTCCGGTGTGACGGTCTGCCCGATTGTGAGGATGGCACAGACGAACAGGATTGTGGTATGATCGTCAAATGGTTTACGGGAATCAAATATTTTTTCATTGTATTCAATTTAACTATTCAAATGTATTCTTTTCTGAAACCAGTGGCCTTAAGATATTTATCATATTGCGATGATTGGAATGATAACCGTGATGATAATAATCAAAAAGGTTAGGGTTAGGGTTAACATAACCCTATGGAACTTTATCATAAATCAGTATAATTTTCTCAAAGCTCAAAGTAAATTCTTTAAAATCGGACTTCTAAGGGATATGGGTTGGTCAAATGTCAAATATTTAGATGGTCAGTTCTTGACTCTTGACGCCCTTTGAAAGTCACCAGGTATAATTATGGGTCCTTAATTGTTTAATTCAGGAGATGGTATTCAGATGAAAGCTTAAGGGCACTATGGCCTTTTTTTAAAGGTACATGTATTTGCTAATTTGACTCACGAAAGAGAGAAGCGAGCTATTGCATCATAATAATTTTGAAAAGAAAATTTAAGATTTGCACGAGCATAAAAGTTACTTTACAGTTATATTTGTCAGAATGCCGTGAAGACCATATTTTTACTTCTCACACATATAGCAGCGAACCGATTTTGTTTCTTTTATGATCATAATCTAAACAGGTTTATCAGTATAAAATACAAAACAAGTGTATTTAAGTGACAGCCTAAATGTACGATACAGGTTGCCAGAACGGGGAGTACATGTGTGGAGACGGGTCGTGTATAGATATCACCCAGATGTGTGACGGAACGGTTGACTGCCCAGGTGATAGGGCTGACGAAAAAGGCTGCGGTATAGACTTAAATTAACATTTGTTAAATATAAATTGTATAACCTGCCTTCTTCATTATCTTCTTACTATGACCACACGCAGTCCATGACTCTGGTTGGCACGAAAGCAAACAGTACCGCTGTGTTACCTGGTGTCAGGTAGATTCCAGAAGCACAAGTGACTTGAAATATATATCACTCTTTTTATCGAAGACAAGGTCAAAATAAAATAATTGATTACATGTTATTGTTTTACAGGACCTTGTATTATGGCGTGTAGTTTTTACATGAAAACTTATTGAAAATATGAACAAATGATCACACGAATCTGATTTAATAGGGTAGGACCCTCACAATAAAATGAACACAAACAAACATTAACATCAATTATACACAAAAATGAAACAAAAATAAGCCTATAATCAAGGATAATTTACAACTAAAACAACCAAATGAAAACCTTAAAAAAGAAAAGGAAAACAAAAAACAACAACAACAATCAAATAAATTAAAGAGAAAAAATTATAAAACGCCTGTACTGTATTGGCAGTTTGTACTGATGCCCACTTCCGGTGTGATGAGATGTGTCGGCCCGCCAAGGTCCGGTGTGACGGTCTGCCCGATTGTGAGGATGGCACGGACGAACAGGATTGTGGTATGATGATAAAATGGCAGACATGAACCAACCATCTTTTTTAATTTCATAAAGAACGATAGGGGGTACATTTTTATGGACTATTGTAGTAATAACATTACATATGGATGCTTCGCTGTTAAAACCACTACTTGTGATCCCGTGGGCTTTGCATTATGATTTCGTTGTAAAGTTGTTAATCCAGCTAAAACTTTAATTCATAACATTGCGATTGAGTTTAAAGATGATTACACATATTCAATGATTTGTCCTATTTTAATACTTCAAATTGACAGTTTTATATCCTTTTATGCAGTATGTCGCGATGACGAGTTCACGTGCAGTGATGGCACGTGTATTGACGCGGCACGTGTCTGTGACGGGACATCTGATTGTGCTGCAGGAAAAGATGAACTGGAATGTGGTAAGCACTTGTAGGACTTCCTTCCTCTTGCGTTAAGAATGTATTCGAAATTTCTTTGATTGATTATACACCAGCAATATAAAATTGCGTTCAGCTAGTTCCGGGTGCCTCGAATGATATCATGTTACTTGGTGCATGATACAATTCTGGCTCACGCAGAAAAAGTCCAGAAATGACATTATAATTATCTGAATCTGTGAATATGAATTCATTAGTAAAGTGCATTCTAAAGTGATGTCAACTGGCTTCGCTCATGCTGATGAATCCACTGTTAAATATGAGTACACTAAATATAATACAATATCGTTTAAAGTAAACGATTCTTAGTGTAAAACAAGTTTTTCAGTGGAGCATGGTTAAGCAAAGGTTGCTATGACTTGGAGTACACGTGTGAAGATGAGTCTTGTATAAATAAAGCCCGGGTATGTGACGGAACGGTTGATTGTAATGAGGAATATATTGGTAAAATAATTAGAATCATCAAACATGAAGTGATTCTTAGTGTAAAACAAGTTTAACAATATAACAATATGAACCAAATATTAATGTAGTAAGTAAATAATGACTAAGGTACTTGTATGCATGTATGTATGTATGGTTACAGGTTGCAAGGACGGGGACCACGTGTGTCTAGATGGGTCGTGTGTAGATGCCGCCTGGGTGTGTGACGGAACGATTGACTGTCCAGACAATGGAACGGACGAGAACAACTGTGGTGAGTCTTTAACTAACATTGATAACATTGAAGTTGTATAAAGATCGTTTGATTGTAACGAGGACATAGATACCAACTGTGAAAATATATCCAGTTTGTGGAAATTCAGATTAACAATTAAACGATTCACCGCAAAGATAATAGGACGGACGAAAGGGAATGTCGTAAGCCTTTAGCTGAGATTGATTTTTATGCCCTGCAAATGCCGTTGGGGGCATATAGATTTTCGGTCTGTGCGTCCGTCCGTTCGTGTGTCACACCTCAGGTTTACCTTTGCATTTAAGCTTTTTTCTATGAAGATGACATCACAACTTGATGACACTAAGTACATCATCTAATTGTGATGTGACGTAAGCGGCATTGTCAAGACATTGTTTTCTTGCGGTCCTAAAAAATATTGGAATAACCAACTATACTCATCTATATTGGTAGTCTATTGTGGTTCAGAGGGATAAGAATACTCGTGGAATCTAAGGACACTGAAATATATTCAAAGTAAGTGTAAATAAGTGTAAATTTACGAAAAGATGGCTGAGGTACAATCTGAGCAGTCAAACAAAAACCAAAATGGCGTCCCGCTGGTGTTTTTATGGGAAAAGGATATTTTTGGACAACGTAAGCCGGAGCCAGATGAATGGTTAAAGCATGTTGAACTGTATAATTCTATCGGTCACGTAATCGACCCCACGCATATAACTGGTCTGCAAAGAGTAAATGGCTTTTGGAGAATTTATATTGATAATATCGACGACAAGGTAGCGTTGTTGGCCCAAGGGGTACCCATTAGGGGTAAATATGTACCAGTAAGAAAGCTATAAATTCACTCAAGATCAATAATATCAAAACAACTGATATACACGAGATTTTAGATGCAGAGAGATCATTTTTTTCAAAATCTTTATTCATCAAAATTAAAAATTGACACTAACTATAATAACTACGTTAATAATATTGGATTTGAAAGAACAATTGATGAAAACTTAGCGAAACAATGCGACGGTAGATTTACATATGAAGAGGGCAAAACTGCTCTCATGGATATGAAATTGAATAAACGCCCCGGCCTAGATGGTCTAACATCTGAATTTTATAAGCAGTTTTGGAAATCTTGTACTTGATTCCTTAAATGAGGGGTATGAAAAAGTGAACTCTTATACACAGAAACAGGGTATATTTTCTTTACTGTATAAAAAAGGTGACCCAGAAAATCTCGAAAACTGGAAACCAATTTCATTATTAAATTTAGATTATAAAATTGGCGCGAAAATACTTGCTAAACGCTTACAATCTGTCTTACCGAATCTTATTAGACCAACAAGGATTTATTAAAAATCTCAATATAAGGTTTAATATAATACAAATAGAAGATATTATAGATTATTCAAATCCTTATAATACACAAGGCATTATTTTATTTTTAGACTTTAAAAAGGCATTTGATACCATAGAATGGTCATTTATGTTTAATATACTTGAAAAAATTGGTGAAAACATTATATACAAATATTACTTCAAGGATCTCTAATAACGGACGGACTTCCAATGATTTCCATTTAATGCGCGGCATACGTCAAGGGTGAAATGTAAAACATTGAAGGAATAAGCATAAGAAATACACATTTAAAAGTCACTCAACTTGCAGATGACACAACATTATTTTTAAAAGATCATAATGAGATCCCGAAAGTCCTCGAGATCATAGAAACCTTTGGCAAATTTTCGGGTCTAAAACTTAATTTATCAAAAACAAAAGGTTTATTGATAGGTTCATCAAAAAAACAAACAGCCAGATATAAATTACGGAATCAGTTTCACATCAACATACATAAAATCATTAGGAATATTCTTTGGCAACAATAAAGTTGAATGTGTACATTCAAATTGGGAACAACAAATTGAAAATGTCACAATTTAATCAACAATTGGAAAAAAAGAAACTTAACCTTTTTTGGAAAAAATACAATTATAAAATCATTAATATTACCAAAACTTATATATTTGGCGCAAAACATCGTGACTCCCGCTAATGTGATAAAAACTCTATTATATTCAATTTTATTTGGAATGACAAAAGAGATAAAATTGAACGCACAACTATTATCGGCAATAAGCTTAATGGGGGTCTCGAAGTTCCCGATTTCAAATACTTTTCGAATACTATGAAAATTAAATGGTTAACTTCATAAAATCAAAACACTTGCAAATTGGAAAAACAATCACAAATATTTTTCTCGATCAATTCGGTTCAAATTATCAGATATTCAATATGAATTTATATTCATTAAAGTCGCTTTCAATATATAATATCAAACTGTCTGCCTTTTATCAAGAGTTAATTGAAATATGGTTGGATTTTAAAATATATCTATGCCAAAAGCGGGTTTTATTTTCATCAATGATATCATTTCAAACACTGACTATCCCCAAAGAATGGAAAGCTCTTCTTAAATCATAGACATCAATTAATACAAAAGTTAAAACAAATTTAGAGATTTACCAGGGCGTGAAACCTTTTAAAGAGCTCACAAATAAAGAAATTTACCAAATATATTGTCAATTAGCTTTTCAAAAACCATTTGTTCATAAACACTTGGATAATCATTTTAATAAATCGATAAACTGGAGATCATGGTATTTCATTTTACATTGGTGATTAAAGATAATAAAGTCAAACAATATAAATACAAACTGATCCACAACATTATGGCAACAAATTTTAATTTATTTCGCTGGAATATTTCTGTAAGTCCACTATGTAATCATTGTCATCAAGTAGAAGATTATGACCATTTTTTAATTACTTGCCCGTATCTCCAACAGTTTTGGTCAAATATAAATGCAATATTTAAGAAATGTAACATAAATAAACTCATGAATAATTTGGATTGAATATAAAGAATACAATACCATCAACATTATACTAAGTAAAATCGGATACTGCATTTATAAGTCATATTTTCTATCTGAAAGAAGACAAAAGTACACTAACATAAAATCTCTATTATATTATGATCTTTTGGTAATTCAAACTTTATTTAAAGAAAAGGGAATTATGAATTCATTTTTGAATAGGTTCTTAATAGAAATAAAGTAATTATTAATTAATCTAAAGACTTTACTCATAGAGATATATTTTATATACTATTACTTTTAACGCTTTATCATGATAACTCAAATGTCAATTTACTGTTATTTTGAAATATTTATGATACATGCTGATCATGTTTTGTCAATTTACTGTTATCTAAGTAATGAATATTCGCTATTTTTGTGTTCTTTTAGAAAATAAACGGGTTACCACTTGGTGATTCAAAGAGAAAAAAAAGATCTATCTAATAATAATTCAAATTTATTACTGTGACAATTATTACACGGTTGGATGAACATGCTGATATTGATTGTTCTTCCTCAGGTTTATCTTTGCCTTTAAGGTTTTTTTCTTTGAAGATGGCTTCACATCTTGATGAAATTAGGTACACATGTACATCTTGATATGATCTATTAAATATGTATGTGAATTCATGCAGTGACCTATATTTAACGGTTGGATGAACATGCTGATATTGAATGTTTTTCTTCACGTTTACCTTTGCGTTTAAGGTTGTTGTTTTTTCTTTGAAGATGACTTCACATCTTGATGAAACTAGGAACACTTGTACATCATGATATGATCTATTCAATATTTTTGCAGTTTTATAATTGTGACCTGTATTTTATGGTTGGACGAACATGGTAAAACTGATTGTTCTGCCCTAGGTTTACCTTTGTGTTTGAACTTTTATTCTATGAATATGACTTAAAATCTTTATGAAACTAGGTACACGTGTACATAATGAAACGATTAATAATTATGCAAATTTATTGCTGTTACCATTATTTCATGATTGGATGAACATGGTAAAATTGATTGCTCTGCATCTGCATTTAATTTTTTTATGGATTATATTCTGGTATTATTTATTTAATTTTATGACTGTGACTTGGTAAAATTGGTCGTTCTACCACAGGTTTACCTCTGTGTTAAAGCTACTTTTTCTGTAAAGGTAACTTCACATCATCATGAAACTTTGTAAAAATGTACATCATTATATAAACTTTAAAAAATACAAGCAATATTTGGTTCTGACCATATCCTGGCGAGGCATTGGTGTCTCACAGACACATTTTCTTGTTAATGTTATATCAAATTCCTTACTACAAATCTAATAATTGTTCGGAAAGTAATGACATGTTGATAAGTGTCATCAAACTGGTTAATTTGACATATAGAATGGATGAGACGAACTGCTGTGTGTGTAGAAAACCTTCAAACACGCACCACAGACATATCAAGCTGACCAATATTTGCAGTAACCATGGTATTATGATTTGGATTTTGTTATATTGATGTTTATATTTTCATGGTCTTACTTTCAAGACGCACATTTATTCACAACATAACGACTGTGTTTAAATTGGGTTAGGTAAGAGTGTGGTTTGTCCGGTGCCAGGCAATGTTAGCTTGAGTTACTTGAAATTGTGAAACCATTCAGGTAGTGCTATACTCGTATCAGAGTCCACAGACTCGGTGCCTAGGCTATTATTAGCTTATTTCAAATTCCTGGTCGATTTAATTTGTTAAGAGTTCGGGATTTTGCGAGGCTTGTCTACTTCATGGAGATTTAACTGTTAAGAGTTTACGGCGAACTGCGCATGTCATTATTTCAAATTATGCTCCGCCCTATTCACGTGATAGCCATATATGGCAGTGTTTACTACACCGATCCCAATACACGAGGTGTTTAATTCCACACTGGCGCATGTTGACGTCATTTGTAAACATTGAGTAAAGTTGCTTAAATAATCATGTTTATATACACATAAGAATGAAGAGCTTCGGAAATATTTTCACAATATGATGATTGCCAGCTCAATCCAAATGAACTTAAGGGAAAAATAAGATAAAAACAAAATGATTAGAATTTATGTAACATTCATAAACAAAAGCATATGCATTATAAATTGATTACACATCAATGACCATTTTCTTTCCATCAGTCTTTACTATCACCATTCTCTTCACACAGCTTGGGACACAGATATTAAGCGTTTCGTCGGGGCTATCTTCGTCTGTTACCATTTTTTTCAATTTAGGGCCCTGGGCCGACTTTGGGAGTTGTTTTACATATTTAACGTCATCTGTCGATGTGGCTTCGTTAGTGATCTCTGGTTTGACGTTTCCCCTGATAACTGGTTCCAAACAGTTACTTATGTCATTTAGTATCTGCTATTGCTCTCGCTGGTAAGCATGCACAGATGTACTGGTGTGTTTACTGCGGCTCATCACAGCTTTATCACTAAACTTGTTATTATATGATGATGTGCACATGGTGACTCGAGCTGAATGAGCTGAATCTTCCTCCCATCCATGTCTATCCCAGCTTCACTAAAGAAGCGCTTTAACATAGTTTTGATGGATCCTTGTGTAATCGTGCCGGAACATTTTCGTCCAGGTCCGGCGGGGCTTTCTGTAGAACGGGCCCACTCGTGGAATAAGGGACAAGTACTTGGAATACATCTCCACAACTGAAACAGTCCTGTCATTCTGTTCATAGTGTATTATCGGATCTAGGCCAAGCCTTCGATTTTTCAAACCACTTTGAGAATTTTTCCTTAAGCGGTGTGTGTATATGATATATCTAAGTCCATTTTCTGGATTTATGCATATTTCGAACTGATCCGCCTGCGCGCCTACATGTTTCTTGAAATCCCCTGAATCCAAACAACTTCCCATTGTAAAAAAAATACAACATTACTTAGTCCTTCGGCACTTTCCATTTTAAACACACCGGTATCCCACAGTTTCATTTCGTCGTTCGACGTAACGGGATCTGAAGAGTTTTTACTAACACCGATGCCCTGTGCGTATAATTTCTTCATTCGAGTGTCTAGTGCAGTTCTGAATCCAGCGAACTCTACAGAATCGGACTTTAAAATATATACATCGGGTCTCGCACAATCACTACGTAGATAACGTTGGATACCACTAACTATTTGCACAAGAGTATTAGGCGGGTAAGATTTGTCATCTTGTCTATGAATTTCCAAAATAAATCGCTGTCTCCAATAATCCAAAAGTTTATTGTCCAAAAGTCCAACATCCTCTGGAACTTTGATATCAGGCCCTTCAGGATTGTTCATCGAATTTCTTCTAAACTTAGCCCAAAATCTCTAAATCCCGAGCGCCCACTCATTCGATTGTCTGGTTTTCTTGGGTACTGCCAGGTTATTTCGAGCCTTTATCTCGTCTGCTGAAAGTGGTTTTTCAAAGCGATTATTGTCCACAAAGTTATTTCGCTCTTTTACGTCAACAAGTAACTGATGGGTACTAATGTGTAAAAGTTGGCTGGCCGACTGATCTCCAGATTCCATTAAATCACCAAAACATTTATCATCAAGTCATAATCACTTTTATTAAAATCTCCGTCTTTCATGATTGGAATCTACACGAGAAATGGGGCCGATGGACAAAAACAGTGCGAATTGTGTGTGTTAAATCCATATTTGGAAAGCACGAGCCGGCAGACAGAAAAGGCGCGAATTCTATGTGTATGATCCTTATTTGGAAGGCACAAGTCTGACGTAACAATTTTATAGCGCTATCTCCAAATATAGAGCGTGATGCAGTAATAGGGCGGGGCAAACTCTAAGTTAGTCAGTGTTTATTCGCTACGCTCGTTCTGGCTTCTTAACTGTTAAATTCTCGCTTGATAAACACTAACTTTAACATAGTGTATGTATTATGAATAACAAATCTTATCCCTGATTCCAAATTCCTTCGCTTACAAGAAATGATTGTTATAAGAAATATATTAGTAAAATAATTAGAATCATCAATTATAAAGTGATTCTTAGTGTTAAAGAAATTTACAACCAATATAACAACATGGACCAAACATTAATGTAGTAAGTAATGATCAAGGTACTTGTTTGTATGGTTACAGGTTGCATGGACGGGGACTACATATGTGGAGACGGATCGTGTATAGATATCACCCGGGTGTGTGACGGAATGGTTGACTGTCCAGACAATGGAACGGACGAAGACAACTGTGGTGAATCTTTAACTTACATTGATAACATTGAAGATGTATAAAATCGTTTGATTGTAACGAAAACAAAGATACCCAACTGTGAAAAATATATCCATTTTGTGGAAATTCAGATTAACACTGAAACGATTCACTGCAAAGATAATAGGACGGACGAAAAGGAATGTCGTAAGCCTTAAACTTTCATTGATATTTAATGTTATATCAAATTCCTAACTACAAATCTAATAATTGTTATGAAAACACTCAGTCTATATTTGGAAAGTCATGACATGATGATATGTGTCATCTTACTGGTTACCTTGACAAACTGAGTGGATGAGACGACATTGTGTGTGTAGAAAACCTTCAAACACAAGCAGAAAACATAATAAGCCGACCATTATTTGCAGTACCCATGGTAAAATGATTTGGATTTCGTTATATTGATGTTAATATTTTCATGGCCTTACTTTTATATACGCATATTTATTCAGAACATAACGACTATGTTTAAATTGGGTTTGGTAAGAGTGTGGTTTGTCCGGTGCCAGGCAATGTTAGCTTGAGTAACTTGAAATTGTGAAACCATTCAGGTAGTGCTATATCAGAGTCCACAGACAACCGAAACACTGTCGGGTTGAACCATACTCGCTATCCAGGATATTCATAGCGTATTTATTATGAATAACAAATCGTATCCCTGATTCTAAATTCATTCGCTTACAAGAAATGATTGTTATTAGAAATATATTAGTAAAATAATTAGAATCATCAAACAAAGAGGTTTACCAATAAATCAACATGAACCAAATATTAATGTTGTAAGTAATGATCAAGGTACTTGTTTGAATGGTTACAGGTTGCATGGACGATGACTACATGTGTGGAGACGGGTCGTGTATAGAAATCACCCGGGTGTGTGACGGAATGGTTGACTGTCCAGACAATGGAACGGACGAAGACGATTGTGGTGAGACATTGATAACATTGAAGATGTATAAAGATCGTTTGATTGTAACGAAGACATAGATACCCAACTGTGAAAATATATCCATTTTGTGGAAATTCAGATTTACAATTAAACGATTCACTGCAAAGATAATAGGACGGACGAAAAGGAATGTCGTAAGCCTTAAACTGAGATTAATTTTTATGCCCCGCAAATTCCGTTGGGGGGCAAATGTATTTTTTCCGTCACACCTCAAGTTTACCTTTGCGTTTAAGGTTTTTTTCTATGAAGATGACTTCACATCTTGATAAAATTAGGTACACATGTACATAACGATATGATCTATTATACATGGCTTTGACCTATATTTCACGGTTGTGAGAACATACTGAAATTGATTGTTCTTCCTCAAGTTTACCTTTGCGTTTAAGCTTTTTTTTGCTATGAAGATGACTTCACATCATGATGAAACTAGGTACACATATTGATAATGATATGATCTGTTAAACATGGCTGTGACCATTATTACACGGTTAGATGATCATGCTGAAATTGATTGTTCTTCCTCAGGTTTGCCTTTGCTTTTGAACTTTTTTCTATGAAGAAGACTTCACATCTTGATGAAAAAAGGTACACATGTACATCATTATATGATATATCTAATATTTATGTAAATTTATTGCTGTGACCATTACATGGTTAGATGAACATGCTGAAATTGATTGTTCTTCCTCAGGTTTCCTTTGCCTTTATGGCTTTTTCTTTGAAGATGACTTCACATCTTGATGAAACTAGGTACACATGTACATCTTGATATGATCTATCTAATATTTATGTGAATTCATGCTGTGACCTATGTTTCACGGTTGGTTGAACATGATGAAATTGATTGTTCTTCCTTATTGCCATTACATGGTTAGATGAACATGCTGATATTAATTGTTCTTCCTCAGGTTTCCTTTGCCGTTATGGCTTTTTTCTTTGAAGATGACTTCACATCTTGAAGAAACTGGGTACACATGTACATCCTGATATTATCTATTTAATATTAATGTGATTTCATGCTGTGACCTATATTTCACGGTTCGATGAACATGAAGAAATTGATTGTTATTCCTCAGGTTTATCTATGCAGTTAAGTTTTTTTCTTGGAAAATAACTTCACATCTTGATAAAAAACTTGGTACACTTGTACATCATGATATGATCTATTAAATATTCAGGCAGATTTAGGGCTGTGACCTATATTTCACGATTGGATGAACATGCTGAAATTGATTGTTATTCCTCAGGGTTATCTTTGCCTTAAAGGTTTTTTTTCTATGAAGATGACTTCACATCTTGATGAAACTTGGCACACATGTACATCATCATATGATCTATCTAATATTTATACAAATTTATTACTGTGGCAATCATTACAGGGTTGGATGAACATGATGAAATTGATTGTGTTTCCTCAGGTTTACCTTTGCAAATTAATGGTTTTGACATAGTCTATATTTCATAGTTGGATGAAAATTGTTAAATTGGTTCTGCCTAAGTTTCACATAAGGTTTACTTTCGTGTTTAAGCCTTTTTTCTATGAAGATGACTTCACATCTTGATGAAACACATGTACATAATGATATGATATATTAAACTTTTATGCAGTTTTATAATTGTGACCTATATTTCATGGTTGGATGAACATGGTAAAACTGATTGTTCTGCCCTAGGTTTACCTTTGTGTTTGAACTTTTATGAAGTTGACATCACATTTTTATGAATCTAGGTGCACATGTACATCATGATATGATCTATTTAATATTAATAAAAATTATTGCTGTTACCATTATTTCATGATTGGGGAAACATGGTAAAACTGATTGCTCTGCATTTGCTTTTAAACATTTTTTTCTATAAAGATGACTATATCTTCCTGGAACATTACATCCATGTTCATCATGATATGGATTATATTCAGGTAGTATTTATTTAAGTTTATGGCTGTGACTTGGTAAAATTGGTCGTTCTGCCACAGTTTACCTCTGTGTTTAAGCTACTTTTTCTGTAAAGGTAACTTCACATCATCATGAAGCTTTGTACAAATGTACATCATTATATAAACTTTAAAAAATACAAGCAAATATTTGGTTCTGACCGTATCCTGGCTGGACATTGGTGTCTCACAGACACAATTTTCTTGTTAATATTATATCAAATTCCTTACAACAAATCTAATAATTGTTCGGAAAGTAATGATTTGCTGATGAGTGTCATCCAACTGATTAATTTGACAAATGAAGTAGATGAAGTAGATGTGTGTGTAGAAAACCTTCAAACACGGACCACAGACATATAAAGACGACCATTATTTGCAGTACCCATGGTATTATGATTTGGATTTTGTCAACTTGATGTTTATATTTTCATGGTCTTACTTTTCTAGACGGACATTAATTCACACCATAACGACCATTTTTAATTGGGTTAGGTAAGAGAGTGGTTTGTCCGGTGCCAGGCAATTTTAGCTTGAGTAACTTGAAATTGTGAAACCATTCAGGTAGTGCTATATCAGAGTCCACAGACTCGGTGCCTAGGCTATTCATAGTGTATGTATTATGAATAACAAATCGTATCCCTGATTCCGAATTCATTCGCTTACAAGAAATGATTTTTATAAGAAATATATTAATAAAATAATTAGAATCATCAATTACAAAGTGATTCTTAGTGTTAAAGAAGTTTACTACAATATATAAATATGAACCAAATATTAATGTAGTAACTAAGTAAGTAATAACTATACATGTAGTTACTATACCGGTACTTGTGTGTATGCTTACAGGTTGCAAGGACGAAGACCACGTGTGTCTAGATGGGTCGTGTTTAGATGCCACCCGGGTGTGTGACGGAACGATTGACTGTCCAGACAATGGAACGGACGAGAACAACTGTGGTGAGTCTTCAACTAACATAGAGAACATTAAAGTTGTATAAAGATCTTATATCACATTGCTACCTACATAGTTTTATCTTATGACATAATGATTAGTGAATCAACTGATTGGCACGAAAACAGGAGAGGACGGGGCAAACTGTATTGTGTGTTGAAAGCCCTCAAACCCGGACCATCCCAGTATAAGGACCGCCTCGCTGTTCTGATCACTATTTGAAGTTCTTCTTGTCTCGTATCTTTTCATAGCCTAACCCTCTGGCAATAACATTACGACATGATTAAAAGGAAGACGAGCTGAACTGCAAAAAGTTACCTATTTTTGAAGTATCGTTTAGTGACCCAAGATATAACAGTGTAAGAAATAATAAACCGTGTCAACTCGTCATAACTCAATATTAGTAGAAATGGGCAATGTATTTGAATTTGCTCGAATAGGGGTAGGTAAGGGAATGGTTTGTCCGGCGCCAGGCAATGCAAGCTTGAGTGATATGTCACATGTCTACGTGATACCACTCAGGTAGCATTATATCCCCAGATGAGTGATATACTGTCGATGGAAAGTCATATAACCAACCGTGTCTGTTACTGGTATCATAAGAAACTATATTGTTGTTACAAACACGACCCGGCCCGGAATCGAACCCGGTCCGCCGGCGTGATAGCCCAATGCTCTAACCACTGAGCCAAAAAGCCGGCTCCCTGACGCATCGTCACATTATATTAAATAGAATCTTTTAGGTTGCGATTCTCATTGTAAAACAAGTTAACCATCATGACATAATTCTTAAGCAAATATTATTAAAGGACTATGGTATACAGGTTGCAAGGACTGGGAATACGCGTGTGGAGACGGGTCGTGTATTAATAAAACCCGGGTTTGTGACCGGACGGTTGACTGTCTAGGTGATGGAATGGACGAAAAAGACTGTGGTGAGTCTTTAGCTAACATTGATAACCTTGAAGTTGTTTAAGGATCACATGATTGTTACAAAGACATATGTATCGAAAAGTGAAAATTTGTATCCTTTTTGTTGAAAACATAACTTGATAACCACGTGCATCACCATCCGATAACCATGAAAAACAAGAATTTGGTCAACTTCCTCTTTCTTTCCGATTTCGAAGAGTCTCAGTGGAGGTATGTTTTAGTTATCGATGACATATTTGGTATGTTCATCGGTTGAAATTTATGAGCTGTATATCCCTTGGGAAAGCATTTTCAAATATACAGTAAAACCTGTCTTAGGCGACCACTCAGTGGAGAACGAAAATATGGTCTCTTAAGACAGGTGGTCTCTTAAGTAAGGATTGGAGTTACATACTAGGAAATAGTACAAAACCATGTAAAATTTTGTACATTTAATAAGGAAGCTATTTTATACAAAGAAAAATTTAACAATAGCTTAGCATTTCCAAAACAGTACTTTGTCCATAAAAGTGTTAAACATTTATAAAACATAAAAATGGTGTAGAAAACATAAAAAACATGCTTTCTGATAATGTTAAGATACTGTTCAGGTAAAATATTACAGTTTAAAAGAACGGACTTATTAACCGACTTTTTAAAAAGTCTGAGATTTTCGTCTGTTTTTGATATTAATTGTTCCTCAATGTGCGCAAGATGTTGAATGATGAATGAATTTCCTTTTGATAATGCAAAGGATCTAAGTTTACTCAAATAGTCATTGGCATCATCGCAAGTTACAACTGGATTTTCACAAACAGAATCACTGTCATCCTCACCATCATCACTCTTACAGTGCTCTGCTTCGCGAAAGGAATTAAGAAGCTCACTAGCACCCAAACTCCAGATAGTTGTATGTGCCTTTTAAAATGATCACACAAATTATGAAGTATCTAAATGATCTGTAATTCAGTTACGGGCTATTCTAGGTCGCTAAAGTCAAGTTGGCCGTGTTTTTATTTCATGCTGACTTGCAGCTGGATAGTTTTCTTACTTAATTGATAGATGAGTTGATTTAATTTGGATAGGAAAAACGAATAATGGTCCATATACATTTTTGAAGGGCGAATAATGGTCCATATACATTTCTTGAAGGGCAAATAATGGTCCATATACATTTTTGAAGGGCAAATAATGGTCCATATACATTTTTAAAGGGCAAATAATGGTCCATATACATTTCTTGAAGGGCAAATAATGGTCCATATACATTTTTGAAGGGCGAATAATGGTCCATATACATTTTTGAAGGGCGAATAATGGTCCATATACATTTTTGAAGGGCGAATAATGGTCCATATACATTTCTTGAAGGGCAAATAATGGTCCATATACATTTCTTGAAGGGCAAATAATGGTCCATATACATTCTTGAAGGGCAAATAATGGTCCATATACATTTTTAAAGGGCAAATAATGGTCCATATACATTTCTTGAAGGGCAAACCATGGTCCATATACATTTTTGAAGGGCAAATAATGGTCCATATACATTTCTTGAAGGGCAAATAATGGTCCATATACATTTCTTGAAGGGCAAATAATGGTCCATATACATTTTTGAAGGGCAAATAATGGTCCATATACATTTCTTGAAGGGCAAATAATGGTCCATATACATTTTTGAAGGGCGAATAATGGTCCATATACATTTCTTGAAGGGCAAATAATGGTCCATATACATTTCTTGAAGGGCAAATAATGGTCCATATACATTTTTAAAGGGCAAATAATGGTCCATATACATTTCTTGAAGGGCAAAATAATGGTCCATATACATTTTTCTTGAAGGGCAAATAATGGTCCATATACATTTCTTGAAGGGCAAATAATGGTCCATATACATTTCTTGAAGGGCAAATAATGGTCCATATACATTTCTTGAAGGGCAAATAATGGTCCATATACATTTCTTGAAGGGCAAATAATGGTCCATATACATTTTTATTGAAGGGCGAAAAATGGTCCATATACATTTTTATTGAAGGGCGAAAATGGCTGAGGTGGTACAATTTTTTTAAGGGCATATAATGGTCCTTAAACACGTTTAGATGTGCCTTGTCTTAAATTAGTAGAACTTGCAGTCTATGATAAGCACCATCCCCCCCTTACCTATTTGTGAATATGTTTTCGCCATACAGAACCTATCCAATACGATTTAAACTCCTAAAACTTTTCTGTTACATGAAACACATGCACTGTATTGGCGTCGTGCACTATTAGCCACTTCCGGTGTAATTATAAGAATGAACTGTGATTATATACAAACGTGATAACTTCAATGTTGACATAAAAATGCAGTTTGCGCTGAGGGCAAGTACATGTGTTTGGACGGAACGTGTATCGATCAGGTGATGGTGTGTGACGGGGTGGGACAGTGTGAGGATATGGAAGACGAGCTGAACTGCAGTAAGTAAACTATTTTTGGCGTATCGTTTGATGAACCAAGTCGCCAGTTGTAACACTGTGTGAAATAACAAATCGTATCTTCTTGTCCATAAGTCGATAGTGGAAGAAATGGACAACGTGTTGGGAATGAGAAATAGCATTATCAGCTTAGGGGGTGGGGGCTCGGTACATGCTGTGTAGGTCTAGAAACACTGTATTAATCAGACACTTTCAACTACGCGCATCAACTCATGTACTGTATTGGCAGACTACTGATGACCACTTCCAGTGTGACGGGATGTGTCGGCCCGCCAAGGTCTGTCTAATTGTGTTGATCGTCAACTGGTTTACGGGAACCCAGAAATCTTTTACTAGAATAAACAAAGCTATCGGGCTGTCTCAGGCATCGACGTCTGATCCGGTGTCGCCGTGGTGCTTTGAATCAATTCTTTTTCAATTGAACCCTTTGACGTTTTGCTTTGTAACTTGGGATACTTGTTTAACACGATCACCTTCATTTGTATGCAAGTGTGCATAAATATAACATGGACAATGACATAATTATGACCCCTTTTTGACTTAAGATTTCGTGTCACTTCCCTTTTTTACCGAACCCTTTTGCACTTAAACTTGAAAGCAATTTAGCTTTTGAAATACATTTACAGAGATTCTTGATTATTTTTTCTTTTACTGCAATACTTTAAATTGGCTAGAAAAAATAGTCACAAGTCGGAGTGTTGGGCATGTGCTGTCTTATTATTTGCTCCTAATTATATAATAGAGAATGACAATTGGTATTTCTTCAAATCAAACTTGAATACATGCATTGTGTATACGTTTATTTTTCCACTCTCGTATAATGATATAGCGAAGACCAAAATTGAATATTGAATAAAAAATATTTATTGATGTAACCCACTTTAAGTTAAGATTAACTTATCTATATGATATATGAGTTACACTCCGCTAGTGATAGACTATCCTTAATCTGACCTCTCTATTAACTAAGAAATCCATACTGAGTTCTGAACATGTTACTATTTCAACAAAGAATCTATTAATGTGCACATGTATTGGAATTGTAATGGTATCTGGTATATTACACAATCAGAAGCTAAACTCTTACAACTGCCTCGATATTTGAGAATTAGTTTATGTCCTATGCTTGTAACTCGAAGAGACTGATATCTCTGATGAGAATCTTTGATTCCATAGGTTGTCCCAGCAACCAATTTATGTGCCAGGACGGCCAGTGCCTGCTGCCTGAATATGTGTGTGACAGTTCTCCCGACTGCCAAGGAGGAGAAGATGAAAATGCTGCCCTGTGTTCAGATGGTAACATCTTATTGTCTGTCTTCTCTGTAGATGGTAGAAGGAAGAGATTTTACAAATAAATAAAATTAAGTGGACTATTTTATAGATTTTCTTTTACATTAAAAGACAACAGCAACAGAAGTAGCCACCACAAAAAACAACAATTATTTTTTGTTGTTAATGAAATTGCAATTATACCGGTATCGAGAACAACACAAAAGACACAAGTATTAAGATAATTTTTCTCTGGAAGGTAGTGTACCATCAAATAGACATGTCTAACACCTTAGCAGACAGCGCTGCCTCTTTTTGTTCATACAATATTGTAACTGAGACTCTAAAGTTTGCATGGGGACAGTTCATCCTTATTTCGAAAACATATACATGTATAACCATTTAAAGTTTAAAGTGAAATGATATTAATCATACATGTGCATATGAATAATGAGATCGTTTAGACAAAACACGGTGCTTTTGAATGAATCGTGTATCTATACTGTCCACACTATATAGTTTGATATTGCAATGTGACAAATGTGAAGGCGCCGTGGTCCATTAGTAGCTGCGCATCCGAGGGTTGTGAGTTCGAACTCCGTTGAGATCAGTGCTTTTTGGTCTCTCCAGGCGCCTAATACTGGCACCAGTAATCATCGAGAGGGAAACGTATTAGGTTTAAGAACTTGTTTCACAATGGACGTTAACTAAGTTAGACTACTTACTTGGACTTAATTATTTTACCTTTGTAATAGAAAATAGTCTCCTGTACAGAATGTTTCTACTGCTGAAAGGTATCGAAGACAGTTAACCGACAATTGTTTATTGTATATAAGGAAGATTTTTGCTCTGTGTGTGTGTGTAATTTATCTGTGTTGAGTTTTCGAGTTACTGAAGTTACTTACATTTGTATGTATATATAATTTCATAATATATAGCCAAAGACATTGAATACATAAACAGTTGTATCATTTTTTTTCCCTGTCGCCAGTGATTTCGTGTCCCGAGGGCCTTGTGGCCTGCAGTGACAAATCAAACTGCTATTCCACAACCGACCTGTGTAATGGGGAACCAGACTGTACGGATGGGGCTGACGAACTTAACTGTGACGCCACACCTTAAAATACAGTGTGCTTTATTTGGACAAATATAGTTCCTCTACTTCCGGCACAGGAAATATAGTTCCTCTACTTCCGGCACATCAATCACTGCCACACTGAGTTACCACGTGACCATGGTTGTGCCAAACGACAAACTTCACGATGTTAACATGTAAATTTCTGCAAAAATATTATATTTGCCATTTGCACTAAATATTCCTTTACGATTATAAAAATGTCTAAACACGTGGTCAAATAAAAATAAAAATGAAATTATGATATAGCTAAAATTAAGCTATTCAGCTCAGTGTTACAGAGATCTGTGTGAAACCTCCTGCGTTGGAGATTGATATTTTTATGTATAGGAAAGCATGTGCTTCGCTGGTATATTGATAGTCTGGCCACACCCACATCGACCGTGCATGCAGTTAATGCTTATTATGCAAATAAATTGAAACTTGGTAATATTGTAAATAATTGCTTCAGAGACTTTGAGCAGAAATGCAGCTAGAAACATTTTGTTTATATGTTCAAAATGATTGAATTATTACTAACGTTTATCATGATTTTTTTGTGTGTGTGACACCTTTAATGCTGTTTTACTTAATTATAACCAGTAACAGATATGTTAAGGCATTGTGTAACCTCTGGGGGAATGCTAATGATATTAAAACACTAGATAAAAGTAAGGCTGAAAACATCAGAATAATACAGTGGTCGATGGCTGTCTGTCAGATTAATTTGAGAAAATTAACATGTCTAATTGGTGTGTTTCTATAATATTGAATTTAGGGCTTCTTGTGGTTCAGAGAAATAAGTTTTTGTTTGATTGACAGTGCAGATAATTAAAATAATATCTACGACTCTTAATAATCCACCCGAAATGATAAAAAATGTGTTGAGTTGTACGGCAATACACGGCATTCACAAATATCGAAGCCATCATTAAATCTTTTTTTCCGGTTGTCCTATATACCCTCTGGAAATTTCACTTCTCATGTTTGTTCACCAGGTAGACAAAAGGGGGAGAGGTCGAAATTAGACTTCCCTCTTGCCCTTTCTCAAAACATTAACTCCTTTTAAAAGACTAGGTGGGAATAACACAATACGAGCACACCTAAACTGTTTCACTACAAATAAGTTACAGTTAAATACATGTAATTGTTTTTCTCGCCTCTTCTCGTCTCGTTCTGCATCTAAAAGGTAATGTTGAGATCATGTTTTTCTCTTTTGATTTTCTTTTTTTTTTTTTTTTTTTTTTAAAAGCCCTGCTTACTGAAACAATATCTGGATCGGGTAACTACAAACACGTGGGATTTACTGGATTACCTAAGATATTTTAATGTGCATGTATATATCTATTGTAATTTGAGTGAAATATTACACTTGAGGGAAAAATAACACTTATGTATAGTGTGAATGCCGAGTAAGTTGCAGTATACGCTATGAAATCCCAAATATTTGCTTCATGTGTGTGTCTTTTAAATATCGTTTGTTGTCTTGGTAACATTACTGATTTATGACAATAACTGAATGCAATGTGTAGAAAACACTCTCACAAAGGCATTGAAAGTCGCATTTCTTCAAAGAAATAGGTGATCCTCCATAAACAGAACCGCGGCCACTTAGACTTACATTGGTTTTTACTGACGTTCAATGAGGAGGACGTTCCCTTGTTTCATGTCCCGAGATATTTGAGACGGTGTCATGCAGACAGAGGCATCAATCAACAAATCTTCTGAAATGTTGTAAAGCCCGCTGAACTTCGTTTTGTCAAAATTATGTCTGTTATATGCTGTATTTTTGTGTAATCACTTTTCGCCATTGTATTCTTATCTTGTTTGTGGATGTCGATTTATTAACCAGTAAAACTTACTTCTTTGGTAGAAATATTGACGACCTGTTGTTGTTTATCGGATACCCATCATGTTTGGATATTACACTTGCCTTGCATGAAGATAAAACCCTGTTCTAGGGTATTCATGTCGTCAGACATGTGTGCTTCCTCCCTTTTAAAATTCATGTCTTTGATATCCGTTATGTGATACCAATATGTTCCATATTACAATGCAATAAACGTATTTAATGCCAGTTTCTCCCCAGGTTATATCGAGTGTTATATAATATTACTGCGCGTTGGCATGGTTTCAAACTACACTAATTACATGCCAGATGATATTGACATAAACTGCATCCTAATCATTGGATATTGAAGTTGATACCTCAATTAAGATTAACAGACATTAAGACCTGTACCTGTCGATGGACTCTTCCTTTGTATGAAAGATAGTTATGAAGGTTGCAAGCCTGTATCTTGCAATGTTACTTCTGAGCAGTTTATGTATAGAGCTGAAATTAACCGTGTGGACCAGAGTCCATGTTAAGATACCAAGCTCATCCACGCATGCCTATCAACCCGATTAAGTTTAACCGATACAGAAGCCCCCCCCCCCTCTCTCTCTCTCTGCTTTACAGGATAGATACCAAGATCGCATAGACAACCAGCCAGACTCCCTATACTGGGTATTATATAACGTGCTCTCCATCGGGGCAGGTCTACAGCCTCTTCAGTACTTATATTTGTTTCAATGTGAAGAATATTATTTATGGAGAACACGTGGGGTTCTCTCCTGTGCTTCCTCTGCCATTATTCAACATAAACACAATTCAAATTTAAGTTTGTCTATTTAAATATACATGTAACTGAACAGTTGAACAACTCTTCAGGGGGATTTATCAGAAATCTCGAAGAAACACAAAATCACTACATTGCCTTGTGACCTTGTTTTTGATCAAAATGCAATAATGTAATTGTTTTGTATTTCTTTTTGGTTTTGATAAAGCCCTGTGGGCGAAAATATATAAAGAGTTGTTTATCTGTTCAACATTCTCCCTATATGGAGCTTTTACAGGGAATAGTTCACATATTTTTAGTGCGCTGATTTGGCAAAAAGTACACCATAATCTATATATTCTTTTTTAAGCAATCTTAATCTTCTTCTCATAATCTTAAGTATTATAGAAATGGCTGACTAAGGTTAAGTAAACTTTATTAGGCCTACCTACCACCTATTAATATCAAAGCCACAAATGTAGTTATCGCCCTTTGACTATCATTTCATGTGTGAGCTATGCTCCGCAACTCCTCTTTTACAGTCTGTCATCTATAATAATAATAATAATAATAATAATAATCATCATCATCATCATATCACTATTGTTACCATCTTACAAAACAACAACAACAACAACAACAACAACAAACAAAAAAAACCTCTCTTACAATTAACACGGAGACCTGGGGTCGTATTCATAAAGCTCCTTAGTTTTTAAGGAAAAAAATTCCTTAACTGGAATAAATCTCCTTAGGTGTTTTATATACAAAATGTATAAGACTAAAGGAAATCCTTAATACATAAGGGAAATCTATGTGATTTTAAGGAAAATCTTAGAGACTAAGGGGCTTTATGAATACGGCCCCAGGATCGGGTTAGACAACGAAAGCTTCACGGTTCGAAAATTACTTATATTTGATAGAGATTATTTCTGCTTTATCTTTCATAAATTATAATAACAGAATATATTATGTAAGATATTTGCTTCCTGTACCTGGTAAAGTCAATATTTCAAGAAAAAAGATAACGGGGTTTATAAAATTTGATCAAAGTTAAAACATATTTTTTGATGTCTCGTAAGGACGGCCGGGCAAACACTTAACAGTACAAACCCTGCATCGTTTGCAAACTTTACAATATTCCCCCCAACCCCACATACTTGCTTGTTTTAAAGTGTCAAATGTTTGATATAAAAAATGAGTACTTGTGTATTGCATGACCAGTATTAAGTGCAGGTTTTATATTTTGAAAGTACTGATATTTTTGGAGAGTATTTACAGACAGTACTCCAGAACATACATATAACATTTCTGAAAGAAATTATAGACTGTACTGAACATAAACCTCAACACACACTGTCTTTAGCACCTGGGTATGTATTAAAATATGATACATTCGAAGAGGCTACCACATGGTAACTACGTACATATGGTTTTTATAAAGTGGAGTCAACACTTGAACTGATATGCATTTGTTAGCTGCATCAATCAACATAGATATTAAGTTGCATCATGTTAAAGTGCACCTCTTAATGTTACAGTCGAGAAGAATTCGTGTCAATACTGGTACGTGTTATAAATGGCTTCTCGTCATACCATGGTTTAATGTTGACATAAGCGTGTTCAGCGGATTTATTCCGACTCAATGTAATTAGTACCTGTAGTTTTATATTTTGAAATCAAATCGAACACCAAAGAGCCATCTCTTAAGCCTTAAAACGCCAAAGTTCAATTATATAAAGATACTCTTTAACATTTAACACATCCTTCAGTGTTAAATCAGTTTAGTCACGTTTCAAAGCTCTAATGTATAAATAAACCCCAATATCTTTTAAAAAATAAATAGACGAGTAACAAAGGGTATTTGCATGGCGGTATAATAAAAACCATTTAATAACTTAATCTCTCATGATATTTATTTCATCAATAAATACAAAGAAAATAATAATGTATAAGAACACACATATATTACTTAGATCTACCATAAAATAAAATAATAATAAAAATAAAAGATAATAGAAATAAAAGATAATAATAATAATAACAATAAAAACTAGATGTCATTCGTCAAAACGAATGATAGGACTTTCTGCAACCTGTGTTAATGCAAAAAGCAGTAGAAAGAAGTTTCATGTAATGACTCACATCTGGTAGTATTTCATGTTCATGCTGAACAATTGACATTATATTCCCCGAAAAATAAGCGTTTAGTTATGAAGAAAACAAAAAAAGTAGCAGTAGTAGTAGTATGCTTATGTCGTCATATGACGTCACGACTCAAAATATATGTAGAAATTATGCAGAATTGCAAAATGTGTAAGTTTCAACTTTCTATCTCATCCCGAAGTTCTTTAACCCTAAAATGAAATTTTTGGTCCCATGTTCGAATCTTATTTCAGCCACAATACTTCGGTTTTTCGAAATTAAGGTTAGCTGACAAAATATTCACACCTTAGTTTCAAGATGTACCATCTGTAAAAATTTGAAGAAAATCTGATCATAAATGGCGGCTGTAGAGCGCGAACACCATTTTCCACTATTTTTAGCTCTGACGTCACGTGACGTCATAGGATGCTGAAAATGCTGTTGCTCAAAAGCGCATACTTTACTGTCAAACTCTGAAATTTTCATTATTCTGAACAACTGGCATCATGTCGAAATCATTGCCCTAAAATAAAAATTAAGAAGTATGCTTATGACGTCACATGACGTCATATGACGTCAGGAATCAAAATATATGTAGAAATTCTGCAGTACTGCAAACTGTGTAAGTTTCAACTTTCTATCTCATCCTGAAGCTCTTTAATCCTAAAATGAAATTTTCGGTCCTATGTTTGAATCTTATTTCAGCCACAGAACTTCGGTCTTTCGGAATTTCGGCTAGCTGACAGGATATGCACACCTTAGTTTCAAGATGTACAATCTGTGAAAATTTGAAGAAAATCCGACTAAAAATGACGGCTGTAGAGCGCAAACACCATTTTTCACTATTTTTAGCTGTATCGTCATGTGACGTCATAGGCTGCTGACAATCATTGAAAACAAAATTTCCTCACATCACTAATAACCCATAAAAATTTCATGGTCCTAGGACTATTGCAACATATTATAATAAGCGTTTAGTTAGGAAGAAGAAAAGAATAATAATGATAAAAAATGACGTCTCGTGACGTCATATGACGTTTATTTTCACATAATTGTTAGACACCCAGAGACCTACTAACTGACAAAATTTCAACTTTCTATCTCAAATAGGACAGTTTTTATAAGCATTTAAAAATTGACGTCCTTGGTTCGAATCTTGGATCCGCCATAGATGCTTGGACTTTTTGAATTTTGAAAAACGGACACAGGTATACACAATAAGAACGTAATATACACATTCTGTGAAAATTTGATAAAAATCGGCCCATTAATAATGGCTCTGGACCGTGTACAAACTTTCGTAGTCAATTTCAAATGTGACGTCATATGACGTCATAGGCTTCTGAAAATTATTGAAATCGAAATTTCAGCATCTGAATCATTTGTCATTAAATTTTCATTGCACTTCGACAATTTCAACATATAGAAATACTCTTATTAATATTAGAAATACATTATCATATAATGACGTCAAGTGACGTCATGTGACGTTTATTTTGACAAAATGTTTAAGACTCCCAGAGGCCTATACACTGACCCAATATCACTTTTCTATCTCAAATAAATCCGATTTTATAAGCATTTAAAAATTTACGACCTTGGTTCGAATCCTGAATTCGCTATAGAACCATGGACTTTTCGAATTTTGAAAAACGGACACCGAGATGCACAACTAGAACTTAATATACACAATCTGTGAAAATTTGATGAAAATGGTTATAAACAATGGCTGTAGACCGCGTACAAACTTTTGTTGCATATTTCAAGTGTGACGTCATATGACGTCATAGGCATATGAAGATCATAGAAATCAAAATTTCATCCTTTGAAGCATGTGTCATTAAATTTTCATTGCCCTTCGACAATTTCAACATATAGAAATATTTTGTTAATATTAGAAATACATTATCATATAATGACGTCACGTGACGTCATATGACATTTATTTTCACAAAATGTTTAAAACTTCTAGAGACCTATATACTGACTAAATATCAACTTTCTATCTTAAATAGGACAGATTTTATAAGCCTTTAAAAAGTTACGACCTTGGTTCGAATCTTGGATTCGCTATAGAACCATGGACTTTTCGAATTTTGACAAACGGACACAGGGATGCACAACTAGAGCCTAACATACACATTCTGTGAAATTTTGATGAAAGTCGGTCCAGAAAGAATGGCTGTAGACCGCGTACAAACTTTTTCACCTGACGTCACATCTGACGTAATATGACGTCGTATGAATATAAAATTCATTGCATCTGAAAGCTCATGGTTTGAAATATAAGCCATAAAATTTTCATTGTTCTGAGTCAATGGCAACACCTCGAAATTAACACAAATATAAGAGGAAGAAAAAAAGAATAAGAAGAAGAAGAATAACTAGATTTCATTCGTTGATACGAATGATAGGACTTTCTGCTACATTTCTCAAACATTTAAAAGCTAAAAAAGTAAAAGGATATGAAATTCCAGCCTCTAACTTGCTTTTGTATGGCCATAACTTAAATAAACTTTGAAAAATATAACCGTTTAACTTGGAGGATATGGCAAAAGTTACTGAAAATCATTTTTTTTATATCGATGTATTTAACTTGGACTATTTTTATAATCTATGTTACAATCAAATTTATCTAAAATGCTTGCAATTCGAATTTCATCCTGTAATAATTGCCGAAGACCGCGTAAAAGCTTGTGTAGACAACGTCAAGTTTGATGTCATGTGACGTCATAGGCATAAGAAAATCAATGAAATGAAATATTAAGTATCTTGAATATATCAAGTAATTTTTTCATGCTCCTTACAACTTTGCAACATATAGAAATTAACGCGTAGATATATTAACATTCTTTTTGACCTTATGACGTCAAATGACGTTAATCCTCACAGAATATGAATAAGTCTCAAAGACTAATATTCAATCCAAATATCAACTTTCTAAATCATCTGGAAGCGATTTTATACGTATTTGAAATTTGACGTCAATGGTTCAAAAAACCATTGCTTTTTCGAATTTGTAAAAAAGGGACCCGGGCATATACAATCTGTGAAATTTTGATGAAAATCGGTCCAAAAATAATGGCTGTACACCGCGTAAAACCTTTTTGTCCTGACGTGAAAAATCTTACGTGATATAACGTCACATTAATATGAATTACATTGCATTCTAAAGCACATGGATTGATGTACATACCATTTTTGGTAAACAACATATTTAAATTAACGCGTATATATCAGAAATTATTTTTGACCTTATGACGTCATATGACGTTCATCTTCATAGAAAGTAAAGCACTCTTGGAGACTTATATACTATCCAAATATAATATTATATTTCTAACTCATCTGGAAACGATTTTATACGTATTTGAAATTTGACGTCAATGGTTCGAAACTTGGATTCGCCATAGAACCATTGCTTTTTCGAATTTGTAAAAAAGGGACCCGGGATACACATATAGAGCGTTACATATACAATCTGTGAAATTTTGATGAAAATCGGTCCAAAAATAATGGCTGTACACCGCGTAAAACCTTTTTGTCCTGACGTGAAAAATCTTACGTGATATAACGTCACATTAATATGAATTACATTGCATTCTAAAGCACATGGATTGATGTACATACCATTAGATTTCCATGGTCCTGGGAAGTAAACAACATATTTAAATTAACGCGTATATATCAGAAATTATTTTTGACCTTATGACGTCATATGACGTTCATCTTCATAGAAAGTAAAGCACTCTTGGAGACTTATATACTATCCAAATATAATATTATATTTCTAACTCATCTGGAAACGATTTTATACGTATTTGAAATTTGACGTCAGTGGTTCGAATTTTGGATCCGCCATAAAACCTTTGCATTTTTGAATTTGGAAAAACGGACACCGGAATGTACATCTAGACTTTAACATACACATTCTGTGAAATATTAATGAAAATCGGCCCAGAAATAATGGCTGTAGACCGCGTATTATCATTTTGAAACGACGTCAAGTTTGACGTCAAAACACGTCATAGTCAAATGAAAATTATTGAAATGCAAACAGTTCTATCTGAAGCATATGCTATTAAATTTTCAAGGTACTCGAACGTAAACAACATATAAAAATTAACACGTAAAAATTAGAAATTACCTTTCATCTCATGACGTCATATGACGTCATATGACGTTCAGCTTCAGAGAATGTAAAGACACCCTTCAGACTTATATTCTGTCCGAATATCATCTATCTAGCTCATTTGTAAGCGATTTTATACGCATTTGAAATTTGACGTCAATGGTTTGAATCTTGGATTCGCTATAGAACCATTGCCTTTTCGAATTTTGAAAAACTGACACCGGAAGGCACAACTAGAGCCTAACATAAACATTCTGTGAAATATTGATGAAAATCGGTCCAGAAATAATGGCTGTAGACCGCGTACAAACTTTTTCACCTGACGTCAAATCTGACGTTATGTGACGTCATATAAATATGATATTCATTGCATCCGGAAGCTCATGGTTTGAAATATATGCCATAAAATTTTCATTGTTCTGAGTCAATGGCAACATATCGAAATTAACACAAATATAAGAGGAAGAAAAAAAGAATAAGAAGAAGAAGAATAATAAAAAACAGTACAAACCCAATAGGACTTTCTGCCGAAAGGGCAGAAAGTCCTAATAAAAAAACAGTACAAACCCAATATGACTTTCTGCCTGTAGGCAGAAAGTCCTAATAATAAGCCTTTAGCTAAAAATAATATACTTGTAAGCTGGACCGGTCCCTGGGGCAGTGTGGTATGACGTCACTTGTCTACAGCGAAATATTGCAGCTGTCTCATGTAGACAAAACAAATAAACAAACAAAAGCAAAACCAAAAACCTGGAAGTCATACCCCCCAAAAATATCAAAATAATGCTCGAAATATAATTTAATAACTATGAAAATTGGACCTAACGCTATTTATGATGAAAACTTCTTTTAAATGTAAGAAAAAATCATAGCTATGTTTGATGTTATGTATACTGAACATGAAACAGGTCGATGATGTAAATATGTGGTAAGACAATCGGGCCCAGCATCAGTATAGGACAACCTTGTCGTCTTGCTTGTGAGATGACGTGTGCACTTGTCAGACGGTCTGGTAGATATGTCAGTTTGTCAGATGAGTTCGGCAAAGAAGAGCTCCGAGACCGCCTGATAAATATCGGACATCGGCCATCTTAGCCTGATATTCCATGTCGGATCCCCAGGCAAGATAGGCTTATTTATAGCAAACAACTCTCGGAAACACGCTGTTTCCCATTTATCAACATTTTTTTTTCAAAGATGCCCTCTCAAATATTGATACAAACAGTTATTTTTAAAATATTAAAACGGAACCAAAATGTCTATTTTATTCAAAATCAACTTTCTCATTCGAGTTTTAGACTTTTTTCCCGCCTTTTTAAATATATGTTTCACAAAATCAAGTTATAGCTTTGCGCAGCATTACTTGGACCGATATGGTATTATTTCCATGCTAAGAGTTTGATTTATTTTTATGTATTTGTTGTTATTACGTGTCGACTGAAATGTTTGTTTTAAAGATCAACTTGCCACGTGAAGCATCAATCTCCGCCATTGCAGAAAACTCAAACGCGAGATGAAGTAAGAAACCCCTTTTTTTCACTTTCAGGAACTGTCAGAGAACTCATTTGAAAAGCAAATGAGTTTTCTTATCAAAACTCCTAAATCACTCTTTGTTGTCCTGACAACCGGGCCGATAATAGTAGCTGTTTGACAGGTATGTTCTTGTTTATAGGGGTACCATTACGGTGTAAAGTATTGTTCAATCAATTCTTATACTTGGGATGTTCCATGACCAGATAACAAAATGTGATGGATATTTTATGACAAAATTACATTTATCAATATTAAAGGCGTATTTTCAAACGTCCATAGCTCAAGTAATTTAAGACCGGCTAGACATCAGCCTGTTTTATCTACTAGTATTTTACACAGAGTTAAAGTAGTTATGAAGATAGACGTTTATTTCTGACGTTCCTACAGTAATTGAATATACATAAAAATAGGAGAAAACAACCAAACGGCAAAGTTGTTTCAAACCGGTATTAGAATAAAAACGTTGCCTTAATGCGGGAGAAACTACAGCCTAAAGGAAAATAAAAACACAATTTCTGCATTTCACTTTTTTTTGAGAACAGAATTATCCAATCTTCAATTTATATTAAATATAGTCATATTTTATAAGATAAATTGTATAAAATCTCATAATCATTTTATAAAATATAATATTTCATCCTTTTAGCTGGCTTGCGGCAGGTCAGTGGTTCTACCCGGATGCCTCTGTGCATTTGGAGTCTTCCTCCACTTGTAATTAGACGGACGTGCTATATGACTGAAATACTGTCGAAGCGACGGTAAACTAAAATAGTCAAGTCAAGTCATATTATTTCATTCTTATCAAACTGCCATCACCTGTACGCCACTCTCTGGCAGTGACGAGTATCGCCTAAATCGATTTTACAACATTGGTGCTGACTTTGTTTCCTTCTGTGTCACTGACATACAAATACATGATTTATTGGTTTTGATTTGAAAAAAGGAATCTATATCAAAATCACACACACATTATTCCAAAATATGGCAAATTGTTTTGTTTTTCTTTGATTTTTATTCAGTTTCTATGAGTTTCAAAAACACATAGATATTTATAAAAAGTGAACATGATATTGTTATTTTGGGAATAACGTTTGTAGTTCTTTCAAAAAGAAAATTTCTTTCTTGAAATATTTAGAGGAGTGAGGTTTAGGGACGAATTATTTATTTAATTTTTAAATAGTTATGCATATTATGTTGTTGTCGACTATTGTACGTACTTACTTCAATAGGAAATTAGTAAATTCCAGTTTCTTTCGTATTCAGGAATGAAATTAATTAATCAGAGGAGTGAGTTATAGTTTTTGATATAACTGTTTCTTAACTATAATTTAAAAAGTTACGTAAATCGTACAAATTTCTTTAATTCTTAAGTTTTCAAAAAGTGAAATACGAACAGTACTCTGCAAATATACAAGTATATATTTTAAGCTTTAATCCACAAAAAGAAGGCTATTAACTGTTACCTTTTCCAAAAGAAAAATCGGTATTTTGGAACATCCGAAAGTTCGACAGCCTGCAACAACCTGCAACCTGTTAATAAGCCGGCATTTAGTGTAAGATCAAAAAAATATTGAGAAAAGGGAAGACTAGATTTTGTTTAGTAGTTTTATTTAAGGTTGTTTCCCTTTTTCATTTCTTTGTACTTTACT
Organism: Solen grandis; assembly: GCA_021229015.1. Classification (NCBI taxonomy): domain Eukaryota; kingdom Metazoa; phylum Mollusca; class Bivalvia; order Adapedonta; family Solenidae; genus Solen; species Solen grandis. The sequence continues at coordinate 67,857,186 of CM037777.1, forward strand.
GTTGTAAAAATGTTTTGATGCCAATTCCATTTTTATAGTCCGATGTATTATTATTTTTTTTTTTTTGGTTACATGATTTTCAATACTAGCTCGATCTATTTCCTTGATTTAACTGCACTAAGTTGCAGTCTGAAATTTCAAACAATTTCAACCTGATCAACCTGTGATATTTGCCTATTAAACTTGAATAAAACCATGGTGGGCCTTTCTGCATTCGGCCAGTGAAATAATTAAAGTAAAATCCCTGTAATGGTTCCGCTACATTTCGGACCTCATGGCCTTTCACTGAGATAATCAAGTTTTCCTAATGTTTCATTAGGGTATCTTGGTTATCTTGGTAGAGGTTAAGTGGGCCAAGAAATAGCGGAACCATTACAGGGACTTTACCTTTTAAAGTTGGCGGAACAAATTTTATTGAATTTGTATACACATACTTATAACACTGCCATAGACAACTAATTAACACAACATGGTGTCCTGTATATCAAAATGTATTGAATTTGTAAAACATTTTGCAGAAGAAAACACAAGCGCCTTGGCAGGCGCCAATCGATATTTAAGCGTCCCGGTACATCGGATTTTGAAAAAACTATGCCATATCATGTTCTATACTAATGATTAACAATTTAGATGTTGCAGGAAATGGCCGATTGGCTGCAAATGATCCGGAAAGGCATTCACCCATGCTTGGTATTGGAAACACCGCTATGGAGCATTCATTGATCATTATATAATAATGCGCAGACAAAGGGTGTAATGCTTTGGTTATGCAACGGATGTGGTGAAAGAAAATAATGCAAAACCCTTTTTCTTCTTTCGAATATTGGGTAAATTAAACTGAGACACCTTTGCAAGCAGGATTGATTTACAGAGGACCATACAAGATAAGGGGGGTGGTCCAGAGTCCCACTCCCTGGATCTTCGCATGTATTACGAACAAGATATTATAGGTTTAACTTAAACATAAAACTGGTTCAAACCATTGCGTTTCACTCACCATGTAACAGCTACGTTACCCCAGTCGAGCAGAAGTCACGAATAAGTTGTATAATTATTAGACAAACAAATTACAAACAATCATCACATTTTATGGCCAATTTTGCGTCACATGAACACCAGACACATTTCCACTGTGTATGCACGCACTGAAAACATGCAATAGATTTCGAGGGGATAAAAGTAGTTTTGAACAGGTTCCTATGGTAGGACCTAACACACATTTCAGCAACAACAACAAAAGGTTTTTTTTGTTGAAAGGCATCGTTTTAATCCGCATTTATTAAATTTACTATAATATATAAAATGTATGCGACATTTTGCATTAATAACCCTGTTTTCTCAGCGCTGTGGGTGCTGTTATCATAATACTGTATAAAACACGCTGGAGACCGCATGACCTAAACATTTCGCACGTACAGTTAACAGCACCAACCGTTCGCTTCGTGCAATAATTGGTCAGATCCGAAATATCCCAGACGTACTTTACTTTATGTTCTGGGCCAAGTCACAACCAGTACACACTTTAAGTGGTTTCCAACTCGACGTGAAGTTCATTATGAATGTATAATTTAAAACCTATTTCTTTAATATCGTAAATGATATTGCATTCCTCATGTAAAGTGAGCGTGCCATCATTAACTCTATGATAAATCGTGCGGTATTAAGATCAGATTACGTATACTAACATGTAATAGCTTCATCATATAGAGGGGGATAAAAGAGTTTATATTTATACCTACTTTACGGTGTGTGTGAGGCAGAAACCAGATTTATCTCGGCCTTTATGTGTTGGTTGTAGCCAGTCACCCGTTGCCCTGGCGATACCAGATAACACAGCCAGGCGTCCTGACCCAGCCTGCAAAGATGCCCCAAGAACATTCATCAAGTCTCGCCGTGACCAGGGCTATCACTGGCATCTCCCTGGTGCAGTGTCTTTCGGATCATTTATACTCATTGGCAAAAATAACAAGAAATATCTTTAAAAAAGATACTCGGCCGTGGTAACCAGCTTGATGATAAGTGTCTGAATGGTTTAACATGTAATAGATTTTGTTGTTGGTTTAATAGTTGTGTAATTCCTGTGTCAGTGCAGCTCTTTGAAATACCACGGATCCAAATAATTTGTACAATCTTGGTAGACACTTACAGCCTTAAACATCTGCGCATTAGACTTGGTTTCGCTTGCTACGAAACGAAACCTGATGTCACGTTTTTGTTGAATATAAGATCTGTCAGGGTGGAACAATCAATTCAGAAATCAATGTGTTTCCTAGTTTTAGCGTTCTACTCTTTCAGTTTACCTTAAAAAGGTGCAGTGTCTTACTATTCGGGACAAATCATTCGCAGGGGAAGAAAACTTCAAACAAACAGAGATCTAAAGAACTCGTTTCCGCAACTCCTGTCTTTTCTTTTGACTAATTTTACAATGACCAATGGGAATTTAGCAAAGTATATAATAACCAATAAAAAGCCTAATTTTATTCCGCTTCATTACTGTGTGTTTCACAGGAAGTCAGGGTGAAAATAAACGGCCTAACGGCCGAAAAAAGTAAACCCTCAGGTTTTCGTTAATTCAAATGTCCTACGTGTATTTCTTTCAGGACATCTGTTTACAATGCTAACAGGAACATGATTACTTCCTAGTATACAAAGACAATTGTAAAATGAAACACACACTTATTTGTAAAACCAGATTAGATTTCAATTACCCTGAACCTACTGGCGTGACGTATTACTTGGCGCATATTTTCGTCACGTGATCACTTGATGCAACAGAAGCTTTATCCATGTGTGTGTCAGCGTCGGATACCCACGACTGCATATTACATCTGTCAGCGATGTATGGAATGAGCGCTCGCTGTGTGTATGTTTGTTTGGCGATAACTGAGAGACGAGTTAGAGAAAATGTCTAAATGTTCGTGTATGCGACTATAGTATAAAACCTGTAGAATAAAATTTCTAAAACTTAGTACCTACAGTACCAAACATCGAGTTGAAATAAAATGAAGTGTTTCTAGTCCATAATATTGAGTTATCTGCCCGTGAATATGAAAACTCACTTTCAGTGGCAGATAACTCAAAAAAGTATATCGGTGACGCCATTTTCCCCATATTTTAGTTTCTAATGTAATTCTCTATAATCATGCAAAGTTTTAGAAAATTATCATGGCTAGTTTTAATTTTCCTTATTTGTCTGGATAGAAAATAACCGCACTGTGCAAGTAGGCCTTTAAGGGACTTGAGAAAGTTCTTCATGATTTTGAATCCGGACGACCAAGGATTCAAAGTCATGAAGAACTTTCTTCACATATCCTAACCTTTTCAGTGTAGGCGCCTCCCACCTTCGGCCAGAATCTGTCCTATGAAGTTCTAGTAACCCTAAACTTTGTGCGTTTGTGGCGTTTGTGCAAAATTACCCTAAACATAATGGGATGAGGGTCAGAACTGGGTGAACGGATTGAATATCACTTTACAAAGAAAGCTACACATGACTGTATTGATCCTCAAAATTTATTTATGACCATCAACCCGTCAGTAATTTAAGGACATTGCTAAAGTCAAACTTTACCTTCACGATGGATCCCCGTAAACCGGATAAAGCAGCCCAAATAAGCAGAAAACAACACAACAAGTCAATACTTTGGCTGAAACTAAGACGACATTTCCGTTATTAAGTAAATAAAGATATAGATACCTATAGATTAATAATGGCAAGTGTTTTGCTTATCCTCTAAATGTTCTGAAGCTTCCAGCTATGTTTGAAAGATGGAAAAAATGTCCTTAAGCGTGACTGCTCGCTGAAAATGTTTACTGGTGCTCCCATGTAATTAAACTAGTACTTTATCTGCGTAACATGTAAAAATTCTGAATCGTACGATTCCTTCATTTTCTTCAGCTTGTTCTATGTGCCAAATATTTTCCATCAAAGTTTTCTCTTTAAAAAGAAATATCCATAAAAAGTTTTTTTTAAAGTGCACTGGGTATAGTTATTTTTGTTCTGGGTATAGCTTTATGTGTAAAATAAGTGTACTGGGGATAGTCGTATGAATATTTAGCCCTGGTAGTCGTTGATGTTTTAAACGGGAGTCATCAAAATATTTTGTCTATGAAATGATTACTTAAAAATCAAAGATCGTTTTACACTATTACCAAGTGTTTATTTTCAGAATTTGCAGATGTTAAGCGCTGGAGTTCATATTAAGTTTTGAAAAATTAAATATAGCTGAAGTCGGCACTAGGATATGTGCACATGGTTGCAATGTTCACTACTGTTCATGATAACACTCAGTGAAACCGAGTCTGAGATTTTCATTGTTTTCATTGATCTCATTAACGATTTCAATGATTTCAAATTTTATTTTTTACATTTCATATATGTGAAATACAAATGTAACAACTGTGCCCAAGACAAAGGCTAATTCAAAATCACAATTCAGCATATAATAGAGAAACGCCCTAGCGACGAAATAAAAGTAAAACTTAGAATTCAAAATGCAATGAAAACAATCACTTCCAAGATTAAAGCAGATATGAAAGAATGATACAGCAGGAAGAAATACTGCAACTGCTGACCCCCTAACCCCATCCCTCTGGATCCGCGCATGAATGAATTGGAACATTTCGTTTAATTTACAAAGCTCGTTTCTAAGGAAAGGCTTCCACTGGACAATATAGCGTATCTTTATTCCTCGGTGTTGTAAGATGGTTTGCTTTAGAACTAACCATTTTAGGTACAGTGATGATTATAACTTGTATTGGAACTCTGGGTACAAGCTTTTTAGAGGAAAAGGTTTATGGGCATACCAAAGCTTAAAAGTCATTCAACAGATGGGTGTGAAGTTCGTGGTCGATTTCTATCAGACAGCTCGAAGATAAACTTCGTAAGTCCAAATAAATGGCTTCTCAAAGATTAGTGCTCGTAAGAGAAACACATTGTAATGGAAACTACATGTTAATATATAAGGCATGTAGAAGTTGAGTTAAGTGTTGTCATTTCCCTAGGCTATATACATCAGCAACAAACCGTTTAATGATTTTAGCAAACTGCATATCTTATCTTTTAGACATACGCAAAATATGTACAAGAATCTCCACCATAATTTTCCTTATCTTTAAATATCTATTACAAGCACCGTTTTAACAAAAATGGATCCTCTCTTGACTTCAAACAAAGCTATCCCCGGTACAAATATAAGCTATAACCCGTACAGGTTTTTTTCTAATTATACTCACTGGACATATAAAAAGGAAATACAATGTATATGCAAGTGTCATCAAATATCTCAATAAGCTTTAGGGAACTGAAACTTGAGATAGAAAAAAGATATTCACCAATTCAGATAGTCGATTTTCAAGGGAAACCATCGAGTTATTGTTCCAAACACTTGACCTCGTCCGTGATTGATGTGACTGAAAGCGCTATCTTGATTTTCTGCTCATTTGGCCAGCTATATCCGGTGTACGGTGATCCACTGTGATTTCAATCCAATACCCTGCGTGTTGTTTTTTTTGTCCTAGTATATTATTTTTCTTTAAAAATCCGCTTTTATCTTCATAAAACTCGCTAAAAGTTTGTTTGTTGGGTTTAACGTCCTACCGACAGTATTTCAGCCATTTGGAGACGATGTCAACTTGAGACAGATATAGTGATGCTACACTGTAGTATCACGCCGTAGACATATGGCATGATACCACACGCAGTCACATTATCCTGACACCGGGCCAACCAGTCCTGCAAATACCCTTATATGCTGGGCGCCAAGCGACTTTGGTAAGCACAAGGATTAAAATTTCTATAACGTTCATAAACGACTTATATATCATTTATTAACTCGTTTGATTGTCTTGTTTTGTTTGATATTTCCAGGGTATTCTCTCCTTGATATCTTCCGTTGACAGCGTCTTTTCTAAACGATTATTATCCACATAGTTATTTTTTTACCTTAACGTCAACCAGTTGTCTAAAAACTGAGAGCGGCGTGCAATCTGATAAAATTTCATATCTGAAGTCTAAATTACTTAATTAAGATTAAATCGCTCGTGATGATGAAACTGCGAGGAAATGGTTTCACGTGCAACAGTTGCCCAAGAACTGCATTGCACATAAACACGTCATTTGCTTTTTTTATTATTTAATTTAGAAAACACTCAGTGTTTAATAAAATCTCATTTGAAAGACATTATCAATATGATTTATGAACAGTTGTCAAATTATAGGATATTACAGGGATTGGATGTTAGTAAATAAACCATAATGAGGTTTTGATATCGGTGCACGCGCACTGCGGTATCTTCATGGTTAATTGGAAACTACCGCAGAATTCAATTAATGAACTTAATACGTTTACCCATCCTCTCTTCATTAGTTTAGCTAACTGAATTTCTAAAGCCATGCTAGAAGGCTATGAACTAATCTAATTACTATCATTTTTGTGTTTTCTTTTTTGTCTTTTATATATATATATATTTTTTTTTTCAAATATTTTTTTCCGGCTTACTTTAAGTTTTTTTGCAGCCCTTTAAATATGTCAAACAATTCCGATTAATCATAAACATCATCATCATTATCATCAATTTATTTTTGTTCAGCTTGATGTTGGTTTTAAATAGATTATTGATAGATGAATTAGGAATGAAGGATATAAAAATTAAAAATCTAGGAGTGGTGGTGATGATGATAATGATGATGATGATGATGATGATGATGATGATGGCGGTGATTATGATGATGATGATGATGACGATGGCGGTGATTATGATGATGATGATGATGATGATGGCGGTGGTGGTGATGATGATGATGGCGGTGGTGGTGATAATGATGATGTCGGTGAAGGTGATGATGATGATGATGATGATGGCAGTGGTGGTGATGATGATGATTGCGGCGATTATGATGATGATGATGATGTCGGTGGTGATGGTGATAATCGCTGTTCCTCCCCCTCCTCATAACGAAGGATACCAGCCATAATAGTGGTCCCCCAGTTCAGATTATCGGTATATCCTATGATATGAGATTTTAAATTCAAGGAATATTGTATGATATGACTATGTATTTCCGGATTGTTCCTCATAACATGTATGTAATGGGAAACTGGTTTAATATATTCATGTTTAAACAGTGTTATTGTTATAATACTGATTTTTCGTATTGCTATATATAGTATTACTTTGTTTTATATTCCGGCACTTTCCCTTATATTTCGTTTCGATAAGGGAATCCGGTCCGGTCCAGGATTAATTCATTTAATTAATTCTTTAATCAATCAAGTATGTTATGTTATGTTATGTGATCTATATACGTTTGTATCGATTTGTACATGTATTGTGTTGCATTTGATATGAAAGTCTATATTTATGTTTTTGTACTATGTTTATGTTCTACATGCGTTTATATACATTTGTATATTACCGTCATGTTCATATTATGTAATTTTATGTTTGCCGCATGGGTCGAACGACCTTCTGGCTCTTTGAAATAAAAGATAAAAACTATTTCCGGATTGTTCCTCATAACATGTATGTAATGTATTTCCGGATTGTTCCTCATAACATGTATGTAATGTATTTCCGGATTGTTCCTCATAACATGTATGTAATGTATTTCCGGATTGTTCCTCATAACATGTAATGTATTTCCGGATTGTTCCTCATAACATGTATGTAATGTATTTCCTGATAACTTACAGTAGTGTCCATTTGCTATCTTTGCATGTGCACACAATAACTATCAATGTACAAATCATACATGTCTTGAAAGCTTATTTAAAACAGGTAGAAAAATAAATACGCCACCGATTCGGTTTTAGAAATTAGTGTTATTATTTCCTGATACATATGTAGTTTCAAGTTTAAGTTTCATTTTTTTTTTTTTTCAAGTTTCAAGATTATTTTATTCCCAAAGCTCATGTCACATATAACAAAATGAGAATACAAAAAAACAAAACAAAAATACAATTTTTAAAGTAAAGAACGAGGCTGACATAAATGACAATGTAGTAAATAAACGGCTTCAGGATACATAATGAATCACTAGAAGAAAGGAGGAGGCATACTACTGTTGACTTAATCTTTAAAGAATTTGCTTGACGAATTGACACAATTTGCGTTATTTGATTTCATTTTCTGGATTACAGTTCATCAATTGTTTAAAATTGTAATAAATTTGGAAATTTATGAATCATTTCGAGACGTTTTCTGTCATTTAAAAGTGATTGGCATACTAACAAATAATGGAACTCATCTCCGATTTTGTTACTATCACATAAACTGCATATATATGTAGTCGGTCATTTCGATCTATGTTAAACCAAGAACCAACTTTTACTGGAAGATTTGTGTTTCTACTTCTAAATTTTACCATGAATTTTAACATATTTGTTGGTGTTTTAACAAGATAACCTTCAGATTCAAACTTTTCCTTATACAATCTGTAGTAGTACATTTTCTTGAATTATTTACTAATGAAAACCGTTCATTCAAAAATAGATCAGTTAATTTTTGAAAAAACACTTTTTGAAGCCATCGAGTATTTGGAAATTCTTGAAATCCCATGATATATTTATTAGTCCACATTTGATGTGAATATTTTTATATATGTTTTATCCATTTAAAGAATGTAATTCTAACATTCTTCGATAAAATAAAGTTGCTATACAATATATTATAAATGGAAACTGTTAACTTTGAATTAGAGGGGGAAATGAGTTTAGACCAGTAATTTAACATACGTGAATCTATGCCTTTTGTAATGGTTTAACACCTGTTTCTTCGTATATTATACTGTTTGGAGTACTGTTTTTGACATTTAAAACATACTTTAAAAATTCAATTGAACTTTTTCTAAGATATTATTATTTCCATGTCACCAAATTTCACAACCATATAATAATATTGGTTTTTATTGTTTTTTCAAATAGATCAATCTGCAAATCAATACTTAAATAAATGTTGGCTCTCTTTAATAAACAAAACATAGCTTTATGGGCTGTTTAGCAATGAAATCCTGGCTTTAAAATAATTTCCAGTTTTACTGAAGTAAACGCCAAGATATTTGTAATCGTCTGCAATGTCTAATTTATTGTTACATAAGAAAAAGTCTTGATTTGTTATCCTACCTTTGAAGAATATTAAAACTTTAGATTTTGAGGTATCAACGGTAAGTTTCCGTATTTTACAATAGTTTTTTGTTGAATTTAATGCGGTTTGTAGATCTTTCGCTAAATCAGCTAAAATTACAGTATCATATGCATAGAGTAGCACAAACAATTTTAAAAAAATCAATAAGTCTTGTATCATCAGAATGTTTGGAAAGGGATGTTCCTTGAACAACAGTATTGAAGAAAGAAAGAAATTATGCCAATCGTTAACAAAGAAAGAAAACAATAATGGAGACAGGCTTTCACCTTATCTAACACCGAATTAATACCATTTACACGTACACAACTTTTTTTGCATTTTCATAAATACTTCCGACGACATTAACATTTTTCCCGTTTATTTGATATTTATCGAGTTAACACCATATTTCTGTTTATTGTGTCGAAGCCACCTTTCAAATCTTTTGTTGAATAACCAGGTCTAAATCCTGTCTGGAATTTACTTTTATTTTACATCTAACGCAACAAAGACTAATAACACTTGCTTGATAAACTTAGCCTTTATCAGTCAGTTATTTTTAGAACAAGGTCTAAGTGCATAAATGTTATGTTAATTTCACTGTGTAAGTTCATTTTACTAGTAAAGGGTAAATAAGAACTTGTATTCGTACACGATTGAGAAATAATTAGAAAAAAAAAGAACTATTTTGTGTTAACACCGGTTTTTGTTCTGTCCATTATTGTATACATACGCGGTCGTAATTTGCATATTATGCACATATTTAAGAATTTAAGATTGTATCTACAGTGATTTCTTTTTATGTAAGATAAATAGAATAATATGCTACTGTGTTTCGATATAAAGTTTATCAGACTCGGCTGGGAGAAATATAAAAGACTCGGAAGAGCCTCGTCATTTAAAATTCTCCCAACCTCGTCTGATAAATTTTATATGAAAACACAGTAGCATATTATTCTCTATTTTTTTTTCAATAAACTTTAAAAGACGATTTTTAGGTTTGTATTAAAAAGTTTTCTAAAACAGCTCAGAAGCATTATAGGACGATACTTGACTGGATTAGACATATCACCTTTATTCTTACAGTTCGGGTTTACTACCCTAGTAACCCAGTTATCTGGAATAATTGCCTTATTAAATATAATATTAAAAAAATTATGATAAACATGTTTTAAAAGATGATATGAATGATACTTTTGTAATAAACATTTATATTATTTTATGACAACCAGGTTAATGATACTCATTTTGTACCTGTTTTGACATATCGGTATATCACATAACCTGCAGTAAAACAAAGACAAATTGCGACAAATGAGAGGAATGCGCTATCACATATCTTAATAATGATTTTATAGTCAAAATAGATCAGTGTAATTGTAGCTCCAGAAGGTTTGTCTGTCCTAATAAAACATGCTTTACAATTTTGTAATATTCCTTTCGCTGGATAACTGCTCAAACTTAACATAATTTATCCATCAATAAGTTTGTTCAACATAATTGTCCAATAAAATGCTTGTATTTCGTTCAAAATTGTAAAAATATATCGCATAAAATGAACATGGAGTTTGTATGGTGCGGGACCGGATGCAGAATTTTTCAACTGGGGGTGCTCAGAATATTATTGTGATATCAGTGCTAGGGGGGTCCGACATGCTCCCCCGGAAAAATTCCAGGATGATAATTTATATACGGATATCTAAGCCTTGAGCTAAATAATTTAATGTATTAGCGGTTTTTTTTCTTAATTTTTATGCTTTTAGTCCTTGGCTTGGAGATTGTTGTTAACCTAACCGTCGTCGGAAACCCACGAGCGACATTCCGTTAGTATATTTTGAACCAATAGAAACAATCATACTTAAGGCACTTAAATGCAAATCTTTACCGACTTACAGATTTTAGATCTCCGTTTGAAGAGTTCCCATTTTTGTAAGCAGCATTTTGATTGGTCGACGTGCCTCTTATGAATATCCCCATTGTCAAGTATCCTACGGCTGACAGATGTAATCCGACACTGAGGAAGGACCAGCACTAGATTCATCCTCCGTAAGAAATTCTCGGAGAGAGAGAGAGAGAAAGAGAGAGAGACTCAGATTTTCTGTCGTACATTTAAAAAAAAAAGAAAAAAAATGTTAGGATTTTTCCGGCTTGTTACGACAGTGTTTACGCAGTTCAAAGCGTGTTTATAACATTTGGTTTGATTTGGTTCTCGTTTATCAATTTTACTATACTATGCTTAAATCTTAAACGCTATCGGTCCATTAATTAACGTCTGTGACATGTTTACTCAGTAAAACCAGGGACTCTATATATATGTGTGAATATAGAATCCCAGGTAAAACTAATAGCGTTTGACACAGTGCCGTTGCCAAGGTGACAGCGGAGATAGGTGACATCGGATTTTCAACATTGTGGATCATGCTTAAACTATAATTGTATATGAAAGAAATGATTATACATATACTACATATGATTATAAAACGGACACCACTGTTACATGTATACATTGTATGTAAATATTTTGGATTTTGGACCGGATGCCTATATCTATAAAGAAAGAAGTTGAAGTTGGATGCTTTCTCAGTAGGGAGCCCCCGGTGAACCTGGGCCTGCGGTGTGTATAAGTGCCTACGTGACCAAAGCAGATAGTGAGCGGAGCTAGTTGCGGCAGCGACTGATTTACGTCATGCTCAAAATATAGTTTAAGTTTAAACTTTATTTATTTTACATCGATTACGAAACAAGTTTTCACAACTTAAATTAATCACTCTCGATGGCTCTGATGGCGGCGTATGTGGTCGTTATTGTGGGAGGAAACCGGAGAGCCCGGAGAAAACCCACGTGTCTGGACGGGCGACCACTGTACCCTCTCACGTACGTGACCAGGAATCGAACCCGGGACGCATTGGTGAGAAGCGAGGCGCGTTACCACTACGCTATCCAGGCACCAAAATATAAATGTTCCGACACTGACTCTGTATTGTGCTTAAAACATAAACGTTACATGAAACTGTCAGCCAAACTGGAGACGGGTTCATAATGCGAGGTCAAAAGCAAAGCTGGACGGCATACATGACAAACTGTAAAAATGGTATCGTTATATTATTTTAAATTTTATGGATTTATCGAAGCGCTCCGCTTCGCGTCTCTTGCGATAAATTCCATAACATTTAAATTATACGATAACATATATAAAGTCAGACTAAGTGGGTACTCAGAGTTTCCTTCTTTCATTCAGACAGACAGTATACTTTATTGCATAATGCAAATACACAGACTGTCAGATATGGAGGGTGGACATATATACGTATCTATAACAAAGATATAAAGTGATTAATTTCCGTTGTGGCGCTCAAGTAATAAACAGAATATAAGTTATGTGTCATGCATATATTCAACATAAACCAAGATTTAGGTAGTAAATCGGTTGTAATAATAAAGAAAATAATAATGATAAAGGAATACTGAATAAACAATAGTTGGGCATTAAGGTTTATGCCCTGTAATTCTTTTCCGGTTAAGGTATATGCCCCATAATAACCATCAAAGCCATGCATATAACTTCACAATATAAGCTTTTAAAATGTCAAACCATGGAAATCTTAAAGGCAAATTGACCTGTTATGACATATGACAGAAATTCTTTTATAACCTCAATCTTATAATTTTGTTTTCATGAGTTATCCCCCCTGAAAACTACAAAACTACACAAAAAGTGATTTTCTCCATTTTCCTACGGTAACGTTTAGATGTGTTCATGAGATTTGAATCAGAATCATATTATGAATCTTTCTACCGCGAGTTTTCCTTGAAAATCAAATTCAGTTTTTATATTTTCGCAGAAATTGTATATTTCCCTTAGACTTCAATGTTAATTTAGATTATCTCCACTTCATCCAATATAACCTGGCAAAACTCTCGGTGAAACATTTTTATTTTCGGATGTCTTCAAAGTGACAAAGTTTCATGGCAAGAGTTCCATCCAGTGGCGAGATATGGCATATGTATATAAGGGGGGGGGGGGGGGGGTATACCTAAGGATAAATCTACATTTAAACCTGACTCAGAGATGTGTGCTGTTGTTAAATGACATCATTTTCAAGGTGAATGTAAAATTTGTTGGATTTTTTTTTTTTCACTTTTGAGACTTTTTGAGATTGGATATCTTAATTGCCATTTTTTTAAGTATTTTGTTTGAAATTATCGGTTATGACCACCTCTGGCTCTAATCAGTGTCTTTTGGTTGGATTTACGTCGCGTTGAATCAGAAGATTGGGCAAATTGTCCCATATCCTTACAAGGACATTAGTCAGTTCGTTGATGTTAGCGGCTCATAATGATGGCCATGTATCAATGTTTTTTTGTTTTTTTTTAATAATTTGCTTGATTTTTTACTGCGTGCGTAGCGAAGCATATTTTATTAACCGATTAGGTTTAATTCTCACTGTTTGTGCAGCATAGCATATTCTTCGGTTTCAGAAAAATTACAAAGGCCAAGGCAATATTAAAATTATCGTATTTTCTCCAGCCTTGAATATCACTAAAAATGTGAACCTTTGGCTTTCGGTTGTGAATTGTGTGGTCACTAAAATAATGCTTATTACTCACCGCTTTTTTTCAAGCTTAATCAGACCCCATCATTTACTGTGCACGAAGTCCACTTGAAAAATATCGTGGTTCCAAGTTAATCCATAAAAATGAAATGACCAATCATTTAATGTCATTTTTTTATTGGCTGAGTTAGTTTATGTATTTTGTTTTCTTTCTTTTTCTTTTTTAAATAAAATATTTCACACATTTTTTTTCGAGGACAAAGCTTTTGAATAATCCCTAAAGTTTTCATTGCGACCCCCCCTCCCACTGACATAAAAGCTTTCTGAAATGAAGTTTTTGAACTAAAGCTGAATTTTAAGATTGTTTTCAACACATGAAACCTTTAACACTGCTCATAGATTATTGAAGTTCAGTTTATTCTCGTACACAGTCTGCGCGGCGAAGGAAAATCAGTTATTTCACATACCATTTAAAGTTCAGTCAATTAACATCCATAAGTCATACATTAACATACGGAAATGCATTTTACAATGATTAGCCTGTAACCTTGGCTGTAACATATAACAACAAAAGAGACATGAGACAAAAATCGCCATGCATTACATGCAAGCAGTATCATTTAACAATCTGATAAAAGATTTGGAGACAGGAAACATCATTTAGTCTGGATATACCGCAAGATATAATCCTCTGTATCTTGTGAAACACAAGGGACATCCAGGAAGTATTATCTGTAATGGATATAGTATTATAGTTGACTCCAATCCTCAAAAAGATATTTGAATCCAGAATTTTTTTCGGGGGGTGGGAAATTTGATTGTGATGCCAGTGCTAGGGGAAAAATGTTTTATAGGCAAAAATAACTACATATATTTACTGCTTTGAAGCTGAGAAATGTCGGTTAAAATCCCTGAAGGGTCAAATTCTTTCTTTCTATTTTCTCTTTGAAAATTATATCTGTTTCACTTAAATAAGATGAATCGGATGTTGTCAGAAAAAAAAAAATTATATTTTTTATAGTTTGCATAAGTATTTATTGGATAGACGACTAAATAATAAATATCAAGTTTAATAATAAATATGGCATCTGTTATGTATAAAGACTAAAAAAAAAAAATAAAAAAAAAATAAAAGAATTTTTACTTTAGCGTTTACACTGTGGTTTATCTCAGCAAAATCCTGTTATTTAGTAAATTTTGTGCAATAAATTGCCTTTGAACCATTTTCGGCACTACAGTTGTATTTACCAACAACAACAACAACAAACAAACACACACACACCCGTGTCCATGTTTTATATGATGCTATCTTCACTCTATCCTACAGCTCGCTGCAAGGCTAGCTTGTACACTTTTTAATGTAATATTAAATTTAATTTCACTTTACCGACAAAGTGAATAAATGCTCGGAAAGCGGGTAGTAGTAATTAATGTTTTGAGCGACATGTACACGCATTACTTGAATCAAGGTCGAGCTACATATTATACAGACCCTGCTTTAAACTATTTCTGAAGTTACACAGAAAACTGGAACAGTAAAAGAATTAGCGAGCTGAAACATTTTCCAGTACGCTGTTTCTCTGTAAGTTCTATAACCTCCCTAACTATGACACCTGTCATAACGATCCATACAGGTAATCCATTTCACTATATGTTTAATACGATACCGGATCCCGGCGTACCCGGTACCGCGTACCGGCTCCCCCCACCTGTTTCTCTGATATACTTCTAACAAAATCGATCGGTTACCTCCCCTATTTAAAACTCTGTCATTTGTTTTGGTACACAGCGGAATCAACGATTGGCGACCACGATTGACCCGGACAGAAATTTGCATTTGGTAGATTATAATATGCTGAAACTTTATTGTTCAGATAGCTTAGTGGTTAATTCACATTGTGCACTGTGTTTTTTTGGTTCAGTTTCTCCCACATTAAGTGAAATCGCTGCCAATATGTTTTTAAAATGCAAACTTATCAACATTTAGTGAAACTTACCCTTGTTAAGTGCTATGTTTACTTCTAGTATGGTTGTGTAAACGCACTGATTTTCTTGGATATCAGTGTAAACAGGTGAGAGAAATGTGTAGCCAGACCAGGACTCGAATCCAGGACCCTATGTTTACAGGGCAGGTGCTTTACCGACTGAGCTACTGGACCACAAATCTCGAATCCGGGTCAACTCGGCCTAATTACCAACTCGGCCCGGTCCAAGTCGGCCTTCTACCAGACGCCTGTCCAACCGCCTAATATATTATATGATGTACATGATTACTGGTTTTATATGAATAACCTAAGTGTGTTCATTATTTTTTTTCAGAGGCAAATTAACTGATATTAACCACACACACTTCATCACATATCAACATACTGTAGGTAAAACAAATCAGAATAGTAAATTCTTTATGTATCTGTGTAATAACGATTGAACGCCAAACATGATATCACATACAGAACAACAATACAGAGACAAATAAGTTTTAACTACACAAAAATGAACATATATTATACACGACAAACATATATACACTTACAGATTTTTTTTTTTTTTTCGTCTTAAATTTGACTTGACATACTTTTATCCTTCTAATACATTTGTTTGAGTTTATGAACCCAATAATCGCTTAAGTTTGTTTGAATAGTACAACAAAACAACACTTGGTATATTCAAGATACATTTATCATCATAAAGTGAAACTTATTGCTATTCTTTGAAGTTTACATATTGATTATATGTGTACTCTTTATCATTTACACTTATTATTCGTGAGAAATAAGAGTT
>CM037777.1:67873739-67923739 GCA_021229015.1 Solen grandis
CCCCAGCTCTGACTTTCCAATGTGTTGCTTTTGTCAGTCAGTTTTCACAATTCATAACGTTTAAGATAAACAGGAAATTAATGAAAATACGTCCCCGGCGTAACTGATAGTTTAACGTTTAAAGATATTTACTAAAACAAATCTATGATTAAAGATTAAGTTAAAATGTATAAAGCTGGTAATTTTTATTGTCAAAATAAACTTCTTTTCATTAAAGCGAAATTGTATATCATTACGTTTTACTTCCCTATTTTCCAGTAACAATGAAATTTCTTTTAACTGGGCCTATGAATATTTATATAAATAGATATTAATATACGCCCAATTTAAATTTCTCTTTAGTATTTGTCCCACCCAGTTTTCTTAAAGACAGTCTGGTGACCTATTGTTTTTAAACTTTAATCATACAGATTAGTATCTAAAGAGTATTCTAAAAAGAATAAGAAAAATACCTTTGAATATTAGAAAAGTAAAGATTAAAGTATATTTTGCCATCTCTAGGGGTATTTAAAAGTAAATGGATACATAGTAAACTCTAAATTCATTTTGTTTCATTGTATTTAATGTTTCATTCATATAATTAATTACATTCATTGATATCCGTAAATAGTTTGAGTAAAAAATAAAAGTTATCATAGGTGAAATTTTATCCTAAACTACTGCTATACATCGTATACATCGTATATACATCGTATATTACCAATATAGTGCTAATCGAAATAATCATAGTCTTTCATGGCCGATGACCGCCTGTTTGTATTCCATATTTTAGTAGATCAAATAATATACTACCAACTAGAAGGTCGTTCATTGAAATTACAAACGAAGCGGCATTCTATTTGCTTCTCTCACGGGGATTGAATGTATCAGTTGATAAAAAAAAATGGTATAATGAGCTTGATTTTTTAAGTTTGAATGTTTAAATCTTATTTATCCTAAATATGTTCTAAAGAATTTCATCAGACTTTTTTATTGATTTTGAATGGTTTTGATCTTTCTAAAGACATAAAGTGAAAGCTTATGAAGAAGAAAAAATAACATAAGAAATACATATTTTAAGATAAAAAGAAAAAAAAATAGAATTTAAAATTGGCTCATTTTTGTCTTCAAGAATAAAAAAATACTAATGAAAATATGAATATGCGCCATACTTGATGACGTAGCCATCACGTAACAATCATGCATAAAATAGACAAATCTTTGATAAGACTATCCTCAAGATTTTTGTTTACGTTATTCTATTGATATTATACGATATTTCATTCTTAATGAAATAGCCATTACATCGTAATCACGTGACTGAACAAATAGTTCTTGCAGTATGCACCACTGCTGACAAACAATGAAATCCGACCTTTGAATTGTTTGATTTTTACACTTGCAATAATAAACGGAAACGCATGCACATGTGTAAGAATATTTTTGAAGTATAACTATTTAATGTTATTTACTTAAACTACGTCCAATTTTCAAAAGTTGTAACCGTTAGAAACGCTTTCGCTTTAAAACTTACAATAATTCACTTGCATTACATATTGAATTATTATAACGTATTAAGTAAAAGATACAGTTAAACCTTGAAAAAATAGCGAAAATCGGTAAATATATACGTCATTTTCTCCTCCCGTGAAAACTTTTTAATCATTTGTCAGAGCTTTAAAGACTGGAAAGCCGTAATAACATAGGAAATAGATTATCCGTATCAACTTTCTGGCTGTAGTATACACGAATGCATCCTAAAATGCAACTCAATCACTCAAATACGCATTTGCAGTTCATCATTCAACACGGGCACTATTTTTCCTGTTAGATCATCCGGATCTTGGTCAACCAACCGCATCCTTTTCTTTCTTCAAGTTGATAGGATTTTCATGTATAAGCCCATATCCGAAAAACACGAAAATATACCATATATATCAGGAAATTTGGCACGTCTTAACGTACACTTTACACACTTTAAAATGAATGATTATATTTTAATAGCGTCATATTCTATGTCCGATAAAAAGCACAAACTTTGTTTTAATATGTATTTGCATTAAGCTTTTTTGTATTTCATTTGTGTGGTCTGTGGTTTGATATTGAGAAATTAGCTTGTGGGATCGAAAACTTAATATTTACATGTTAATTATTTTGTATCGATAGATATTTCCTCGAAGGAGCTTGATTCATCTTACTCAAAATGCCTTTGATCATTACAACGATACCGACGGCTGTTTTAAAGAAATGCATAACCACACTTTCATACAGCTATTTAATGGCAGAAAAGACATCGTGGTACTAAAACCTGTCGTAATAAATTGCAACTGGGTTGCATCTGACATAATTTAACTTTTGTAATACCTATTATTATATAATTTCAAATTTATATTTATGAGAGATGTTAGAATTATATATGTTTTTTTTAGATTGAAAGGGACATTTCCTCAAAGAATGTAACTGAAGCAAACAAGGTCGGTGTCATTCACATCTCCAGTTGCTGCTGCTTTACATTCCATTGACGTCCTTAGAGCATTGAAGAAAAAGTGCACCAAAAAGGCATATATAAATCATGCTCACAAATTAACTATTTAATCAAGAAGATATGCAAACTAAACAGTTTATTAGACTGGTAGGATGATATACACTTCTTACCTATCAAGCATATCATAGTACACGGGCTTTGTTATTGTTGTTGATGCTGGTTTTATTTGTCGATGATGTTTCTTATTGTTTTATTGCAATCTGAGCAAACATATTATCTGCCGAGCAGCATATAGGGAACCATAATTACTATGGATTTCACAGTTTTTGTTTTGTTTTTGTTTGGGGTTGTTGTTGTTTTTTGTTGTTGTTTTGTTGTTGTTGTTGTGTGTGTGTGTGTGTGTGTGTGTGTGTGTGTGTGTGTGTGTTAAAGTAAATCGCGTTCAAGTTTTAGTCAATAATTGCACAACAATTGTAATCACTTTCTGGTTCCTGTGGACGTCGCCGTCTTAAAGGTTTTGAGGTCCATTGGTGACCAGAGAGTACCTTCCTTTCAGCCGGTATCTTCTGAATACCTAGATGACCTTCGTTACTGGTTTAGTGATCAGGTCATTTTTTATAACACAATATATCCTCTTGTACTTGTAAAAGTATCGCTCATGAACAAGCAAGACATTTTCCCAACACATAACAGTATACATGCCGTGTGATCACTGCCCAAAGGGACCTTTACGAATACATGTACTCCTTTAAAGTACTGATAACATTATATGATCATAAATCATAAATAAAGCCTACGGTTAAAAGGTTGAAAGGTATTTGACCTAATTAAATTTTGGCGTAAATAAATACATGTAGATGTTGTGTTTTTTTAGTCCGCAATGCATTTCTTTAAACATTTGCAGGATCATATTTGAAATAGACAGTATGGATTCATTTTCCTCTGAAAATGTTCATGATATATAATAAAGCTTTATCTAAAGAATCACAAATCCAACATAAAAACCGTGAAAATATTATTCATATCTGCTTAAACAAATATTATTCTTAAAATAATTCATTGTATTTCCATGGAAATATTGGTGTTTTCTGTACAACAGTGGGGATTACAAAAGTCGTCTCGTGATATAAAATAGCTCTTCATACACAAATTCGCTATCCGGGACTGAGCCATTGTTATGGAATGTGTCACGTGATATAGCAAGCTCCGGTTTCGGGGAAAACGTATTCTATTTTAAACTGGAACTCCCCAAAGTGCGTTTTCCAAGAATAGCGTTTTTCTATGCGATGTGACCTACACTTGCCAAGTTTATTGACTTTACCAGCAAACGACGGAGCGTAAAAAAACTTCTTTTCTTCGACAGTGGACGAACTACTTTAAATAGTAAACTTGGCCGTTAAACAAAGCACAACCCCGAAACATAATAAAAAAAAGAGTATTCTGTGATACTTGAGGACTTTTTAGATGCATTATATTTAAGACTTGTAAATCATTACACAGAAGGGAAACAGGGTGTAGAGAGATTACCCCCAATGAGTGATATCACAAAGATCCACTTCACGCAGAATATTAATAGTTTTATGAAGAGGTTTCTCTCAGATAAAAAGAAAAATATTTAAACATATTTAACTGATTCATTAACAATTAAAAAGAGTGTTAAATGTGTTAATTATATGTTTTAAAACTCTAAAGCCCTGAAGGTCTTATAAACTTTAAAACTTCAAAATCACCATTTCAAGGTCTGGAGTATTTGGAACAAGAAATTTAAAGAAACACGACACATATCCTGAGAAAACTAGGTTTAGATTACATTGGATTTACATGTACTCGTATATTCGGTGTAGGCATTTATGCACTGGATGCTTCTAATATTTGAATAACCCTAAAATATAGATATCGCATGCAGTATACATTTTGTTGTACTTTTAAGTTATGATTGTGCGGATAAAGAAAATTTCATTTGCAGTGAAATCTTTAAGACAATGACATGGATGGGGTCTTGACAGTTTGAATTAGCATATGAAATATACAAAATGGGGTCTAAAAACAGGTATCTTGAAAATGTTATTAAGAGCATTTTGTTCTCGTCGTATTTTATTGCGTAGCCTACAGAAGTTAAAAATTGGAGTTTCAATACCTTGTGAGATTCAAATTATGCACATTTTTTTACCTTACTTTAGAATGTGGATACATGTATGTTATATTGCTATCCTGTGCGATGTAACCATAGCGCTAGAATTTGTTTTAACCCTTTCCCTCATATACTCATTTAAACCTTTCCCTCATATACTCATTTAACCCTTTCCCTCATATAGACTCATTTAACCCTTTCCCTCATATACTCATTTAACCCTTTCCCTCATATAGACTCATTTAACCCTTTCCCTCATATACTCATTTAACCCTTTCCCTCATATACTCATTTAACCCTTTCCCTCATATACTCATTTAACCCTTTCCCTCATATAAACTCATTTAAACCTTTCCCTCATATAAACTCATTTAACCCTTTCCCTTATATAAACTCATTGTAAACGAGCTATTTGCCATTTAAATTAAGACCCTATATTCCAGACGACTCCATATTGAAAGTGTTTTATTGTATTATCTTTTTTTATATTCTGGTTGTTATAAAAACATTAAGAAAGATTAGAATTGTAAATGTTCTTACAGACTTAAATGCTATTCGAATCCAAACTATATTCCATCTGAGAATTGTACAAATGCTATAATCTGAAGAACCATGTGAATTGAAAAAAAAAAATAAAGTCAGCAAATAAACCTTTACAATTATTCAATTGTAATATTATTTGATACTGTTCCCCAGTCTTATTTGATTGTCTCATGCCTCATATGCGAAGGATTTTTAAGCATCCAAAACAAATATCCATATTTAACGATGGCTGTCATTTCATCGGAGACATTCCCAATTTAATTCCGCGTATAAATACTTATTCAAGTGGAAGCATTGTGGCATACCTATCAAATATTAATTTGTTAATTCAAATATTGGTTTGTTGAGTATTTATGTGTATTATTTGTGTTGAAAGCAGAAAATAAACCTTATAAGTTTTGTCCTAAAATGAAACAATCAATTAATTATCGCATTGTTGCAGCTCAACTAACTTAACACTGCATTCTTATTGCTTCTTCTCTTGTACTGTGTAATCTTAATGAAAAAAACTATTTTATAAAACTATAGCATTTTAAGGGACTCCTACTTCCGAAGTTTGTATAACCATTTAAATCCTTAAGTTATGTAATGCTTTAAAGACGATCCCGACAGTTTCTATTATCACACACGAGTAACTTTTACCCTATCACCGGTAATGCATATAAAACAGTTTTCGTTTAAATATAAATGCTAGACGATTGACAAATCAAGATCGAAAATGAATTGAGTTTAATATTTCAACTGGAAATTTTCAGTTCTATTATTAACAGCAAATTTTGAACCGATGTTGGGATAAAAATTGGCGTAATTGTTTATATATTTATCACGATGACTGTCTTTACTTAATTAAAAGAAAATTACTTTAAACGATTAACAAGAACAGAACGTGCAGCGCATTAGCGTTAATCCTGTGAGAAATGTACACAGGATTTGGTAGTAGGTTTACATGACTAAAATATTTATTTAAATAACTATTTATCTACTCCTTAGTAATTCCCCATCTATAAATTTAAAATGTATTTTCTTAAAGAATAAGCCTGTTGACCAATTGTTTTTAAGCTTTCATCTTATAGATAAGTACCTAAATAGTATTCATTAAAAAAATAAGAAAAATGTTTTGGTTTGTACTTTATTCAAGGCAAATGTTTGTTTTAGCCATATATAAGAGTATTTAATAACAGATGGATAAACCCTTAATTTATTTGGTTTCACTTAATTGAATGTTTCACCAATATAATAATACAATCTTTACTAATAAATCGGGATCCATTTGAAGAAAAAATAGCCTTTGTTTTCATAGGTGAAATTTAATCCTAAACTACGGCGATACAGGGTATATCATTAAAACACTCATATTGTGTTTCTAAGGCTGGTGACCCTCTGTTTTTATTTCATATCTTAGTACATCAGATAATGTACGATCAGTATACAAAGAATCAGGAAATTCTGAAAGTTTTTAAAATAAAAATGATAAAGCTGTCGCGATCGTCTTTAAGGGGTTTCTAAATAATTGCAATATCACTTGTGACTCAAGATTAAATCAGGTTTTATAAGCGACTGCCGTTTTAAAAAGCCATTTACCTTTGCCAAGTAACAACTAGTTGAGACAATAATACAAGGGAGATAATATGAGGGCAAAGACGCTCGGCGCTTGTTACATTATATCGTGTTTTCGCTCTTATAATGGCAATACGCAAACGTTTGCACTATCTTTTATATATCCCAAAATGTAAATTGAATGTTCATCTTATTTAAGGCTATCTGTATATCTGATATTCTTAACCGTAATATATTCTACGACTTTAAGATAAATCGGAAATACAATAGGAATCGCGCAATGGGATATTGGATATGCTGCAAAGAGTATTATTTGTTCGTGGTGTGAAGATGTATTCTCTTTTAAATAAGCAATAGCTATCATACGTATACGTCTTTTGTTATGGTTTTTTTTTTTTTTATTTGTTTTATGTTTTTTTGTTGTTGTTGTTGTTTTGTTATTGTTGTTGCTGTTGTTGTTGTTTTTCACAAAATTATTTTGGTTTTATCTTCATCTTATTACATTTCTCGTAACTTTTATATCACGTGTGAATATTTTTAGAAAATGTATATTCTTGTGTATTTTTTTACCTTCGACCTTGAAACTCGTTAGGTTTCAAATTTGTTTGTGATAAGTGATTTCGGTAAGGGGTACAATTGGAAATTATATTTCACACTGAAAGAGACATTGAACCATTCTGTTACCTTCTTACTAATTTACTAGTCACTATTTATGATATCTGAGAAAAGGGAGGAGAGGCTGACTGGGAATTTCGGACTGAAATTTTCTTTCAAAAACCGGAAACAGACAACGAGGTTATTCTTCTGCAATCTTTATCCTGGCTTCTGTTTCCCTTACATCGCCACATATTATCCAATAAACATAAGGCCCTGGGTTTCTATTCACAAAAAAGAGTTTTTGGGTTCGTATACAGAAAAGTCATACTGCACAGGGTCACAGCTGTTGCAAGGCTGTGAAGATTGTCAAGGTGTTTTGAAACAAAATAAAGTTGTTTGCAACTAGTTATGACCTGCTTTTGTCCAAACTTACTGTAAATCTATGTCAAGTAAATTTAAGATGTTTAAATTTTATTTGGTCAATTTCAGCTTTCTTTGGATGAAATTTAAGATTCCTTTTAGGTATTCTTCATCGTAAATGTCCAAAGTAATTAGTTCTAAATGAGGTGCTAGCAAACGAAAGTATAGATCACGCAGTGTAACAGACACTTGCTTACAATGTAGGATTTAATCCTTATTCAAGAATTATGGGACAGTCCTTATGAAATGTCTTTTCTTGTCTTTTTTTTTTCCTTTTTTTTTCTGGCGGGGTGGGGGCGGCGGATTGCATTTATCTTCCTACTAATGCAATTCATGGTGACTAAGGAACGTGTTTTAAAACCGCTGTTATTAAATGTAATCATCCAAACAAAATATCAGCCTACGTTCTTTTTTCTCATAAAAAGTATAATCAGAAGTTTTGTAGCCGTCATAAAAAATCTATACAACCTTTCGGAATACTTTGTTTTCTCGACAAATTCGATACCATAATAAAGATTTTTCAAAATTGCTAAAACTTTTTTTTCTTTCAACCAGATGTCTTATTATCACAACATAGCCTGGTGTGAAAATCAATTTAGGGAATGTAGGAGTCTGCACGAACGCCAAATAAAGGTTATATACTTGCAAAACATATGAATGTTTTGTTGTTTGCTTCGTCTTTTGACCAGCGGGAGGTTTGATAAAATAATGTTCCCCAATAAAAAGTATGCAATCCTGTATATATAAAGTAACATTTTATTGATTATCAATATAAATATAATGAAATATATATAAAGATAATTTTGTGATGGTCCCCATTATTTATACTGGAGATTTATACGGAAAAGAGAATTATCTGTCCGATCATTTATCCGTTATTCCGTGTCTATATCCGTAAATAATTCTGTTAGTCATGTCTAAATCCTGAGTTGGATAAAACTGTATTCACATCAAAATGAATAATGCGGTTTCTGGTGTTTAATGTGAGTTTTTATGTCTCAAAAAAGTAAAATTATTTTAACGTTGCTATTGTTGTTCCTTTATTTCTTAACTGACTAAGTTATTAACACATTCTAAGCGGAGTACAAACTTGTGTTTGTTTTGCTTCTCGCCATGATCATCCATTTTGGGAACACTTTGGGAAAAAAGTTTCTTAGACAAATAGAATGCGCATTTATTTTATCAAAATCAATTTTTAAAATCAAAAGAAAATGTACGATGTTTTACATTTCACGAAATGTCAATATGCTGTCAATTGTACATTGACTAGTCGCATTGGTCGGTTTGGAGTTCCGATAGTTCAGTGGTATATTTGTTAAAATGTTTGTTATGCATTACATGTGTACTTACATTTATACAATAATATATGGTGGAATCCTGTTGAAGAAGCATCATTACTAAAGAATTATTTTTTTCTAATTTTCATATAAATTTTTATTATACCGCTATTATTTCTAACAAAATACTAGAGTGTTTCAAACAAGAACAAATTGATTTTTTATAGTCAATGTTTAATCTTCACCTTATGTGGCTTCCAAAACCAAATTAAATCCTGCTCAATCTTGGAAAATATTGCAGTTTCTTAACACTATGGTGACACGGAGATATTATTTCTGTCTAGCTTAAAATATTGTTTTAGTTGCAAAAATGTGTGGTTCAAGAAAAAGACAACGTGAATTTCAGAGATATTTGCTATTCCATTAGAAGATGTGGAATATAATTGTTTTACCTCAAAACACACACATTCACAAAATAAGAAAACATTTTTAGAACGTAGGGAAAATGTCCGCCAGCTGGATTCGATTTGCGGATCTTTACTGATAAGGCTAAGCCTACTAATCAGAGAACAATTTATTAAGCAGCTCGTTCACAGATGACCGGTAGAAATGAAACAAAAATTTTCTTCTATTCTTCCTCGTTAATATCGATGAAGTCTTTGTTTCCTGACACATAAACCGGGCAAGTGTATGTTATATTGCACGTGAAAACGCCATTTTCGTGAAAGCCACTTCGGCGGAATCGGTTATATATAAAACACGGTCTCCACGAAGATGGTGCTTGCTGTACCATGTTACACGTTCCGCAAGATGGCGTCTTCACCAGTTCCGAGTAGCGATTTCGTAAGTTCAGCCTTTAAAGTTAGCGCATGTGCAGAGAGTGAATTATGTTTAGACAAGCTACGGCAAATAAAAATTGAAAATTTAGATATAGGTTTTATAATTTAGATAAAGTTTCCATACGGTTTGTGACACTATTGTCTGTGATGGAGAACCCATCCATTTTTTTAACAACCATGGATGGTTGTATTGGGTGACCATGCGTCTGTAGATGGGAATTGATAGACGTAATATATAAATATAGTTAAAATCAATTCATGGTCAATGACCATCTGTGAACAAGCTGCTTTAATGTCCAGAAAATACGGATTTCTCGATTTCAATTCCTTTT
The DNA here is from genome assembly GCA_021229015.1 of Solen grandis. NCBI lineage: Eukaryota > Metazoa > Mollusca > Bivalvia > Adapedonta > Solenidae > Solen > Solen grandis. Next base: position 67,883,900 of record CM037777.1, read on the forward strand.
TACGAAAGCATGAAGCTTTGTCTAGTTGGATAAGCAACAAAACAAATAATTGATATCTGGTTTCCAGAATGAATGTTTTTGACAGAATGTGAATCTTCCTATATTACGGTGGAAACACATCGTTCTTCTCCCGATGACATTTAACAGTAAACCAATGTTTCCAGTAAGCAGTCTTTTTCCAGAAACTGATTCAACCCTGCATTTTATCACATTATTATATTATTTATCATATATTATTCTTCCTTAGACAAATCAAAAAATAGCTGAATTAATATACAATATGGTATGCTTAGTAAAACTTATGGCAACACATGTTGTCCTATTAGACTTGAATTTATTTATTTTCAGAACGACAGCCCATTAACCAATTACAAGATAAAAAATACGATCGTTTAAAAGAACTTCATACAAAAATATGTCAATAGAATACGTAGATAGTCGCGAAATAACACCTGGCTTTTTTGTCTCCTAGCAACTGAAAAAAGAATTGATTAGATAACTGAAATGATTTTAAAAAAAAACATATTTCCAGCCTCTGAATCCAGATTTAGATCCTATACAGATAAGGAGATTTACGTGCATTTAATTACAAACCTCATTAAATGTAAATATTGGTATATAGACAATTATATATTCTCATTCTTTATTTATTTATTATTAAAAAATACATGAAATTCGTGTTTGTACACGTCTTTGTTTGCATTTGTTTAAAGGCATATGCCTTATTGAATTTTCATCGTACTGAATTTATAAAACTGCATATGCCTAACACTCATTATGAAATATAATGTATGGACTTGTTTGTATATAAAAATATTCAAGGATCTATACTTAAATGAGTTTATTTCAGTTGATGTTTTTCCTACCCGTCAAAGGTTTTTTCGTCGATACCTTCAATTATCTGGCTCCACAACTGGGTATTTTTAGTATGGCACAACCACTAATAGGTCCTTTTTTTTTTTCGGAAAAATATCATCTGCTGGATTCCCGTCTATTAAATAAGAGTGTGACCGATAATTGACAATATAAATTTGAATACCCCGCCTTATAACTCGGGAGGGCATGTATTGATTAAAAATCTGGAGTAATTATTTTGTAAAGGAATCAGGGCTACCAAACATATACGAGGTGCCTTGAACATTGTCTTCTTTTTGGGAAATGGTCTGGTAGATATGTCACTTTGTCAGAAGAGTTCGATAAAACGAGCGTTTGATAAATATCAGATATGTAATTGTGAACGAGCTATACTCTGCCAGAATCATTAGCTAGATAGATGTCCTCTCTCACGTTTATTAATTGAAAGCACATCGGTGTTCCCGTCCCATTTATCAGTCTGGGTTACATATTGGGAAAACTGACCTTATCGCAAGTTTGTATACTTCTGCCACATTTTATAGGAAAGTAGCATTCATTTTGCTGTCAAACAATTCTATATAGTCATAATTAAATTAATGTTCTGGGGGATTCTGACGTACACTGTTATAGTATATCGTTTATGTCACGTGATAATTAAACCTTAAATCTTGATTATTAGTGTATTCGTTATCAAATGTGGACGTCATGGTTTGTTTTAGGAGGAACTTTGTGAGTGAAAGTTCTGATTAATCTAGTACAGTTCCTTTATTCCCATCATACAATACACATTGTATGTAACATGTGTGAGTGAAAGTTCTGATTAATCTAGTACAGTTCCTTTATTCCCATCATACAATACACATTGTATGTAACATGTGTGAGTGAAAGTTCTGATTAATCTAGTACAGTTCCTTTATTCCCATCATACAATACACATTGTATGTAATATGTAAGTAATTAGGATAGGGTGTGAACGAAAGCATGGCTTCAATGTTTCTCTATAAAACATTTAATTTTAAAGTTCCTTATTGGCAAAAAGCAATTGTGAAAATGTGATTTACAAGTCATCTAGATAAGTTTCGTAGATTAACATGAATGAGGTACACATTAATATCGGATATGTTTCCTGTTTAAGAGGTGAAATGTTTGTATGCAACATTACTCCAGTATTTTCACATTTTGCAAGACATTACGATATCTCAATTAGAATAATACATGTGTATGACTAATTTAGTGTTATCGCAACGCTCGTCTAAAAGAAAAAATAGAAAATGCATCCTTGGCTAAGTTTGTTTCAATCTTCATAGCGTGAAAGTATATGTATAACAATCTACATATAGCGCAAATCCCATCGATAATACAACCTATATATTTCATTTACAACCTATATATTTCATTTACAACCTACATATTTCATTTACAACCAACATATTTCATTTACAACCTACATAAACGTAACAACCCTAAATTTAGGGCAAAATCAGACAACCACTTTATATAGCGTAAAACGTTATAGCGTTACAACATTAATACGACACGAATCGCACAAAAAAAAAACTGATATACTTATTTATATATATGTATACATATCTGCAGCTAATGTTAATGTTTGTATAAACTTGTAAATATTACTTGCTATGTGTAATTCCATATACACGCACATGCTTTTGTACACTCATACGCAATCATAATCACGTGCTCTTACGCACGCATTTACGTATGCAGTAGCGGACTTTAACGTGTACATTTATGCACACCTTCATGCACGCTTACACTGTTTCTTTGTATAATTAAAGTCCGATATTATTCGTGACCATATAGAAACTCTTATGCTTCGTTTCGATGGTTTCGCGTTTATATGGTTGTAAACCTTATTATACATGTATATATGGCTTACCCTTCTGGCTGGACAAGTTGTTTTTGTTTTGCTTTTGTTTATTGTTTGTTGTTTTTTTTTTCAGTAAGGCTGTGGTAATGATAATATGTCATGAGCAAACTATGTTGTAGCGTTTTTTTTATTATTTAGGCTTAAACATGTCTGTATTGTATAATATTTGCATTTGTATGTTCTTTGTCAATTTGTCTTTATATGTAATCTTCAATATTGAAGGTATATATATATATGAATGAATTATATATATAATTTATATATAACCTATATATTATTGAAAGCGTAAAGAGATACCCACCTCGTTCATATTTTCCTTCTTTCATCGATAGGTCCTTAGGGTTGCATGTGGATATTTGTCAAAAAAAATGATTTCATGTCGGATGGATTTTTTGTGTGACGTTTGACCACTATTACAAAATACAGGGGCTAAACTAGTAGTAAATGAGATATTACATTAAAAATTGCATATTTCAAAATATATCAATTTCCGCTTATGTAATATAAAAAAAAAATCCGCAAAATGGAGGTAATCTTACATCTTATATCCGTGAGTAGTTAAAAAACAAACATTGCCGTTCGATATGTAATCGTGTTTTCATCAATTTTGATGTGAAATAAAACCGTAAAACATCTAAATGGTCAACTTAAAATGTACATTAGGTCATTTTGAAAATAAATGCCAAATGTCAAATTTGGGTGAATCTTTCAAAATAGTTGAACATAATTACGTTGGTATGCAAATGTGATTTAGATTTATTCAAGGAAGTTAGCTTTGGGTTTTGATTTCACAATGTTATATTTTGGGATTCATGCAAAACTAGTCTGCCATAGATCATTTGAAATCAGACAAATATGGTTTTATAGGGATTTTCAGGCTAAGGCAATATATGGTTTCCGATTGAGTTATGGCGTGTAAATGAATTGAAGCACGATTGTTCAGAGTGGATATATATTGCGCCAATAATTCTGTTTTAACTTGCGGTCAGATGTGTGTCCGGATGCAGTATGTATGCTTATTCAGTTTTAGATTATATTTAACTTTCTCTTTCCACTTAAAAAAATTCAAGACTGGACGCAAATGCGAAATCAAACTCTAAAATTGCAATAACCAGGCATCACATGCGAATCTCGATCACAAATTTCTTGTCCCTGTAACTTATTGCAATGTAACCAAAATTAAATTAAGTTTTGAGTTATTATCAAAATATGTCTGATAAAACCCCTCATTTGACAATAGATTAGCTTGCAAACATTTACTTATGTCATCAAGTTTGGTTATCATACGTAGCGTATTTTAGAATGTTATTATAACATAGTTTTACTACATTTGACCCGTAGATATGCTAAGGCAGGTACCAACTGCAACTGAAAAGCGAAGGAATCGATTTCAATAAAAGTTCGCCTGAGAACAATGTGCAAGTACAAATATCTTGTTTAATCAGTGCATTAAATAAGTACATCCGCACCTGCATCACCAGTACACTTGGAACATCGAGTTATTTTCAACACTTACCATAGAAAAAAATCTGATTATTTTTAATACAATCTGTATATAACGCTTGTTTTTCAATGGCCACAGTTCAAGTAACATAAATCCGGCTAGACGGCAGCCACATCAATCTGCTATTATTTTCATTAAGTTAAATTTAATTCTAAGACAAATGATTTCGCCCTGCCGTCGCTATAGTACTTGGCAGTACATAAAATTTAATGGAAATAATCAAACGGCAGACTGCTTTCTTTCAATACCAAAAGAAAAAAACACATTACAAAAAATGAATAACACCCCAATATTCTATTGGATTTCTTTATGACATTAAATGTAAGGGTTTTATTTCTTTTCCGAATCTTGAAAGCAAAAATATCAGATATATATTTTAACCCTTTCCCTCATAGAGGAAACTATGAAAAGACCTATGCGAACAACATAAAACCAGATCAGCCTGCGAGTAACTCGCAGGCTGTTCGGGTTTTATGCTGTTCGCTGCTCCTCAGTGGTCTGGAAATGAGGATTTTGTAATTAAATTTGGTAAGGTTTAACTGTGGTTTTCTGCAGATCAGACTTTATGTGGCACATATTGAGTGCGTCAAAATGAGTCTATATGAGGGAAAGGATTAAATGAGGTAAATTGAAAACCAATTTCAATGACTGTAGACAAATAGATGATCAAAATCTTACAGCTAAACCATAATCATATTTATTTTTGACCACTGTTTCGAACGGTTAACCATACGAGGGTGGATGATTGGCTATTTTTATTTTTATTTTTATTCGTTACGTTGGGTACCATCTTGTAAAATTATACTGTGCCGCTAATTGATAGATGTGGAATAAACTGAAACAACCAAAAGGGAGCAACCGTAACTTCTAGCACAAATTTTGATGGCCGGCGAGTTGCGAATCTGAAGTCGTATTTGTTTTATTGAAAATAGAGGAAAATCAGATGTGATATTGTTTCTATGGTGTACAGTGGATGTTGGGAGTGCATAGTTAATATAAAATTGAGCATCCTGATTGACTTATTAATCGCCTTCATGATCTTCAGACAACGGGTGATATTTATGTTTCTATGTTCGTAATTAGTTAAAAATTGCAAATTACGTATTAATGTTAGCACATGTGGGCATATAGAACAGTATTGTAGCGGCAAACCCTTTGCTGGCACTCAGTCGGGGACCTTCATGTTCAGATATGTAATTGACATTGTCACAAACAAATGATAACGTTTCCAACACAGATGTTGACATCGGTTAAGGTTGAACATACAATTGTACATACAGATTTAAACCATATCCTGTCATCTGATGTACGTGACGTAATTTACACTTTGTGCAAATAGATCAGATGTGAATATACTTGTGTTAATTTGTTTGGGTTCAATATCCATCCTATAGTATTCAGTTCAGTTGGGGACTGTTTCTACGTGAGACATATTTAATGCTTCCTTGCTGCGATGCCAATCCCGGACACATTATCCTAGAATTGGGTCACTCGGGTCTTGTAAGAGATATATAAACATGTTATTAAGGACGTATGTATGTATGTACATGTATATTGAGGATTGGTGATTCTAATGCTACCATAACTTGTGGTCTAACCTTTTTTGCTTATATAAGAAATATTAACTAGAACAATCATATCATTATTCTTGAAACTATATATTTTTTATGTGTTTGTAACTACGTATGCAAGATGGATAGTGTACTGTTAGAAATTTTGTTTATGTATGTTTAAACTATGTAAGCAATATATTGACATTTAAGCTTATATAATCCATACTGTACTACTATGATCATTCGACAGGGACATGTCTGAGATCAAAGTATCAGCCATTGGCGATCTTGGATTGTTTCCCGGCTGCCAAATAATAAAACTGTTAAAATAGTCACGTAATATGCCCCTTGATCATAAAATGGTCTGACCCGGTGTCAGGATATGCCAGTGAGTGTGATATCAAGCAACATGTCTACGACTTGATAACGTTGCAAGATATCACTATATGAAATGTTCCCAAGTGGTTAAAATGATGTCGATAGGGCGTTAAAACCTAGCAAAAAAGTCGACAAAAGCATCCATCAAAAACATTTTTTCAATAACTATATTAACTGACGTTCGTGAAGTAAGCGGTCAAACGGTCTGCCGACCTGGCGGCGTGAACACAGCGGGCTGGCGGAGTGAATACAGCGGCCTAGCAGCCTGGCGGCGTGAACACAGCGGCCTGGCGGCTTAAACACAGTAGCCTAGCGGCCTTGCGGCGTGAACTTAGTGGTCTGGCGGCTTGGCGACGTAAACTTTGAACAAGCCTTTCTTACGATTCTTGGATCGAAGAAAAGACATACCAATTCATTATAAAACTGCATATACACTATAGCCTATTAAATGTATTTAAACTAAGTTCATCATTTTATCTGGCATAAAAACCCTTACTTTTTATTGTAAGATGACTCAATGTGAAAGTGTTTGGGTTTTTTTTTTTTTTGTTGTTGTTGTTTGTTTTTGTTTTTCATCCTAAATTAGTATACTATCTTTCTTAAAATCTAAAGGTTCCCTACCATATTAGATAAATCTACCATCGAACAATACTTCTAAATTTACTTGGTTATCGATAAGTTCACATTTATGATCGGTTACATCGACTTTTTCCGGTAACCTCATCCACCGCATATTACGATAAGAACTTTATTCAGCATGTACACCGGGATCAGTTGCCTCCTGACGCCGGATGAGGATATGTTTATTTTTTTAAGAACGTATTGTTAAAGAAAGCAATTTATACCTTTCGGTAAATAGTCTGACAGCAGGGTCATCAGCAACAGCTGACAGCTACTGTAAAATCATTTATTTTCGTTGACATTAAATTTCGTGGAATCTGTGATTAAATCAATTTCGTTGGTACATATATTCTTGGAACCATGTTCTAGAAAACATGAGGTTTATGAAATAAACAGTTTTCGTGGGGATAAATATTCGTGGATAAAACCATCCACGAGATCAACGAAAATGAATTCCCCACGAAAATAAATGATTCTACAGCATGTTATTTGCTTGAATACTTTCTATTTTTAAAATTACCGCTGTGCTTTTATTTCTCAGTCTATATTATTGAAATCTATATTTTATTGAACAGTTTTTATGAATAATTTCAAATTTGATAAATTTAATGTTAAAAACTTTATAACCCTAAAAGTTACACTGTTTACTATGTTTAAGGATTAATCAAAACTTGTATTCCCTTATCGGTGAATACTTAGGATGATATATTAAGCTCAAAAGATTGTTCCAGATGTGTCGACTATAAACCCGTATACAGCTTACACCAAATACAGCTCACCGTAAGCTGTAAACGTTAAGGTGCTGCATATCGACGTATATAGCTCATTTCTGAGAGATGATGATCCTCATCATCATTGTCGTCGTCAGCATCATCATCAACACAGTGTTGCGAATTTATGTAGTTGTTGTTGCTATCATTGTTGCTGATGTTAATATGTTTATTGTTGCTGCTTCTGTAGTTGTAGAGGTAGTATTGGAAGTGTTGTCTGTATTTCTGTGTGTATGTCTGTCCGCCAGTCCATCTGTTCGTTCATCCTTTAATCGCAGTAATGTTTCATATTAGAAAAAATACAGGTGTCATATTTTTACCGTGGATTTAAAACTTTTAGGGGTTGGATCTGAGGGGGTTGGGGTAGGGGCTCAGTTCAGTTCACTTGGAGGAAGGATCATAATACTAAGACAGGGGAGGGGTGAGGATCGTAGACATGTGGCATAATACCACAACAAGTCACATTCACCTGACACCCGGCCAACCATTCCTGTAACTACACTGATATATATGCTGAGCGCCAAGGGAGCTACCAGTACAATATTTAACGAGTTTGGTGTGACGCGGTAGGGGACCGAACCCACAACCTCGCATTTCCGAAAAGGACGCTCTAACCACTTGGGCACCGTGGACACTACTAAATAAGTTACCTTCATTTGAGAAAAAAAAATATTGTTATCGTCATCATTACTAATAATACGACTACAGCAGTACTACTACTGCCACTGTTACTGTACTAGATCTACTTCTACTTCTATTATGTCACGTGTTTACGACGTGATACCGCAGTGCGGCAACACTATATTAGTCTCATGTAGACGAAAGTCCCCAAATGACTGAAATAATGTTGGTGGGACGTTAAATCCAAGCAAACAAACAAACTACTGCTACGTTGAAGATTATGATGGTGCTAATGTCGATCAAGTTTAATCACAATTATGTTTAATACTGGTCATCAACCATTTGACCTATATACGTTAAGATGAAGGACCTATTTCAAAAATGTATGCCCATATCCAACATATATAGCTTATGTAAGCTGTAAACGTTATTCAACTAACGAATATAGCTCACCGTAAGTTGTAAACGTTCTCAACCGACGTATACAGCTAGCATGTAAGCATGTAATACATATTAGAGTGTTTCATACAGTTTTAAGTTGTGAATTATAAATATATTATATATTTTAAATAATATTATTCTTTCAAAGATCGTCAGAAGGTTTTCAGCAACGTATCTTTGACAGAAAGATGTCAAAATTCAAGTATTAAGACGTAAAATGCATGTTTAGAGAGGTTCACACAGTTTTCATACATAAATAATAAGAATTTTCTTAATCATATACATATTAGTTTCAGACCGCCAGGCTGGCAGAAGACTTTCAGAGGCCTTACGGAGGATATGTATAATCCGCCATAAAATGCATATTTAAAGGGGTTCTGACAGTTTTCAGGCGGTCGTATTTTTTTTTCCATTTCACATGATATTATTGTTTCAATACTGGTCTAGCGGCATTACTGAGGAAATATATCTTTGACAGAAAGATCAAAAATCATGTTTTCAGTCGTAAAATGCATCTTAGAGAGATTTCAAACAATTATCTGTCGTATTTTTTTCATTCTATATTCCAATATTCGTCAGCATCCTCTCAGTGGTCTATGGAGGATTTTTTTTTCTTCAGAAATATATTAAAAATCATGTATTCCGCCGTAAAATGCATATTTTGAGAGGTTCACACAGTTTTCATCCATAAATAATAAGATTTTTTTTTAAACCAAAATATTTAAGGTTCACACATCTTTGGATGAAAACTAAGATTTTTTTTCTTTTAAATCAATATTTAGTACTACGCCGCCATTTCGCTAGCATCCTTTCAGTTGCATTACGGTGGAAAATATTTCGAAACACTGAAATGCAGACATTTTCTTAAATTCTTCATCAGTATATGATATTAAACAAGCTAAATCCTACAAGGCTGCCAGTCCTTTAGTATTCAACCAGCCTTTCTGTCGTTTTACAAACATAAAAATATTCAGAAAAATCATTAAAAATAATTTCAATATGAACTGTAAAATTAGGTTTGACTTAAATGAAATGCGAGAAAATACATAAAAATATCACTTTCTTAAATATCCATGATAATTCACCATCATACATGAAAAGAATTTTTTTTTTTTTGTAATACTTATACCATATTTACATAAGAATCACGAATTAATGATAAAAGAACGCTACTCTTTTACGTTTCAGAGTTCACGCCGCCAATCCGCCAGACCACTGAGTTCACGCCACTAGACCGCTAGGCCGCTGTGTTCACGCCGCTAGGCCGCTGTTTTCACGCCGCTAGGCCGCTGTGTTCACGACACCAGGCCGCTGTGTTCACGACGCTAGGCCGCAAGGCCGCTGTGTTCACGCCGCCAGGTCGCTTACTTCACGAACTGACTAAGTGGTGTATACTGAGGTTCGTTTTATGAATGTGATGCTCTTACCATTCAGCCATATTGACAAAAGGACCAGTAGAGTTACTGTACATATCCTTCCAGAACCCCTTTAGTTGGAGTCTTAAAAAAAAATCTTCTAATTTAAACACAATGGATTTTAACCTTAATTGAGATGCAAGAAAATCCCATTAGATGACCCTCATATTATCTGGTAGCTCGGCTCTGATGTTCGGTTCTCCTTGTTAATTATGTGTTTACGTGGTTGTTATTCAATAATTTGCTTCACTTATACAAAAATAGCCTATCCATTTAGCTTCTGTTTCAAGAAAGGGAGAATGCGTAATATTTCAAAATAGTTTCGATGTCAAATTACATTATTTTCTTGGAAACGGTTTTAGTGATCGCAGTAAGGCCGCACTTTATTAGTCCCGTGTAAACAAAATTAAAACCTTCAAATGACTTAAAGTCTGTCGGTTGGACAGTAAACCAAAGCAAATAATCTACCTTTACCTATCTGACACACATCCCATCTGAGATCTATTTAAATGTTCACGCGTTTCTGTGGAGGTTTCAAAACATGTAAATTTGAACTAAATAAATCGCACGTGTATGTCTGAACTATCTAGATTTATGATGTCAGTTATAATTATTGACGTGCCTTACCTACGGGGGTCTTAATTACGACCGCAGTTGCGTGCTTTGACAGAAATAAATCAGCAACTCCTATAGAGTTCTGTAATTTACTGTATTTAAATAGAAGGGAAATCAAGGTAAATTGAAAACAATAAAGAACATAAAATCTCCCCAATCGAGACAGCACCCTGGATCTTTTCACCTTCCCATTATCAAATAATAACGGATACGCTTTTTATTAGGTTGGCTTGTCTCCCATCGAGGTCTTCGTTATTGATTATTATCATTCAATATTGACTCCATTATAAAAGACAGCGGGACGCTGTCGCGGCAATGTTTGAACATTTCGTATACATCAAAATCAAAATTATGAAATACAGTAAAACTCTGATGATGTACTTATTGGACGCGGGTCTGGCCATTTTAAGTTTTTTGTTTTGTTGTTGTTGTTTTTTTTTTCCTGTTGTTTGTTTTTATTTGTTTGATTTGATGATGATAAGATTGTTGTTGATGATTGTTTTGGCTTTGGTTTATAGATTGTGTGTGTTGCTTTGGTCGTCGTCATTTTTGTTGTTGTTATCGTTGTCTTAGTTTTGGTGGTGGTGTGGGATGACTCAATGAAATTTGGGCGAATCGTGGGCGCAAACAGTCCTCAGAATTTTGAGTGTCGTGACAACCTTTTTTTAGCTTTTTATTCCCACGATTATCTTGGTAAATAATCTGTCTTATGACAGTCTATGTTTGTCCTACAACAGCTGTATGTCTGTCCTACAACAGTTGTATGTTTGTCCTACAACAGTCGTATGTTTGTCCTACAACAGTCGTATATTTGTCCTACAACAGTCGTATGTTTGTCCTACAACAGTCGTATGTTTGTCCTACAACAGTCGTATGTTTGTCCTACAACAGTTGTATGTTTGTCCTACAACAGTTGTATGTTTGTCCTACAACAGTTGTATGTTTGTCCTACAACAGTCGTATGTTTGTCCTACAACAGTCGTATGTTTGTCCTACAACAGTTGTATGTCAGGCTTACAGCAGTCGTATGTTTGTCCTACAACAGTTTTATGTCAGGCCTACAACAGTCGTATGTTTGTCCTACAACAGTTGTATGCCAGGCTTACAACAGTCGTATGTTTGTCCTACAACAGTTGTATGTTTGTCCTAAAACAGTCGTATGTTTGTCCTACAACAGTCGTATGTTTGTCATACAACAATCGTATTTCTGTCTTACAACAGTCATCTGTCTGTCCTACAACAGTCGTATGTTTGTCCTACAACAGTCGTATGTCTGTCCTATAACAGTCGTATGTCTGTCTTACAACAGTCGTATATCTGTCCTACAAAATAGTCGTATGACTGTCCTACAACAGTCGTGCGATCAGAAGAAGTTGGGTTTAGACAAACAATCTTACGGCTGTAGCAAAGCTATCACAAGACTGTCTTAAGACAGCAGCAAGAATGTCTCAAGGCTGATATATTTCCCTATTCCCTATTATGGTGGAAAGATTCAAGATTTCAAGATTCAAGATTTTATTTGATTAAACCAGAAGGTCATAAGACCCATGTGGTACATACAGCAAGGCGGCTGTGAAGTTAGCTGGGAATTGGGAATTGGGTATTGGGTATTCAATATCCAGCTACAACCGAATTCCCAGCCAGCTGGAAATTGGTTATTCGCGAATTTCCAGCTACAACCGTATTCCCAGCCAACTGGGAATTGGGTATTCAAAATCCAGCTACAGCCGAATAACCAGCTAGCTGGGAATTGGGAATTCATGATTTTTATAATTAAAGTATAAAACAAAGTGTAGGTTGAATACCCAGCTACATCCGAATAACCAGCCAGCTGGGAATTGGTTATTCGCGAATACCCAGCTACAGCCCAATAACCAGCTAGCTGGGAATTGGGAATTCATGATTTTTATAATTTAAGTATAAAACAAAGTGTAGGTTGAATTCCCAGCTACAGCCGAATAACCAGCCAGCTGGGAATTGGTTATTCGCGAATACCCAGCTACAGCCCACCAGCTAGCTGGGAATTGGGAATTCATGATTTTTATAATTTAAGTATAAAACAAAGTGTAGGTTGAATTCCCAGCTACAGCCGAATAACCAGCCAGCTGGGAATTGGTTATTCGCGAATACCCAGCTACAGCCCAATAAACAGCTAGTTGGGAATTGGGAATTCATGATTTTTATAATTTAAGTATAAAACAAAGTGTAGGTTGAATACCCAGCTACAGCCGAATAACCAGCCAGCTGGGAATTGGTTATTCGCGAATACCCAGCTACAGCCCAATAACCAGCTAGCTGGGAATTGGGAATTCATGATTTTTATAATTTTAATATAAAACAAAGTGTAAGTTGAATTCCCAGCTACAGCCGAATAACCAGCCAGCTGGGAATTGGTTATTCGCGAATACCCAGCTACAGCCTAATAACCAACTAGCTGGGAATTGGGAATTCATGATTTTTATAATTTAAGTATAAAACAAAGTGTAGGTTGAATACCCAGCTACATCCGAATATCCAGCCAGCTGGAAATTGGTTATTCGCGAATACCCAGCTACAGCCCGAATAACCAGCCAGCTGGGAATTGGTTATTCGCGAATACCCAGCTACAGCCCAATAACCAGCTAGCTGGGAATTGGGAATTCATGATTTTATAAATTTTAATATAAAACAAAGTGTAAGTTGAATTCCAGCTACAGCCGAATAACCAGCCAGCTGGGAATTGGTTATTCGCGAATACCCAGCTACAGCCTAATAACCGACTAGCTGGGAATTGGGAATTCATGATTTTTACAATTTAAGTATAAAACAAAGTGTAGGTTGAATACCCAGCTACAGCCGAATACCCAGCCAGCTGGGAATTGGTTATTCGCGAATACCCAGCTACAGCCCAATAACCAGCTAGCTGGGAATTGGGAATTTATGATTTTTATAATTTAAGTATAAAACAAAGTGTAGGTTGAATACCCAGCTACAGCCGAATAACCAGCCGGGAATTATATTTTAAATTTAATATAAAACAAAGTGTAGGTTGAATACCCAGCTACAGCCGAATAACAAGCCAGCTGGGAATTGGTTATTCGCGAATACCCAGCTACAGCCCAATAAACAGCTAGCTGGGAATTGGGAATTCATGATTTTTATAATTTAAGTATAAAACAAAGTGTAGGTTGAATTCCCAGCTACAGCCGAATAACCAGCCAGCTGGGAATTGGTTATTCGCGAATACCCAGCTACAGCCCAATAAACAGCTAACTGGGAATTGGGAATTCATGATTTTTATAATTTAAGTATAAAACAAAGTGTAGGTTGAATACCCAGCTACATCCGAATATCCAGCCAGCTGGAAATTGGTTATTCGCGAATACCCAGCTACAGCCCAATAAACAGCTAGTTGGGAATTGGGAATTCATGATTTTTATAATTTAAGTATAAAACAAAGTGTAGGTTGAATTCCCAGCTACAGCCGAATAACGAGCCAGCTGGGAATTGGTTATTCGCGAATACCCAGCTACAGCCCAATAACCAGCTATCTGGGAATTCATGATTTTTATAATTTTAGTATAAAACAAAGTGTAGGTTGAATACCCAGCTACAGCCGAATAACCAGCCAGCTGGGAATTGGTTATTCGCGAATACCCAGCTACAGCCAAATAACCAGCTAGCTGGGAATTGGGAATTCATGATTTTTATAATTAAAGTACAGTCAACTCCCGTTACATCGGCATCCGATACAACGGCAAATTCGGGATCCGGCAATAAAAGTCATGTTACGGATTTCTTTGTTCTTTATTTCTCCCGTTACAACGGCAAATTCGGTTTCCGGCACCGGCAGCAATTTTCGGCAAACCAATCTCCCTTTTATTATATAATCACCTCCGTTATATCGGTAGCCAAACCGACGGCTGATGATCATTGCCGATTATCGCCAGAGGCGTGTATATAGTCCTTAGCTGGTACACTACCTGTTTGTTGTGTATGCAGTTGTTAATTCGCAAGTTGACACGGTATTTACACGGATGATCACAGATGAGCGTTTGTTTACATGTGCCGCATTTCTTAGTGGAGATTTTCATTGTTTGAGAGAGTAATAAAATGGGAAGCCACTCCAGTGTACTTGTGAACAACGGGCCTTTAATTAGACTGAAAACCGTTGTTAGAGATTTAAATAGGTGTTGTCGTCTGTTTTTGTTTCTTTTATACGCGTAAAAACATGCTTTTGATCAAACCTATAGCTGCATTGTTTGCAGATGATATCGATAAGTGGTATTAACTAATGAGGTAATAAGTTGGTTTGTTTATGACACGGATTTCAACATGCCGTTCTTTACCAAATAAGTCGAGTTTCAATCAGCGAGTTGTCAGTTTGTAATGATTTTCAACAAAAGTTAACTGTACCTACCAATCAGAAAATGAAGGGAGAATTTCTTGAAGCGCGATAGATAAAGATATCCAATCATTAAACGCTTTTTATAATTGCTGATTATTTTGGTTCGGTTTTATATTCTTACTTGTATCCTTATTTTCAGCGAAGCCTAAGATTTAATGTAACAGTTTGTGTGAATTGAATCATTATTTTATTATGAAAACACGTACGTCAAAAAGAGTGTAATGTGGGAAATCCAATTGCTTATGTTTCTGCTTGATGATGTCAATGTGTGAATTATTGATAACATAAATTAGATTCGAAAAAAAAAGTGAAATAAAGATGAAAAAAATCTACTTAAAAATAATTAAAAAAATTATTTATCTCAATTGTGTTTGTTGTTGTTCATTCTGTCTAATCCCTTTACGATATAATTATCTTCGTAAAGCTATTATACCTAACCGGAAGTTGTATATACATGTAGCGTTTACACATTTACAGAGTAGGATAAACAAAGAATACGCATTTAGTTTTACAGGTAAAAACCCCGTTTATTTACCAATCACACACATACTCACACATGTTACATAAAATACGAATACTATTTATTCATATGCATCAAAAAACGAATTAAAACCTTATCTTTTATAGTTTATAAAATATCCTTTTACCGAAAGTAACGATAAGGTTGAGTGGGTGGGATAAGTAAAATGGGAAATTTGGGTTTGCTCATTACATCGGCAAATTCGATATACCGGCAAAATTGAGATTTACGAACACTGCCGGTATAACGGGAGTTGACTGTATAAAACAAAGTGTAGGTTGAATACCCAGCTACCACCGAATATCCAGCCAGCTGGAAATTGGTTATTCGCGAATACCCAGCTACAGCCCAATAAACAGCTAGCTGGGAATTGGGAATTCACGATTTTTATAATTTAAGTATAAAACAAAGTGTAGGTTGAATACCCAGCTACAGCCGAATAACAAGCCAGCTGGGAATTGGTTATTCGCGAATACCCAGCTACAGCCCAATAAACAGCTAGCTGGGAATTGGGAATTCATGATTTTTATAATTTAAGTATAAAACAAAGTGTAGGTTGAATTCCCAGCTACAGCCGAATAACCAGCCAGCTGGGAATTGGTTATTCGCGAATACCCAGCTACAGCCCAATAACCAGCTAGCTGGGAATAGGGAATTCACGATTTTTATAATTTAAGTATAAAACAAAGTGTAGGTTGAATACCCAGCTACATCCGAATATCCAGCCAGCTGGAAATTGGTTATTCGCGAATACCCAGCTACAGCCCAATAAACAGCTAGTTGGGAATTGGGAATTCATGATTTTTATAATTTAAGTATAAAACAAAGTGTAGGTTGAATTCCCAGCTACAGCCGAATAACCAGCCAGCTGGGAATTGGTTATTCGCGAATACCCAGCTACAGCCCAATAACCAGCTAGCTGGGAATTGGGAATTCATGATTTTTATAATTTTAATATAAAACAAAGTGTAAGTTGAATTCCCAGCTACAGCCGAATAACCAGCCAGCTGGGAATTGGTTATTCGCGAATACCCAGCTACAGCCCAATAAACAGCTAGCTGGGAATTGGGAATTCATGATTTTTATAATTTAAGTATAAAACAAAGTGTAGGTTGAATACCCAGCTACAGCCGAATAACCAGCCAGCTGGGAATTGGTTATTCGCGAATACCCAGCTACAGCCCAATAAACAGCTAGCTGGGAATTGGGAATTCATGATTTTTATAATTTAAGTATAAAACAAAGTGTAGGTTGAATACCCAGCTACATCCGAATATCCAGCCAGCTGGAAATTGGTTATTCGCGAATACCCAGCTACAGCCCAATAAACAGCTAGTTGGGAATTGGGAATTCATGATTTTTATAATTTAAGTATAAAACAAAGTGTAGGTTGAATACCCAGCTACAGCCGAATAACCAGCCAGCTGGGAATTGGTTATTCGCGAATACCCAGCTACAGCCCAATAACCAGCTAGCTGGGAATTGGGAATTCATGATTTTTATAATTTTAATATAAAACAAAGTGTAGGTTGAATACCCAGCTACAGCCGAATAACCAGCCAGCTGGGAATTGGTTATTCGCGAATACCCAGCTACAGCCCAATAACCAGCTAGCTGGGAATTGGGAATTCATGATTTTTACAATTTAAGTATAAAACAAAGTGTAGGTTGAATACCCAGCTACAGCCGAATACCCAGCCAGCTGGGAATTGGTTATTCGCTTTGTTTTATACTTAAATTATAAAAATCACGAATTCCCAATTCCCAGCTAGCTGGTTACTCGTCCACGCTCAAAACTAATTGTTGTGGGATATGTTTGAACAAGAACACGCAGACGACGCCACAGACGGCCCATGTCTTGCCATATCAATTGAAGCATAATATGATATACTTTCATGCTATCGTGTGTATTCAGCCAATGGCTAACGGGTATTTCATTGATTCTTCGATAACACGACACGGGTTCGATCCTAAGTCGGCATGGTGTTAAATAAGAAAGCTGTAGAATTGTTTCTTCCCATGGAAACGCCTGCAACTATGACAGTGAATATATTTTATGACCGAAATCTCTTAATTGATTTAATATAGACATAACTCATCCCAGTAATGTGACACAGTAAAGCATAAACGTGCTCGTTATAAAAAAAAGTAATATATCTCAATACATTCGTCTGGCAGTTTGACATTCGAAGCGGTAGGTAAGTAAGTAATCTGGAATAGAATACGCTGCATGTTTTTATTTCTTACTGATACATACACAGGTGGGATATCAAATTATTGAGTAATACTGGCGCAGGTGCGTGCCGAAAATAGGCCGTCAGCTGCGTATTGTTATGCGTGAGGTTTGTTTGTTTGTTAGTGTGTTTAGTGTGTTGGGTTTAACGTCTGTCTCACCGACAGTATTTCAGTCATTTGGAGACGATGTCTACTTGAGACAGATATAGGGCTGCCACACTGCAGTATCACGCCGTAGACATGTGGCATGATACCACACCCAGTAACATTATCCTGACACTGGGCCAACCAGTCTTGTAACTACCCTTATATGTTGAGCCCCAAGCAAGTATACGGGAGGTAATTCCAGAGTCGTTTAATATGAGATCCATTACCAACACGTTAAACCAGGTGTCTCTTGTGCTTCTTTCGTCTCTTCAGTTTTCACCAGGTTTGCCTGCATATCATTTTATTCGTCCTTCCTGTGCAACTCCTAGATCATTTTCTCAGTGTGAATAGATTCAGTCCAAAATCAAAATATTTTACATGTATATAAGTGAACAATATTACTAAAGAATGTCAAGGATGGCTGATGACCATTGTTTCATTTATTGTAAGAACTGATTGTAGCAACGTTAATTGTCGTTCTAACACTAAATGTCGCACTTGACGTTATATGTCGCAAGGCTGGCGCTAAATATTGAAACCAACGCTAAATTTCGCTAAATTTCTTAGATTTAAGCTCCCGACATATCATGTGAGCTAGGGGTTACCGGGATGAACCGGGCACGACCGTAAAGGCACAGTCTTTACTGTGCCAGTTTGAGATATAGAAATTGTTTAAGTAGATATGGAGTATATCTCACCGAAAAAATACTAATTTGAAATTATATCATTTTGTGGTTAGATACATTCTATATCTTCGAAAAAACAAATACGTTTTATATTAGAACGTGGAAACAACAACAACGGTGGTGATGGAATAAATAGTTTTGCACAATAAAAGACAGTCTTTTAGATTTCGTTCTCAGAAAATGAATACCCTCTACGTTACATTCACAAACAAAAAAGTTATACAGGTTTGAAATTTTCTTTTGTGTGGAGTACGATAACAATTTTAACAATTTTAGCCATTTCGACAAAATAATCGATACCAAGTCAACGATCTTATTTCAAGCAAAAAATGAATACAAATATGTATATTGTTATTTCTCTTAAAATTGGGGAAATAAAGGCAATTTTCTTTCACCACAGCAGACCGGTGACAGTAGTGATATGAAATATATCACTCACTGCACGTGCAGTGATGATATGAAATATATTCAACCGATAAAACTAAGTCATTCAATGGTTTGCATGAAATAAGTTGGTGTATCCCGGATAGGTGATCTGGAATCCGGCGTACAACTCTAACAGCACCGTTGACCACCAAAATGTTTAACGTATCGAGCCAACAAGAACGATTAACTTTTTTGACAGGCAATAATTAGGTTTTCTTGGCATTTCAAAGACAATTCTCTTGTTTCACAAATATAATTTGAATTTGAAATCACAATATGTTTATCTTATACGTCACTAATTTATGTACTCATAATTCCTTAACTGAGACTTACGGATTGTCTATGGAAAATTGACGAGGATATACGGAATATGCATATAGAGTTTATTTTTTAAATGATATTATTAAAAGGTTCTTTCTTATTTATGCATTGTAGTAACGTTGTTGTCAACGAGTATGTACAGATTGGATCTCGTAACAAATCCGTAGCACACACTTTGCTTTTCTGTCCGAAGAATATTATATTATATACTGCTTTTGGAAACAAAATGAGCCTTTATTATTTTTATTGCTGGTTTTCTCTTTCAAAGACACTTACCGTCTTAGGCCAAAGTATTTTTTATTAGTTTAAACATGTTTAGGTTTTATTCTACATCTATTTGTGAACATACGGATGATTTGAAATAATGTGTATACTCAATATCAAATATGTTCTGCTGTCTCGAAAAGCGGCTGGAAAAAAATAAAAATAAATCACAATTTCATTTTTTTTTAATTTATTCTGATTTTTATTGGATACGACGCTCCTGTTTATAAATATATACCCTTTAACAAAAACATTGGCCGTTATAGACTTTTTTCATGTGTCCATAATACTGTCCGTTATCAAATGAGGACTGAAGGACATTATTGGGGAAAGATGAAATATAAGCTGAGACTTTGAAGGAGAATATGTGTGAAGAGATCAACTTATTTTCTAGAAAGAGACATTGCAGGAGATATAGGAAAGAAAAACGTCGTGGAAAAAAACTGCTAGTGAAGAAAGAGAGTTTTACAGAGAATGTATGAGACGGAGTGACTGTTGTATTATTTGAAGAAAAGAGAGATTTCCGGGGGGGAGAAGAAACATCATGTTTGAATTGAGACCTAAACCGTACAACGGCAAAGGCCGATTGAGTTCGCCTTAAGCGAACGTTAGGGAAAGTCTGCATTGTGCAGAAACTTGGGGCATGACTTCTGTCTCTCATAATCCACACTTTATATACCTCACTTGTAATATCTTTCAAACGGGTATTAAATTGGTTCTACATTCAAATCTTATTTTTTTCTTTTTTCATAAAAATAAATATATTTCTTTGAGCATTTATTATTTCGATTGATTATGTTATATACGGGATTAATTTACCTTACAGAAGCTCAACAAAATACAACTAGTTAACTCAGTAATAACAAAATAGAGCTTATTTTGGTATAATTTTTTTCTAACGAAATGGAATCGTTTTATTAAACAGTCCAAGGATAATGTTAGGTGTTCTATATCCATCTATGGTGCAGTGGTATCGGCTTTGTCTACCACTACTCTCAGTATTACTCCGCGTGGGTTCGAAACCCTGAGGTAAAAATCAAAATTATCTGACTGTATATTTTATTGGCTATTTAACTTAATTTATTACTTTGTAATAATATTATTCTATTTTAATCGTTCATTCACTATGGAATGCTTTATTTTTTTTTAGATTTGTATGGTGGCATATTTCTGCCAGCCACTTATCCACTTAGCTATGTTGAAACTTTTCTGAAAAAAATGTCACATAGTCAGTTTGTATCTGGCAAGTAGAAAATTTTCGTGTTATCCTCTTAGGTATCTTAACAGAAATATGCCACCATAGATTTGGACATGGGGCCGCATAATCAAAAAAGGGAGCAACAACTCTTATTATTGTAATCTAAAAACATGTAATATGTTTGGAAAAAAACACACACTATGTAAATCAAGTAATTGTATAAAATAATGTAAAAAAATGACAAGATTTAAAATATGCAAGTCATACATCGTTAGTAAAAAGAAATTCGACATATCTACTGGGTATCTGATAACTTTTCCCTAAACTCGTAGGCCGAGGATTTAAAACTTGGTTAACGGACCTTGCAAGCAACCTGATTCATTAAAGCTCAGAAAAAAAGGTTTTGAAAGATGTTTTGTGCCTTAAAATATTCAGATTTTTTTATACATATCGTCAACTTGAAAAATCAATGAAACTGCAGTTTAATTTTTTTTTTTTTTTGTATATTTTATTGAACAAAAGACATACAATCCATGAGTTCACATGTATAAAATGATTTATGAAATAGCTAGACAATTCCGGTGATAACATAACACGTATACAAAGAAAACACAGACATACACGCACACTTTCACACATTGTTACATACATGATATTTAAAGAATTTGTCATCATAATATATGTGTAAACTGATTTTAAATTTATATAAAGTAAATACGTACAGATTTTCAACCAGAAAAAGAACAGAAAAGAGAAGGAAAAAATACATTGTTATACATATGCTTAACATATAGCTTTGGGAGAATAAAAGACCTTACTATGAACGGTTATACATTTCATCTCTCAATTTGAAACTTTTGTAAATAAAAATAGATAGTTTTCTTAAAATTAAAGAGTTTTCCGATTTGATAAGTTCTATAAATTTTGGTATGTTTGGGTGTTTCCAATAATAGCTATTAATATATCGTAATCTTAAATGGTGATAGAGTGGGCATTCAAGTAGAAAATGGATTCGTCTTCTAAACTGTTACAAGTTTGACATTTTCTTTCATTTCTTGGTATTTTATGCGGCTGATGCCATCTTCCAGTTTCAATTTCTAAATTATGAGCTGATACACGAAGTTTAGTCAAAGCTATTCTAAATTTCTTTATTTTGATTATATCTAAGTATGGCTGATAGTTAAAATCCGAAAATAAACAGTATAAACTAGCCCTTGATGATGATTGTAGCCGATTATTCCAATTTTGCATAAATAAATCTCTGCATCTTTGTTTAAAAGTATTTAAGAACAATGTTTCTTCCTCGACACCTTGATAAATCCATACAAATCCAAAACCTGTAGATTCTAAGATAAATTTGACATGAAAAGCCCAATTGCGTTTATTTGGATTGGTATCTAAATCTAATAGCATCATATCATAAATGTGTTTAATTAGTTTTCTCTCCTCAGTCCTTGTTACTTTAAGCCAAAAACGAATTAGATTTGTATTACATACTGTTCTTAAGTCACATCTGCCTATTTCTCCATATATAAAATCATTCCGTGTCTGTTTTTAACACCTAATATTTGTTTATAAAATTTTGTTTGAAAGGTTTCTAGTTTTTTAGCAGGAAGATATCCCCACACCTCTGATCCGTAACATAGTATCGGTGTAATCAGTCTATCAAAAAGATCTAAATAATGACTTACTTGTAAATCTGTAAACTTAAACAAATAAGATTTTAACTTAAACAAGGCTTTTAGTGCTTGATCGTTTAGAGAATCGAAGGTGCCGCTAAATGATCCTCCTGTAGTAAAAACAATACCAAGGTATGTAAATTTATCAACGATTTCTATAGTATTTCCTTTGTAAGTAAAGTTTAAAGACATATTTAATCTTCCTTTTCTAAATGCCATAATTTTAGTTTTCTTAACATTAACAGTGAGTTTCCATTTATTACAATAATTTTCTAACAAATTTAAACCATCTTGTAACCCTGTGCTCGTTTCAGAAAATAATACAATGTCATCTAAGTAGAAATAGTTTGATAAAATTAATGTCTACCCCTTTAAACCCTTTAAAGCATACATAAGTAGAAATAGTTTTAAATCATTTATGTATATAGAAAATAAAATGGCGATAAGCAATCTCCCTGAAAAACACCGTAGAGACAACTATAAGACTCACTTGTACAGTTATTATATTTTACTCTCAATTTTATTTTACTATATAATGATTTAATTATATTAAGCATTTCTCCTCGTACTCCATATTGAATAAGTTTGTAAAATAAATTTTGCCTCACTATTAAATCAAAGGCCTTTGTAAAGTCAATAAATGCACAATAAAGTTTTCTATTTTCATTTAACATATGTGTAATTAGACCGTGAAGAACAAATATATTATCAACGGTACCCATTTTTTTCCTAAAACCCGATTGAGCCTCCACATATACATAATATTTTTCAGCCCATAAATTCAATCTATTGTTAAGAATTCGAGTGAACAATTTTCCAAAGGTACTTAACAAAGTGATCCCTCTATAATTTTCCGGTTTACTTGTGTCGCCTTTCTTATACAATGGTATGACATAGTGATTGGAATCAGTCGAAAAAATATTCGTCGATTAAACAGAGACAAAAGTCACTGATTAATTGATTAATCATGATTAAATACCAAATATACCATGTTTGGAGTAAATGCCTATTAAAACCCTCTTACTGTACAACATGAAAACAAAGTATTCTGTACTATATAGATTATATAGATATGCATTAGGTATAGATTTTAATTTCTCAAATATTCAATTTACATGTATAAACATTGAACCGCAATAAAGTGTAAGAGGTTACAACCAGAGGCCAACGATGTGCGAAGTGCAACTTTGCGAGTATCAATTTATCAAATTAATGGAGTTACCCAATCAGATGCGCGTTGAAATATTAACAACATCCCTTTTTTTGGTCAATATTCGTCAACGAATTATTTTCGTCGTCATCGTCACGTCAACTAGTAGCTCGTCACTAGGGCTGAGCCGATGGATCGGACTATTGATTAATTGCAATGGTTATGAGGACGATAGTACTGCATCGATAGTGGTTTCTGACCATCGATAATATCGCCGATAGTGTTCCTGACTATCGATAGTTCAGTAATATAAACACCTGACCACAAAGTCTATCTGTTAAGCAAAAGAAAAAAACCAACAAACATTCCCTAACGTTGCAGTTAAAAGAGTAATTCATATCGTGTCGGTTTTTAGGATTTGTTGCCAGTCTAATGTACATGTAAGGGATGGATATGGCTAAATCACTGACGAATGACGATAAAACTGACTCATAATTATAGCTTTTGAGTTCGAACAACAAATCAAAACAATCTCAATTTACAAGTCAATAACGTTTTCTTGAACTGTCTATAAAGTATAACACATTTTATTTTCGTATGTTTATATAACATGATTAACATTATAGCTGAAAATAAACATTACGTTTATCGCTGACGTGTGCATGCTATGGTTCTGGAATTATACCGTACCCGAAATAAACATCATGGCGACTCGCTCGCGTGACATTCAGTTTCAAATAGTTATTACAGTTAAGATGATTTTTCTTTGCCTTAGAGCAGTGGACTCTAGTCAAAAAAACAATGTGTTGTTAGTTTTCACAATGTGTTGTTAGTTTTCAAAAAGTTAAACTTTGACAGTTAACTATGTATTTAATGACAGGTATTGCCACTATCAAAATACAGTAAACTCTCTCTGTAAGGAAAACTAAAAAAAAATACTAATTTCTCACATTTGATTTCAGACAGATGGTTGCTTTATGCAGGATAAAAGCAATACAGAAAGCTCATCTATTCAGCCTACATAAAGCAACCACCTGCCATAATCAAGATTTGTGAACCTGGCTGTTACAGAGAGGTTTTAGTGTATTATTGCACTGTGAAACAAGCTTTTGAATAATATTAATAACCCAGTTATATTAAGTTTATATGTTATTAGTCAGAATTATTTGGATATTTTTGTTTTTACTTTTGAATAAGTTTATTTTTTCTTTACTTGAGATTATATATATATATTTGACAAAGCTGTCAGTTGTGGATTTGAAAATAAAAACAAAGATAAAAAATGTTTATAGTTAACTGATACATTTATTTCCCTTTCATAAGACATGAGTCAAAGGGTCATTGGTAAAGCAATAGTATCGCAATGCATTGCAATATTAATCCTGCAATAGTTGAACTATTGCAATAGCAACATACTGACTATCGATAGTATCGCAATAGTCATTTTTGGGGTCAATGGTCAGCCCTACTCGTCACTGATTCGTTGACTTTATGATTAATCAGCTCACCACTAGTATGACATACCCTTCAGTCCACTGTAAAGGGAAATAACCCATCTTAAACAATTTGTTGAATAAATTACATATATACTTAGACAAATGATCAATCCCATATTTAAAAAATTCGTTTAACATCCCATCTGGTTTAATTATACGTAGTACTGCATAATGTAGAAAGTGTAAAAAGCACAAACTCTATTCACATGGCCGTAACGGTCATGTCTAATTGACGGCCCCAGGCACAATCTGCGGTCCCATTATGTAAGCTGATTATGAGTGCTTGAAACGGGTAAATTTAACCGAACTTGTAGCATATTTTGTAAAGTCTTGTATATATATATTTGATTTTATACATATCATTGATACAAAAAGAATGCCATACTCCTACGCCACGTTACATTATCAAAGGTTGTAAATTCCGGGAACTGGACCTAAATCCCGTACCAAATGAAAAACTTAATTGTGCTGATTTGTTTCGTTATCATTGTCCTTCTTGTTGCTGCTGATGATGATTTTATTTACATTGACATTAACACCGCCTTAGTAGCTTACTGTATGGAAATTTCATGCATTTTGTAGACCCTAACTCTTCTCTGAAAATGTGTTAATATGAGTTTTTCATCGGCCATATTCTCAATAATTTAAGGATTTTTTTTTTTCAGATTTTTTAGATAAAAATGTTTGGAAAAAAAAATACATTTATGGAAATAAGGCCGAGGACTTTTGATTCACATGGACTTCTTAGAACACAATTTAGAAATCTCTGAACCAATTACGGTCTGCAGCTGAGGATACCTGGTAAATGGTATGTATCATAGCTTAGTGGAAATATTTAGACCCGCTGTTTGAAATGATACATGCACATGTTATTAAAATATTCTGAAAGGGTTTTGTTTTATTTCAGTCGTGCTTCAAAAACATTTACGGCGTCTTTGATGCTTTGCATCAAAATAAGTCTTGATTATGTTTTGAACAGGACTTACATTTCATCCACTGAGCTGCATAATCATTTATATTTTTAACTTGTAAAACGTGCATATACAAGACCAATTTCTCATTCAAAGTTGTTCCAGGGGGAGAAGAAACAAATAAAGTGAAGATAAAGTATAAAAAAATCATTTTTTCCGCGTGAACTTGGCCAATCTGTTCCACGTGAACTTGCCCAAACTGTTCCGTTTTAAACTTGCACTAACTGCTCCGTTTAAACTTGCCCTAACTGCTCCGTTTGAACTTGCCCTAACTGTTCCGTTTAAACTTGCCCTAACTGCTCCGTGTGTTTGTACTGTCTCCATGAAATTCCACTCTTACCTATTCAAAAGGGAAACAACTCGAAATGAATATTAACGATTGTCTGGCACTGCGATTCTTAGGATGTTGTTCTGTGGGATTGTTAATTTTCCACTTATAAAGGAGTGTGACATTTAGCTTGATGTTGCGACATATAGCGGCAGTGCAATTTTTCGCGACATTTGGCGTCACAGATGCGACATATAACGTCAGGTTTTGTGATATTTAGCGTTGGTTGCGACATTTAGCGTCAGCTTTGCGACATATATAACGTCGAGTGCGACATTTAGCGTTGGTGCGACATTTAGCGTTGCTACACTGATCATAATATTCCACCATTTTTATTGCAGGCATATAAAAAGGAAACAATGAAAAACATGGAAGATAGCATGGTGATGTTTTGTCAGTGATTGCCCTCCATAAGTCCGGCCTATTATATCTCAGTCCTTTGGGGATTTAATATTATGAAACAGATACTGTGCTGTCTCCTTACGAAAAGTTACACGATACCACGCCCTGTTGTCCTGCCACTGAACCAAACAGTCCTGAAACTTTACTTTTAGGCTTTTAAACAAGAAAAATATACCATTATAATGACTGTGATATGTCGTGGTTGGAGATCGAACCCTAAACCACCGTTTACATAGCAATCATTCAAGCCACTCGGCTATATCATCCATGTTAAAGTGAAATCTTAAAGGCCCATTATTCCTCCTAAAGCAGATAATATTATTCGGACAGAAAAACTATACATGTGTGTTACAGATTTATTAAGAGATGCAATATGTACATACTCTTTGACATCGTAAAATAAGAAAAAAAAATACTTAAGATCATTTAATTCCGCATATCTTCGTCAATTTTCTGACGTTTTACAAAGACCTTCCGTATGTCATTGTTAACGAATCATGAGTGCTTAATGTGATTCGGTGATGGTTTTCAAATTCAAATTATTTCCGAATATACACGCCAATGCAAGTAAACAAGGGAGATTTTGACATCCATCCAAAATACTAAATTGCGTAATTTGATTAACATTTTCAATGCGTTTAACTGTTAATTTACAGCATATATTTGCACATTATGTACCATTTGTGTTAGTCTACAATATGTCAATGTTATTTTATATTTTCTTTCTCATGAAAATTGTATAATTATGAAATATAATGGGTGTTTTACACACGCGATATTTACAGCTAGCAAACACAAAAATTGAAATAAATTGTTTTGCGAATAAAGAGCAGTTATGGCTGTCATCATCGTCGTCACGGAATTTGTTAATTTATAACTTTATTCATTTAATTCGCTACTTTTTTAACCAAAGATAAATCGCCTGGACATAAAACTACATTGTAATGTTTTAAACTCTTATTCAATATTTACCTTCATTGGTGACGACAACAACATTCATACCGGTAATGTTGGGGACGTAAGTATGTGGTAATTCGTGATAAAGGCCCACTGAGAACAATATGGACAGTACAGAAATGAGATTCGATCAAAATAGTCTATAAATATATGTTTGTTGTTATCTATAAATATCATATTTTATTTCACTAAAATCAATAGGGAAATGCTAGTGTCACTGTGATGAATTAACCACTCGTGAAGACACACGGGACAATTGTTGTTGTTGCTGTTGTTGGAAACAAAATTGTCTATGACAGATTGCGATTTCAGGAAGAAAATCAACGAACATTTGTTTCCTTTTTTTTAATATATTTATTTTTTATTTATTTCAGTTTTCTATATTTCCCTAGTGCCTTAGAAAGTTCACAACAGGTACTTAATTAACGAGAAGGTATTGTTACATACGCATTCTAGAATTTTTTACTCTTTGACAACTCGTGAACTCTATGAAATCAAGATGCATAATTTGTACCAGTCATTAAGACACTTTTGGTGTGCCCTACATATAGGTATTGAACACAGTTGTGTTCAAAATGCAGACCAATCTTTTTCATACAACTCGAGCAATCTCAAACTGTTCCAAATTTGAACAATTTACAAATCACACACACAACAATAAGACTTTAATTATCGTGAATGGGGCTGGAGGAGACGAAGTAACGCTTCCCCCCAACCTGTGAATCCTTTAATCTTCTGAAAAAATAGGAAAACAATTCACGTGCCCTCCATGTTTGATTACCGTCCCCGGGGTCCATGAGACTGGGACACTATTGCTATAAAAGTGATTTCGATCGCTAGTAAACCTTGGTTAACGTCATTTATATTGAGACGCAAGGATCACTTAAACACCCCTACATACTGGGTTCTATTTAAATATTTCTCAGTGACATCCATGAGTTGTATCGATACGATGATATGCCAAACACGAAAATAAACTGGCTCGTATGTATATGTATATATAGGTACATTAAATATTGAATTGACTCCTCAAGCGGCCAAAAGGTTGCCAAGCAAATACACATACGCACACACGTGTATGTTTGTGCGTGTGTGTAAATGTAGATAAATATATTTATTCCCTCTCTCTTTCTCTCTTTACCGTGTTGTTGTTGTTGTTTAATCACAAAATCAAACCATGATGTCTGAGAATACCATTTATTCTACATGTATCGGTGGCTTTTTTGCGTGCATGCAATCATGTTCATGTTTTTTTTTGTTGTTGTTGTTTTTTGTTTTTTGTTGTTGTTGTTTTTTGTTTTTGGTTTTTTTATGGTTTTTTTTGTATTTTTTTGTGTTTTTTTTTACATTCAAACATCTTCGGCAATATCCGAATATCTACTGAGATTGACCGGGAAGAGCCGCGTTGACACGACAGTTTTTTTATACACTTAGTTAAATCAGTCCTACATAGTTTATGGGGATATATATCTCTCTTTTTTAATTAAAGATTACAAATATTGTAATTTTGAAAAATAATCAACTCTTAATGTAATCCACATGACTACAATAGAATATGCGTTTCCTATGTAACAGCTAGGAGTAAAATAAATACATTTGTATATCAGTGGGGTTCACAAACCAAATTAATTTTATTATTGGAGATTTCATGCGAAATATGTCTGCACAGCTAATTAAATCCTATACCAAGTCAGCACAAGTGTGATCAGGGACCTCACCGCTCACCTGTTATAGCCAGATCATAATGAAGATTTTTCGACTCCGTAGACATATTTAGTGAACAATTAACAGTGACATTGTAATACCCCAACAAGTGATGGAGGAAATGAAGACCTCGCAAAGTCACAAGGCTTGGAAAACCGGTCAAGGAAATAACCTCAAATCAGGGAGCGCTCTCCCGACTATCGCAATGTGAAGCTTTTAGCGAGTCCATTCATATCATTCTTAATTACAATGTTTTGCTCGAGACATGCCATTTTGTACACGTTTTCACAAACAGATTGACACGAAGTAATGTGGCTTTCCGATTTCGATTTAGGCATCCTCATAAATCTTTTCCTGGCGTGCGTGTTCATATTTTTTTTGTTTGTTTTTTTGTTTTTTGTTGTTGTTTTTTGTTTTTTGTTGTTTTTTTCTTACGTCTCGTGATATTTGAAACGCGACTTATAAAAATTTAGAAAAAGAAGTATCAAATCAAGATTAAATTTGGTGTTATTTTTCAGAGTTATTATTTTCTTCCTTTTTTTCAAATACAATGTAACTCAAGGAAAATATTCGACGAAAGTTTCGATTAATGAATAAAGAATGTATTAAATTTCCCTGTTCACTGTGATAGGCACTTGTGGCTGCATTTGTGATCAGTGCAAACAAGCCAAGAACAGTCTGCAGTTTGATCATGTTATGCACTGCTTGCTATACAGTCATAAATTTTTATCAATTTTTTCCCCATACATAACTAATGGTACAGTTCAAAATGAAGGAAGGTAAGGTCCAATTAAGAACTTTAGCATGATAAGAGTTAAAACGTTTGGGTGAATCGAAGATTGGACATTTTATGAACATCATTTGCCCTATGCTTTACGTCTAACCCAGTTATTTTGTCACATGGGACTGTCTACATGTAATAATGCCTCACTGCAATATCAAGGTGTTTAACAGTCCACCGACATTTTGAAGACTAGGTCGAATTGAGATATACTTATAATAGTGCTATCATCGATGCAGTATCACGCCGTATATCCAGACACCGGGAAACATAGGCCTCAAACTACCATGTACATGTACATGTGTGTATGCAAAGCGCTAATCAGGAAGCTACCAGTACCATTTTTCACGACTTTGGACTGTCGCGGTCGGGGTTCGAACACTCGAACCCCGCTGACGACGTGATGGCCAGCCTAATAACATCTGTATCTTCCTGACGTCGGAACAACGGGACCTGGAACTATCCCCATTCGTTGAAAGAAAGAATTATGTGCCAGCACTATTTCATTGACCCGTGTAGTTTATGTGTTTATTTTTGTTGGGATTAACGTCCCAACGGCAATATCTCAGTCATTTGGAGACTACGTCTAATTCAGACAGATATAGTATTGCGATACTGCAGTATAACGCCGTAGACATGTGGCATGATACAACACTCAGTCACATTATCCGGACACTTGGCCAATAAGTCCAGGAACAACATATATACCGGTAGCATTTTACAAATTGGAATGTCGCGGCTGAGGATCGATATCAAAGATCTCCAGCTCCCGAGGCGGACTGACGTATGTAATACGACCGGGAATCGAACCTGCTTCACTGTAATTTATGCGAATTATGAACAACTCATGACCATTGTAATAATAAACGCACAATGCGCTGAGAAGCTTTCGATAAATTCTATAAAAAGTATATTCTAAATAGGTTGTTCAAGAGTGTGACTCGAAAGGGAAGGTCATTTAACAGCAGAATCCTGCAGCTTTGCTTACCAGTAGTTAGTGAGCTTAACTCTCTCTTTGTTTTATCAGTACCTGAAATGCATACCTAAGGGGATCGCATTGAATTGATACGCCACTGAACACGAAGTGATACAGTTTGTACAATGGAAATTATGCAAATCAACAATGCCTGCTATCGTTTACCGGTTCGTACTTGACTGGCTACCTCCAGTCTAAATAGCCCTACATAAATTCAAATCTTCAGGTCTTTGCAGATATGTTAGCTTTTATTGTAGCTGCGATTGTGTTACGTCCGGGTGGAGCTAGCGACCTACCGCAACCCAGCTGGAAAGGCTTCCTCGAATGAAATATTCCAAGTGAGCCTGTAGGGATTCGAACCCACGGCAGTGAGGGGATAAATGATATAAGCGGTACTCTCAAGTTGAGAAGTTTCAAAAAGCATGTTCAGGTGAGCGTGTAGAGACATCATTAATGTGTACATCAGTCCGACTAATACAAAAGAACAAGTCTATCAAGTCACATTTCATCAAGATCACGTGCAGAAGACAACTTATTTATTATGAAAGCTAAAAAAAAAATTGAAATGGATAGAAAACCCATCAACTTCCAGTCTTGCTACTTTTTAGTAAAACATAATACTTTTAATGAGCATCAATGTCTGGTAATATATATTTGTGATGGTGCTGGATAACCATCCACCTGTCCTAATTAAAGATTTCCGTGAGCGGTGTCAGTGTACAAAAAAACAACAGACGTTAGGAGTTTCAACCTGGCCTATTAGTACGTCTTGGGTCTACGCACATCTGCTAGTTGCGTAATAAAATTAAGACTGTAATTTCGCTAAAGGTTACCAGGGTGCGTTACTAGTACAAAGGCAGTGCTTTTCGCAAGTTTTACCCCACTTTGGCTCGACCAACAGCCCGATAAAAAAAAAGTGTCTTGTCACAATATAATTATATCTCACCCACCACCAAAATATTTCGTCTGGCATTGTTATGGAAGACGACGTGTAGTTAGATAGAAAAACTGTAGTTTTCAATGTTGTTGTTGTTGTTGTTGTTGTTGCGATAGTATTTCAATCATATAGCGACGTCCAGCTAATTACAGGTGAATGAAGACCCCGAACACACAGAGGTATCCGGGTAGAACCACCGACCTACCGCAAGCCAACTGGAAGGCTTCCTCACATGAAAAATCCGAAGTCCCTACCGGGATTGGAACCCACAGCGGTGAGGGGCTGAGAGATTTGTAGTCCACGACTGTAACCGCTCGGCCACGGCGACCCCACTTCAATTATGAATATTCTGTGGAAAATAAGCAAGTCGTTGAATAATATCACCCGCCAAATAAAGGCAAAATTGCACGGGAAACAAGTTATCAAAACAGTTATTAAATATTCCCATCCAAACGTGAGGTGTAGCTCCATAACGTTGGAGTACCGTGAAATTGTAAGTATCAACTCTAACAAGAGCTGTCAGAGGACAGCACGCTCGACTATTCAAAATGCTTGTTGGTAAATAAAATAAAATAAAATCTATTTCTATTCTTGCCCTTCATATACCCTGTATATAATAATAGTCAAAAATGATATACCTTGATAGTCTAATACCCCTAAATAGGTTTATGAAGTATCAAACCAATACCGTGCATAGTTACAAAGACATAAGCAAAATAACACTGTGCATGCAAAATTTTAACCAAGTATCCAAGTTAGAAAAGGGCCATAATTTGTAAAAAAATTCAGTCCAAGAGTTATCCTCCTTGGTTGGTTTTCTGATGCTCCTTGTATGCAAAACTTAATCAAAATTTCTAAGTTAAAAAGGGGCCATAACTTGAAATATATTACATCACATTTGAAATATATTACATCACATGTACCTTCCTTGAAGTATAATACCCCAAAACAAAAGATGTTTCAATCAATCCCATGCCTGGACTCTATGAAAGTGCCTTGCATGCAAAACTTTATCCAAAAATTTCTAAGTTAAAAAGGGGCCATAACTTGTAATATATTCCATCAAGAGTTATATAATACCCTTTTTCCGGAGATATAAGCATGAAAGTACCTTGCATGTAAAACTTTAACGAAACTTTCTAAGTTAAAAAAGGGACCATAATTTGTAATATATTCCATCAAGAGTTATCCACCTTGATTGCCTGATGCCCCTGAACATATTCATAAACTTTCAAGTCAATACCATTAATGGTTATTGAGATATAAGGTTGATAGTAACTTGCATGCAAAACTTTAACCAAGAGCTGCAACGCCAACGCCGACGCAATGACGACTACAATAGCTCTCATTTTCTCAAAATAGTCGAGCTAAAAATGGAGCCATAACACACACTGCAGATGATTCTACCTTAAACGTCTGTAATAAAACTAAGCACTTTAAAACCCATAAATTTCTGGATATACCCAAGTATACTACTCAGCTGCTTCTTCAGTAATGGGTGATCTGGAGAGCTAATCTTCATATGCTGTTGCACATTCTGTAAACATTTGTGACTGGCTTATACAGTTTTGGAGATATGCGCAAAGCAGCTATTTTTCTCTGCCCAGAGCATAACACATTTACTTTATACTTCAAAACTATACAAGGTATTGACTTGAAACTTCATCTAAACTGATGACGACTAGGAGAGGTGCAGTGACAAAGAACAATAACTCTATCTTGTCCAAGTTATTCTTTCTTTATTTTTTCCACATTTTTTTATCCAAACTCATAAACTATACAAGGTTTTGACTTGAAACGATGGTGAGATTGGGGAGTGCAGTACCCTAGAATCGTAACTCTATCTCGACCAATTTTTAATTATCTCCCTTTATTTAATTTTACAATGAATTTCTGTCCACCAAATAACTTATTTACGATATACTTGAAAACTATACAAGGTTTTGACTTGAACTTCATAAATAAGTAGATGACAGTGACCAAGAACCATACATCTCCCTTTATTTTATTTTTTATCAATTTTTGTTGCGCGCAAAACTCATTAACAACAAAGGACTTGGATCTTTTAACATATGATAGAAAGTAGGAGCAGTGCATTAACCAAAAAACATAAAACATAACTCTGTCTGATCTGTCAAAACCAAACTCCTCAACAATTCGAGGTAATGACTTTGAAACTTAAAATTTAAATAGATAGTGAGAAGCAGAGTACGTGTAATAATTATGAAATAGAACTCTGTCGTTTTGGGGTTGTTTTTTTTTAATTATCTCGTTTTTTTTTGTTGTTTTGGGGGTTTTTTTTGTTTTTTGTTGTTGTTTTTTTGTCTTAAGCACTACTCCATTACTATTTGGAACAAAGTCGATATATGTGACATAATTACTCCACTCATGAATTGACTTTCAATTCACATCAGTTATTCAACATCTGACCAGCTCAGACAGGGGCATTGTGTTTTTCAAAAACATTTTGTTTTATATAGAAACAGAAGGATATGAAACAGTTTCACAGTCAGCTCTCTGTTGACAGGGATCATAGTGGTGGTCTTATTTATTTCTTTTTACTGAATGTACAATCTAATCTAATTAGTTAGGTCCTACTAGTTTATTTTAATGAGTCCCCATTACTATGACAAAACATAACAATCTGAATCTTTAGTCAGGTCCAGTTCATCACTAACAAGAGCTGTCTGTAAGACTGCAAGCTTGACTATCAGGCCACTTATTAGTTTAAAGGTGACTTAACTTACGATAAATTCAGTCAAGTGTGACCTTAATTGGACTGATGCCCTGACCACCCTTATGAAGTTTCAAATCAATCCAATAACTGATTGCATGATAGTATGTTGCATGTAAAACTTTAACCAAAAGTCCATATATTTGCTTTAATTGGGTCAATAGTTATCTAAATTGCTTGTTTAATGCTATTGAATACCTTACTGAAGTTTTAAATCAACGCAGGGGTGATTCCTGGTAGGAAAGCTTAAATACTTAATATACTCATGCTAAAAAGGTGAACAATTTAAATCAGTTGGTTCATTACTTTAAAAGTTCAACTGTGTTGGATACTGAATCATTATTCATAAATTCTAAACCTTTTTATAAACAGTTAAATTCACACTTATTCAATATTTCGGCAAATATTTGCCTTTCTCAAGAGAAAAACATGAATTTTTCTACATAAAGAACTTGCTAAAAATTCATGTTTTTCTCTTGAGAAAGGCAAAGATTTGCTGAAATATTGAATAAGAGTGAATTTAACTGTTTATTGTATTATTTCCCTCTGGAAAATCAACATATATATTAAACTTTTTTTATATCAACACAAATAATTGTGAAAACTAACCTTAAGTTCATTCTGTTGATAAAAATCCCCATGTGTAGATTGAAAGCTACAGGTTATTTTTCACAATTATTTGTGTTAGAATATAAAAAGTTTAAAATGTATCAATGAAATATGTTTATTGGTTTAAGTTGGTGGGTGTCTTCTGAAAATGGCTGTGGGAATAGGCATTTCTTAGATAAAAAAATTGTTTAAGTTCTCCAAAAGAATTTTAATATTCTTTAATATATAAATAATGTAACAAAACATACACAATAATATAATGTAATGATGTTTTCCTGTGATACACTATGCATAAATAATACACAGTCTGCATGACAAAGAAAAATCCATATTTTAAGTTCAGTACATGAATATTAATAAAGTCATAATCTGTACATGAATATTCATGAGATAAAGTGTGAACCAGTCTGAGAGGGTCACAGTCCTGATTTTGGAGGAAAGAAAAATTAGATGATCAAGTTATCACAAAGAACAGTCAGAGGAAATTGCATGACATAAATACATTCTCAGAAAGATAATATCTATGTTGAATCCATCAAAGAGAATGGAAAATATAATCATACATGAAAAATATTATTTCAATACTTTGGTCCTCATGCAACCTCATTTTTTTGGTCTGAGATGACTAGAAATTTTCTGTTTTTGTGGCCATGTGTTTCTGGGAAGAGTTCAGTCAGCTGGTCCCTGGTCAGGTCATGGTGTGTCTCCATGTGGGACCAGTACGGGGCCTTCTGTAGGAACCTCTTGTGACAGATGTGACACTGGTGTGGCCTCATGTCTCTGTGAACTTTCTCGTGCCGTGCCAAACTTCCCTTCCTGTTAAATCCTGCCCCACATACCTGGCATGAAAATGTTGAAGTATGGGATTTAACATGTTCTAGATAATTGCTCTTCCATTTAAACTTTTTCTGACAAATTTCACAATGAAACGTCTGCGGGTTTTTATGTATTTGTTCCTCATGACGTTTGTAATCCCGTTTTCTTTGAAATGTTTTCCCACAAAACTGACAGGCAAATCCTGATATTTCAGAGTGCCTTAGCATGTGTTCCTTGAGGCGATAATTTGTTGGAAATTTCATGTCACACAACTGACAGCTCAGAAACTGACTTGCATCTGTATGTTTGTTCTTTTCATGCATTCTAAGTACCTTTAGGCTTGAGTAACTAATACCACACATGTCACAAATAAAAATCTCCATGACTTTCTTTTTTGTATTTCTAATACTCAAAGCTTCTTGTTTTGATTTGAAGATTTTAGTTTCATTTGTCTGATTGCTCTTCAACACATTTCTTTTTCCTTTTGTTTCTTGTATACTTTCATTACTGATATAATCATATGCATGTTTTGTTTCAGTGCTATTGAGAATTTGAGGTATCCATGTTTCATTCACTTTTATCTTTTTTGTACTGTTCATATTTGCCGGAACAGACATTTCTGTACATGCGACAGCATCCCCAATATCTGGTGAAACTTTTCCTGTTTGCATTTGTTCAGTTTCAACTGCATTAAGGTTATCAATAGGAGTATTTTCATTCATCTGAGCTTCAAGTGACTCACTTTCAGAATCACCAACATCTCTGTCAGTTTCAACCAGACTACTGACTTTACTTGCTACCCTGATACTCGAACATACTGCTTTCTCTCTTGTATTATAAATGTGTGTTGTGTCATTATGGATGTCCTTCATAGTATCTACATTATTTATGCTCCCTTGGCCTGCATGTAATGTTACCAAGAGTGCATCACAAGATGGAGCTAAGTCAGCTGTTTTCAAGATCTGTTGCACCATCTCAGTGGACATGTTGTCTTCAGTCTGAGTGGACACACTAACTGTGTCAAACTTGGCAAACACAGTTTTCAACATGTGGTTGTAGCAGTAGGAAGGGGAGCTCACGTGTGTGGTCAATATGTGGCCATGAAGGAGACAGAGAGTTGGGTAGACAGACCTGCACTGTCCACAGGTCAGCCCATACCCGGGGGAGACTGGGAAGTCAGTTTGACAGATGTGATCCAAGTTCATGGTGTCATACAGCCTAAGGTGACCAAACTTTGGACTATCTGAAATATAACAGCTATGTTTTGTTACAATATAAATACAGTCATATCAAATATTTTCAGTTGCTGCTTAATAAAAACAAAGTGTTTCTAAGGCACACAGATTGTTAGACCCTCATCTTAGTAGTCAGATTTAAGATTTCAAAAATGAGTTAAACATTGTGACAGATCAATGTGGGTAAAAGCCTGCATATGTCATTCTCTGATACTATAAAAAAAAATGATGTCATGTTCTATAAGTAACCTATATTGATGAGAGATTTGTGCAAGTGGTCTGGTAGCTTGCCCTATATGCGACTGGTTCCAGAGTTGAATCTGACTGCACATTTTTTCTCACCTGGTTACATATGTTGCAAAACAAGGGATGATTACAGTACAGCTCTTCAGTACTATATAATGCTCTTGGATTCATCAAGAACATACATAGCAATTTGTTCTCTTCTTCATGAATAGAGACAAATTTCATACTTGCATGGTAGTAAATGGTGACCTTTAAGTATCCAATCTTGGTGATAGATCTGTGTGCTGTCAGTAGGCCAGTAGCTCAGGCGGTAGAGCACTCACCCTGTAAGTTATGGGTCTCAAGTTTGAACCCTAGTCTAGCTACACATTTCCTTCCAACCTGGATACATAAAATACAGGTAAAGATATCCAGACAAAAACCCACCCAGATAAAGCTTTTTTTTCTACCAGTCAAAACTGTCACCAAGGTCAAATGGTAGCATTCATCAAGCAATCTTAGGCAAGTGAGAATACAGTAAGTTACAAATATTCAATTAACATGGGGGACATAAGCACCTTCATTTTTGCTCATTATCTTTGGGCTATATTTGTCTCAAAAAAACAATTTTGACTACCATGAGAGAAAAACATATCTCAGTAAGTTAAAATGGGTGATGGAGGATGTTAACCATCATGGTCTGTGTGAACCAGGACGATATGAGACAATCTTTCAGATGATGTGAACCTTACATTACAATATGTAACAAATATACTGTAAATTGATATTAAACATGCCTTGTCTTTAAAAAACAAAAGTGTTATTTGGAACAAATGTGTCACCTGCTGAAGCGTGACAGAAAAGACAAGACAGATGACAGAAGTGATCCCTATGTGTCAACTCTGTTTACAGCAGGTGACACAAAAATTCTTTGTTTTTGTTTTTCCCTACATCATAACACTTTAAAATGTATGATATATCTTTGTAAATTCAATTAAATATATGTATTTCAATTCAAAAAGGAAGGACAAAAAGGTCCTATGAGAAATCCAACATCTATTAATAAGAGTGTTCTTTGAAACACGTGTCACCTGCTGAAGCATGACAGAAAAAAGTGTGAAGGACAGACGAAAAAGTGATCTCTGTGTGTCACCTCTGCTTACAGCAAGTGATACAAAAATGAACTAACTTAAGAAGTAGAATCATGTATATGGTCAAGAAAACAAGGAGACAGGAAACAATAGTTATTTATTCAAATTAAAAAAAAAAAATATGTGTTGATCAAAATTACCATTAATATTTAAAATGTTGATTGTTATAAACAAAATAAGCATCATTTCAATGAAACAATCCTAAATCTCACACATCTTTAAGCTCTACACCTTATATTTTAATTGGCATAAATCAATTGGCTATGTGCAGCAGCTTTAACCCATCTGTGCCAAGTGGTTCACATTTCACGTCACATCATGAATAGGTTGACTTTGCTTAATGAAATGACTCACATCATCCAAATTACAAATCTACTGTTGCTTATATGAGGCTTACATTGCCTGTAATACTTTGGTACTATATCAAAAAAAAAAAAAAAAAAAATGTTATCATATCATGGCATTTCAATGTAAACTTTTGACAGTTGGTACATGCAATAATGTATCACTGATGTAACGGCCTCTCAGTAACCCTTATAAGCGAGAGGTCCCAGGTTTGAGTCCCAGTCTGGCTGCACATTTTTCTCAACTGGTCACATCTGGCGCTCAACATGGGGCTGTTAAAATATAGTTTTCCTCTAGTTTATACAGCTTACACTGCCTTTGTGTTTGTTGGGAAATTATCAATTTGTTCTTTACGTAATCGGACAATTGAAATTGCAGAGAGTTGTAGGCTAAAAGTAACTTATGGTTGAGTTGGGTTCGGTAATCGCTAAAAACCAATCGCTGGAAATCGCCTGTCAATGGCTTATGAATAAGATACAGTGTTCCGAAACTCTTGAAC
>CM037777.1:67928839-67973839 GCA_021229015.1 Solen grandis
GACTGTTCAATTTTATGCTTCACGGCAACATTAGGACTATCAGTCCTTTGATTTTTCCTAATTTGTTTTTCACTGTATAAACTCTATATAAATAGACGCACGAAGAATATAAGCAGACGATGTTGACAAGATTCATCGTGGAACCCTCAGCTAATCAAATCTCAGAGAATCTTCTGAACGATATTGAACTTCCGGCCAGCGTCGATTGGATAAAGAAGGGTTATGTTACCGAAGTCGGGAACCAGGTATGTAATAATTAATGTTAAAAATAAATTATGCATTTTACGTATTTTTTTCTCCTTCTTTAGTATGTTATTAGTAATCATACTCTGAATTAGTTTTATCGTATTTGTTTCATAATTTATTGTATTTTTATCTTTTGAATTATTTTGTTACTTGATTTGATTTCTTTTGTTCCCGGTTGACATCTCTATAACATTGCTAGGTTAAAATAGTCACGTGACTTTTTGATGTCAGCACAATTTTGTTAGTTGAAATCTTTATATTTCCTTGTTATTTAAAACAGGACACATCTTGGTAATATAAAAACAAAAATCAAAACTCCAGTAACAAACCGTCTCTCTAATTACTCGGTATTTCACGCTGACGTCATCAGCGATTTTCAAATGTCATTCGGAAGATTCCGGAGACAGCTGAAGAAAAAAAACGATAACTGTAGACATTCGGAATTTGGCCGGGGATTGCCGAGAAGATGAGATTGAAAATGAACCACATGTTGGAGGTTGCCTCGAACTCCAATAGAAGCTAAAGGTTTATTTTTTATTTTACCAGGGTCAGTGTGGCAGTTGCTGGGCGTATACTGCGACAGGGGCTCTAGAGGGACAGCACAAACGGAAGACCGGACATCTTGTGGACCTGTCCGAGCAAAACCTCATGGACTGTACCGCGAAATACGGTAATGTCTGAACATGTTACGGTATTCCGTATGCAAAATTCTTCGTTTCTTCTGATTGTATAACTTTGGTAAATTTCATGATGACGAATCAACCTCATAACTATATCGTGTAGTTAAAGGCATATTTGAACTAAACTATTTATCACATCATGTGCCATTTGCTAAATTGCTTAGATCATAGTTGCCTTTAACTACACGACATAGTCACTCGGGTTCCGCCCTCGTGACTATATCGTGTAGTTAAAGGCAACTAAGAACTAACCTATACATACACCACTGTATGACGTCATCATAGACACTCTCTGAAAATTACCTTTGAAGTCATAATAGATTCTCACTGACGTTATCACAGAATCTTCTTGAAAAACAACTTAATTCAACAACCAGTAGCTCTAGTCGTGTGATATAACCGAGACATTCCTACTGAGCACAATGCGGCTGTGATATAAAGATAGATTTATGTGATACATTTTATGTGTTGTTGATTCCTTTAACGAAATACTTTAATTCACACCTAGTATCAATCCTTCTATTATGTAAGTATACCCAGTTATGACGAAAAAATTCAAGAATGTCTGGCGAGCAAAGGAATCATTGCACACTATATTGCAAAACTCCGACATTGTCAGCAATTTTCTCCGAATTTTATATGGAGTACTCCGGAGATAGGAGAAATAACACGATTTATTTTGAAACTCACACTAGGGTGATCATCGGAACCCATGGTATATATTGTAATCACTACCGTATATACCGTGGGACTTTCAACTGTCAAAACTTAGTTTTCGTGAATATTAATTAGCTACTTGCTGACAAAGAGTGTTTTGAGATACAAAAGAAGAAGTTGACTTTCAAATCCGAACAACTCGTGTATGGAATGCGCCGTTTCATTGGTCAAATGATTCTTACTGTTTCCGCCACGGATCCAATGAAACACCTTGTTCATAATTCTTGAGTAAAAAG
Organism: Solen grandis; assembly: GCA_021229015.1. Lineage (NCBI taxonomy): Eukaryota > Metazoa > Mollusca > Bivalvia > Adapedonta > Solenidae > Solen > Solen grandis. Next base: position 67,930,719 of record CM037777.1, read on the forward strand.
TTTTGCTGATCAAATAACCCAAGGTCGATTAAGAAGCAATTGACCAAAAGTGGGTTCCGACGATGGATCAAGTTCGAAATTCTTCTGTGCAGGTAACATGGCGTGTAATGGCGGCAGTATGGACTATTCGTTTAAGTATGTGAAGAAAAATGGCGGGATAGACACAGAGCAGTCCTATCCATATAATATTTCCAGCCCGGGAGTGAGTACTTCATTTACAAACATATGCGATCGCCGTAATTCATAAAAAGCTTTATCCATTTCACTAAGATTAAAGAAATCGTTCTCGTGATACTGCATGGCTCTAGATATGGGAGAAACCGGTTTTTCCGGTATAAACCATCGTTGGATACCCAGGCCCGATCGATATCTTCTGTCGTGGGATTTTACGCCTGTATTACGTCATTTTAGAGTTTGTCAATTTATACAAATTGATTGGTCCCATCACGGTTTTATCATTTACTGTAATAGTTTATAAAACTTACAAGCCTCCAAGTCAAAGAATTATTCATTTTTGTAAGGCGTGTTTTCAGTGGTCGATATCTTTAAAGGTTGCCGTTAAACGATGTTTCGATTTTTTACTTTCCAACGGATTGAGTTATAGCTCTTTATAGGGCTTTTGTCGAATTGTCTTTTTTTTTAAATTCAATTCCAGGAGTACAAGTGTAAATACACCGCGAAGAACCGTGGCGCCACCTGTACGGGGTATGTGGACCTGCCCAAGGGCAATGAGACCGCCCTCCAGGTGGCGCTGGCTCAGATAGGACCTGTAGCTGTGGCCGTGGACGCCAGTCATCCGGGTATATTCTTCTTCTTGTCAATTTGTCTGTATTTCTGTCTCATTTGCCCGTTTCTCTCTCCGTTGATCTCGTGGAAGGTTTTATCCACAAATGTTAAACCCTACGAAAACCGTTCATTTAAAAGATCAAACGTTTCTAGAACGTGAATTCACGAATAAATGTACCAACGAAGTTATCTTGCGTGCAAAAATAACAAAATTTAATATCAACGAAAATAAATTATATATCACTGATCGATGATAAAAAAAATATGAGAAATTAATAGTCATATATTTTATCATAAGGTTTTATGTCCTACAAGAGTGGTGTATACGACGATCCCGAATGTAACCCCGCCTATTTGTGTCACAGCCTGGTTGTCACTGGATACGGGGTGGAGAATGGGAAAGAGTACTGGGAGTGCAAGAACAGGTGAGTGGACATAAACATTCGGGGCACTTCGGCCATAGTTTTAGAATTAACTGAGTTTTGCCGGAGATTTTTGGGCCAAAACTTCGGAAAATACCGAGTTTTGCCGATAATTGTCGAGTAGATACGGATATAGAGATTGGTAACTTGAATCATATCTGCTCAAGATAAGTTGTTAGTTTTGTGAAACCAAAGCAAACAAACAAACAAGTAATTAGTTTGGCTCCTTGAAAGAAGCAAAAAAAAAAAAGGAATAAAATATCGCCATGCACTTGCGCCTTTAAATCCTATGTCTTTCTCGATCACCTTAATATAGAAACAGTATGTATGCTTATTGTTCATGTTTAATTTACGTCTAACTGACAGTATTTCAGTCATTCAGAGAAATAGTATGGGTCAACAAGACATAGAACTACCCTATATATATGTTACAAGTACCATCCATATTCCAAGACTTTGGCATGTCGCGGCCGAGGATCAAACCAGCCGACCCTGCTCCTTGGAATCGTTACATGGTTATAGCTCCATATACAATGTCGTCGAATAGATCAACAGAACTAACCATAATCACAAATCAAAAATTAAAAAATGATAGATACAGTTAGTATTAAGGATGAAAGAGAAAACTAATTGAAGTTTCATTTCAAATCGTTTTCTTCTTCAATTGTTGTTGTCTTGTTATTGTAGTAGTAGTAGTAGTAGTAGTAGTAGCAGTAGTAGTAGTAGTAGTAGAAGTAGTAGTAGTAGTTGATGTAGTAGTAGTAGTAGTAGTAGTAGTAAAAGTAGTAGTAGTAGTAGAAGTAGTAATAGTAGTAGAAGTAGTCAGTCATACAGAGACGTCCAGCCACATCGAGTTCACAGAGGTATTGGGACCACCGAGCCAAATGGAAGATTTCCTCTGATGAAAAATCCCAATGACCCAAGATTCTAATAATTGTAATCTTAACATCAATAAAACACCAAGTAATAAGGCTGATTACAGTGATCCGGCTCATAATGTGTACATTTTATTATTATTATTATTATTATTATTATTATAGCTGGGGCACGGAATGGGGAAACAAAGGCTATATCCGGATGGTCAAGAACAAGAATAACCAGTGCGGTATCGCCAATATGGCAAGCTACCCCACTGTGTAGGATACAAGGTATCTTGACTGCGTGTGGGACCTCACTGCGACATGAAAACTGTTACCGCAGGTCCCTGGTCGTCGGAAATGCACATCGATACACAAAATTACGCACCTTTTCAAAACATCTGTGCATTGTGTTTTTCAAAGCAGATCTATCCAAGAAAGCTGCTTTTCCATATTTTTTTCATAAAAAACATTAACAGTGACGTGTCTTATGTATGTAGCTTTATTATATTATTAAACTCTTTAAATGGTGTAAAAAATATCAAACTCGCTTGAATTTGTGACTTTCCCCTCTGATTCTTTTTAGTCTGTTTGTATCACATAGCGTCAGACTGGTAAGTAACATTTCGCCAGAATGGTCACGTGACATTCAATGCCAAAAGTACAATATATACGTCTATTGTACAGGGTTTTCGATTCAGTAGTAACAATTCTTGTATTTATTTATAACAAGTTAAAATTTAAGCTGTTTTTTTTTTTTGTTGTTGTTTTTTTGAATAGATCTTTATTGAGATATGTTTTATCTCTATTACCACCCTTCCCTTAATACAAATTCCAATATTATAGTAATGGCGTGGTCAGAGTTACATAAAACTCACATTAAGCAGCTCGTTTACAGATGCATTGACTAAGAATTTGATTTTTAACTCTATGTGTGTATTTCGACTATCTATACCCATCTACAGACGCATGGTCACCCAATGCAAATTCCGAGATTGGAACGTCGATAGGAAAATATGAGATGAAATATGAAACATTTCGAGTTTCAGCGTGACTTGTGTCAATCTTTATACATTAATGTTGACGTACCATCGTCGAAACCCACGTTTCCACTGTCGTTTGTTCCTTACTTATCAAAACGGAAAACAATTATTTAACGCGTATTTTAAAGATCTAAAGTATAGAAACATTGTAGAACTAAGTTTTGAATAATCATAAAATGTATGGAAAATGTATGTAATTATAATATTATATATATATATATATATATATATATATATATATATATATATATATATATATACACACATATATATTATCATGGGAACTATTTTCCTGCCTTATTACGCAGATGGAAACAATATGCAGATGTCAATATTTACAGATTCAGCCGGATATCGTACTTGTGTATGATTGATTTGAGGGCGTTGACCGCTCTTTGACAAATATAGTCGTATCTTTAAAGAATCCTTAAAAAAAAAAATTTTTTTAAAAAATCTCTATTATAGATTGTGCGAATTTGGAACTATTTTCTGAGGTGAATGTAATGTAAGCCGGTGTAAAAGAGCTCAATACGCGTTGCTTCTTAATCGGCAGTGGGTCATTTGATGAGCAAAACTTTGTATTCAATAATTATTGAATTGTGATCATGGTCCATCAAGTGATCGTGTGAATTTTATACTAAATGCAAGCCTTTTCAGCCTTAGATCAAAAGAGCCTATAACTCAAAGTCCTTGGATGCATGCATCTGCACTGAAGTCTTTTTCAGCATTTGACGGAGCATGATTATGAATTAATGATGGGCGAAATACTTTAAATAATCACGAGAGGTGCATACAAGCAAACGAGGTTCTTCTACGCAAAATAATAATAATAATAAATAAATAAAATAAAAAAATAAGTTTAAAAAATCTGGTGAGGTCTTTAGGCAGACGTCAAAATTCTTTTTCCGTATCGTAACTTTTGTCTTGCATCGAGATATTTTAAACTATCACTATCACTTAAGGTGATTAATACCCCCCCCCCACCTTGTGTGTGTGTGGGGGGGGGGGGGGGTAATTTGGAGACCATTTTTACTTGAAATAGATATAGTGCTGCCACGCCGTAGACATGTGGCATGATACCACACTTAGTCATCCAGCGGCCCACCAGTCCTGGAACTACCCTCATATGCTGAGCGTCTTCATACAATTACCATTTTACGACTGTTTTATGTCCCAGCCGGGTTTGTTGCAGTCCCAATTACGCTGGTCCCGCTGTGGTTGCGAAAACAACTTGGTGCGTTCAGAAAACATGGAAATAACAAACAAACAAAAAAAACACGATGTCTACATGTGAGTATTCCTTTATTACAGGAAATGATGTCACAGATCCCGCGTCTTGCCGCGGTACCCGGTGCCGTGAGGTATATCTCTGATCTGTACATGTATAAAATATGGCCGCCGGGTACCAGGCAAGTCACGTGACGCATTTGACGCAATATGAGATATAAACAACGACTGATAACAATTCAGCAACTGTTAACTAGTGGCCAGTTTCACCCGGTAGTCGAACTAATGAGCATATCTTGACAATTAAGTAAAGTATTTCAACATTTTTTTTATTTATTTTTTTGTCTGAATGATTGCTTAATATACAAAATCATTCATATTAATATCATCGAGTACACAAAAAAGTATCTAACAGGATGGGCAGTTGCTGAAAAGTCATTAAATTATCATAATACAATTACATCTTAAGAAATGAATACAAAAATTTGATGGCTTAAATAGACGTTAATCAAATGCCCTAATTTTTCTTTAAATACACACGATACCATTAATACCCTTAGCGATTTCTTGAAACATGTTTTCATACAAACGCCTAAAATACACAGCGCCAGAAAGGTTGCTCAAGATGGAAGAAAAATTCGAAATGGGGACTCCTAAAGTCCTAAATCATTTACACGAATATTTACGGAATAATACGATCTACCACGAAAATTGACGGAAATTCCCGAATGACGACTTCGGGTGAAAGCGATCACTAGCTCCAGTTCATACAACCCTGCAGTTTGTGCTGCCGAATACATCTAAAAATAGCACTACCTCGACCGACTTGACGTCACACACGACAACTACCAGCACAGCACAACAACCGCGCGATCCAATGACGTCACTGATAAGTATAGGTTTACATTAGATAAGTTGAAGAAATTAACAGGGGAAAAAAATCATGACCTATGAATAAAGAGAAAAATCTGTTGAAGCTCTGACAATTTTTTGAAACCTGACATAATCATTAGACCCTGAGTGTGTATGGAGGTAACGGGCAACCCTACAAAACAGGCAATATCCATGTATTGTAAAATTGAAGAAAAAACACATTCCCCAATCGGTTAATAACACTACATGTCTCTAAACTATTCAACACGATCAAAAATTGCAATGCTTAATAATGTCTAAGTCCGCTGCATTTGATTTCCATCAAAATGGTGATGTTTAATAAATCCATCATGACTTCCGGAAATTTACAGCATTGGAATTTTACCAACTAAGAAATTTTCCATCATGCAGCGTTAGGAGTGACTGGAATTTTACCATCACAAACGATCTCTACATTATGGGGAAAAAAATATAATTAAATCATAACTATTCACCGGAAAATGTTGAGCTTGAGAAATATATATTTAAAACAACAGTTTACTGTCACAATACTATTCCAAACTTCACATCAAACCCCGGTGTTTCTTTCCGATCTCTTATAAATAGACAGCTAAAAATAGATAAGATCATGGGAAATCACTGATTACCTCCCTTTAACAGTGGGAAAGCCTACTTATTTCCCACAATTCTTTAAGATACATAAAAATTTGGTCTACTGCATCTGTTAAAAACTTAACACGTTTCTTACACCCGAGGGATGTTTAGAAAGGAAAAAATAATATCAGTTAAACTGGTAAAAGCAATAATAAAGGTACAGACATTAAACTCTAACAGTACATGTATATAAAATCACCGGTTTCTAGAGCCTGTTTTGCCTGGTTACTCATCCTCCTTTAATGCAATGATACGTTCCTTTTACGTTAGATTACAATCATTAAAATAAAAATCTATCAAATGCATAGAGAACAATATAAACTAATTATTCATTTTTGTTTTGAAAAAAAAAAATATACATTTTTCTTTTTGCAAACCATTTTTTATGCATTTGTAAGAAAACTTTTTTTTTTTTTTATTATTAATCAACAATTCCAACATATAATCAAGGAACGCTCACAATACTCCGTTTCAAAATAAACTAGACAGTACGTTTAAAGTTCATTTACGACGGCATGTCCATGGGCGTGCTCGACAACAAAAGCATGCGTTCGTTAAATATTTCCAGCCGCAAATATTTCAGTATCGTTAAAAAAAAATCCCCGTATACATTTTTTTAAGAATTTAAAGAGATACCCGTTTAGCAGACAGGAGGGGGAGGGGGCTTTAAAACTCAAGCTATAAGCCATAAACAAATGGACACACCGTCCTCTGCAACCTGATATCTAAGCCGCGTTTTACGTCTGCTAGCACGTGCTTCTACTGCGCGTGCTCAAATACATAGCGAGAAGCACGTGCTCGGAGACAGCACGCGCTTGAGGTAGATACTTGTAATGAGGGCATGAGAATACAAATTGTTGGTGAGATGAACACAAAATTACAGACCGATACATGAATGATGAAATGCACCCAGCACGCCAATTCACCGGTTACGGCAACCAGCATGACAATTCCCCAGTGTAGCCCTGCGCGTTACCCCCAACAAAAATTAGATTTACTCCCCCTGAATCTTGGTCGCTTGAATCCATGTCCTCGACAGTGCCGAAGTTAAGACATGAATTTATTCTACAAACCTGTCAGAAGTAACCGTTGAATGTAAATCATCATGAAGTATTGAGCCAGGATACTGGCCAAGGGGTTACGGTGATTACAAAAATATCTGAGGTCAAGAGGTCACCATAACAAAGCAAAGATAGAGAGAGGAACTAGCCCGAAATCTCTTTTCCTTATTATTATCAAGATTGCTTTTACTCATTATCTAAAAATTCTCTCTACTTTTTAAATCATTGTAAGTTTACATGCCTGAAGCCTGTAAATTTGGTTAGGGATCCCGACCCCCCCCCCCCCCACCTGAAGAAGATGGGTGCTGGGTGCATTTTCCTTGACACCATATCCTCCTAGGACTACTGTATCATGAGGGGTTACCAACCTCCCAATCTGCCCTGCCCCCATCACACATGGTCACGCCCATATTTTTAAAATCAAGCCCCCCATTTCACCTGCCTAGCATATGAATTAATAAAATGACCCGTATAGACTTTATTTTCATACATGAACCTTCCTCTCTGGGAAGTGTCTTTGACCTTGAAGACCTCTGTTCAATGACAGTCAACATGGCCTTGACCCAATCGCAAGCAGCTAGCCAGGATCAACTAGTGTATTGTATCTTGCTTGCTGAAAAGGTATACCAGGTCTGACAAGATCTCGTAACTAGTCTTTCTTGCTGATCAGGTTTTCCATGGTTTGCACATGGCCTCAAAAAACATGTTTAAGAAAACAGAGGTACATGAGGATAAATATGACACATAAAATTATAAAAATTGCAATGCACTATCTTGGACAGGTTTGACCACTGTATGTTTGACGGATGGGAGCAAGGCATTCCAAATGTAATACCGCCGAGCCGAGAACGTTGGTAAATAACAGTAGAGTCCGCTATATATAAATTCCCTGAACGTTGTGTACACACTGACAAACAGTAATGCAATATACACATGGACATTGGCAACAAGGATATCACTGACCCTTTAGAAAAGAAACTAGAAACCAAATTTAACAAAAAAATGCCCCCCCCCCCCCCCCCCAAATCATTGTTTTTTTCTTATTTCACCCATATATTTAAATGTCAGGGATTTCTTTACTGATAATATTTATTATTTTTGAAGGGATTTTTTTTTTTTTTTTTTAGTGGGGGCGGGGTTATTTTATTATTTTGCTTTGAGAGCTCGAAGTTAAAGGGAAATAATGGCTTTATCTTCATCTGGACTGAGTTTTCATATTCCCATATGGCACACACATATCCCCATACGGAACATTTAATATGACCAAATGGAATACACATAATGCCCATACAGAGTACACAATATGGCCATAATGGCATATGTGTGAAAAGGTGTAATTCAATGGTGGCTGTGTAAGTTTCTGAGCAAGATACCATGATACCCCAGTTACCATTGCCAAACATCATTTTTGTGTTGTATATACATCAATATATGTCACAGACAAAGAAAAAGAAAATCCATGATCAATCAACACTTTACAATGACAGTTCAAATCAACATTATTTTTTTTTTGATAAACAATATACAATGTTCATTCATGACATCACCCTTTACAGTGACAACCCTCCGTAAATATAAAAAGTAGGATAAATGAAAACTAAAAATTTTCAACATTACGTTTTCCTTCCTATTTTTTTTTTTACAATGAAAAAAAAAAATGTTTTGCCATTAAATATGTTCTAAAAGAATGACTTTATATATATATTTATGATTCTAAAATGTTCGCATAACATATATAATTAACACCTTAGATAAACAGATGTACATGCTTTCACACCAAAAGCAAAAGGTCAGAATAAAATCAAGTAAGAGGCGTTTCATTCATTGGTCCATCGAAAGCTCATTTTCCTGTTAGAGAGAGAGTCACTTTGGTTTCACTAAACACTTCGCTTTTTGAACAGAGCATCAAGAAAAAAAAAAAGTTCAACAGCAAAAAGGACAAAATCACCGGAATTGAACAACAAAGAGGAAAGAATTTAGTGAAACAATGCAACACTTCTCGGTCCCTATCGTATCTTCTTTTTTTTTTTTGAAGAAAAAAAAAAAAAATTGGTACAACACGACCTTGCCACAAGCCTTGACCTTGAACTTCAGCTGTAGGTAGTCAACCAACTTTGACCTGTGACCTTGCCAAGATGAAAAATAACCTTGAAAGTCATTTGATCTGGCCATAAAAGTGACCTTGACCTTTCGAAGGGTCAAGATTGTCTCAGTACCATAGAAGAATTCTCTCCTAATGAAAAAAATCATGAAAAAGGGACATAAAATTTGAATATCTTTGGAAAAAAAATGGCAAAAATGAAGGCCTCTTATTATATTGGGAAAAAGAAAGAGAAGAAAATGCCAGAGAGAGTGAACCATAATAGTAAAACAACAGAAAAACAGGCACAGAATCTAAGATAATAAAAACAGCCCACAGCAACCACCTTTTCCCAAGTCGTCATAGAGACACCAGAGCCATAGCAACAGTGGAATTCAGCAAAGCCGACCTTGTTCATAAAGAAATAATGAAGCTCCCTGAGATTCCCAGAACAAATGCCGACTTGAGGTAGTAAAATGGTGAAAATCCCTCTGCCATTTTGGGCTCCTTTCCTGACTCCTGGACCATCGCCCCGTCCTCATTGATGCCCACCCACTGTTTCCATAGTAACTGCTATCAATTTTTCGGGATGAAGAATCTTTTGTTGTTGTTGTTGTTTTTCATGGAGATTAAAGTTCTTAGTATTTCATGGAATTTTAATATTTTTAAACATTAACTCATTAATGTATGTACCGATGAAATTTAAATGCCCATAAAAGATGATGATTTTACAGAAAAGCTAAAGGGACATTTTGATCAAATGTATATCTGGGGGAAAATGAGTTGTAGCAAGTTTTTACATTATTCACTGAGTTCTAAATTTTTGTTTAAGTTTTTTTTCTTTTTCTTTTTTACGGAATTTGATGAAATGATTAAATGCTTGATATGACCAGATGACATAATGAACTACACCCCAAGGAATGTTGAAGATTACTTTCTGAATACCTGGTTAGCTTACTGACATAAAATGCCGAAAATCTTCGCATAAGCCTACTTTGTGATCCTGATCATAATCAAATAGGAGGTCTGACTATCATAGTTTTTATACTGGTTGAAAAATATTGGCACCTAGGCAGTCCAGATGATTAACAATAGGGATGTGAGATTTAAGCTTATCTGCTATTGTAATATTTATCACTGATCAGTACCGGTATTTCTTCCGATTCGTTGCTCATACGTCAAATTCTGATCAGGCTTGGAACATGTTCGAGGCCTTATCCAACTTATCAGTGACAATTCTTTTTATAAAAACCTGTATCAGATTGGTAGACACTTCAGGAATGCTATTCACACTTCTCATGTTCAACATCAATGTCAAAACTGTTTCAACTGCCACCTATTGGAGATATCCGATACTGCGACAGTAGTTCAGATGAACACAGAAACATCAAGTGAATTACCGGTGAAGGAAAGCGCAAAGTGCGTACTTTTAAAGCTTCAGGCTTACCCCAAGCCAACCGGAGAGATTCATCTTAGTCCTGATAAGGACTTCCAGCTAGTCTGGCATTATGGATTCCTTTTTTTTCTAAAAATGATCATTGAGGTAATACTGTGCAAAATATTATCAGTTTGAGTATGCTCTTAGTTGCAATTTCCATTACTGGAATAATTGACCAAAAAGGGGCTGAGAAAAAAATAATTTCTGACAAAATAATTATTTCTTCTTGCCCTTTCCAAAATGAAAATACTCAGTATCCCTGCATAATTGAGGTATGTTAATCACTGAGGTATAATGTAAAATATATGCAAATTACACATGGAAACAAATCTACAAGTGTTGTATCTAGTGAGGAGAGAGAGGGGGGGGGGGAAATAAGGTGATCTTGCAACTTCACTTAACATACAGTAGAAAAAAAGCGAAAAAAAAGACTTAAATCTCTAAATCTGGGTGAAAAAAAGGGGTAGGGAGGTTTCATTTCCTGAACTTCTTTCAACCCACCCCGCTGAGGTGTTAATGTGTTTCCCTTCTCTGAGGTATACATGGATTGCCTGATAAACACAGGAGTTACCTGATACAGAGTGAATTACCTGATAAACACTGACTTGCCTGATCAACATTTGATGGCCTGATAATGGTTTGCCTGATAAACAATGGACTGCCTGATAACACTGGTCTGCCTGATAAACATTAGTTTGCCTGATCACACTGGTCTGCCTGATCACACTGGTCTGCCTGATAAACATTAGTTTGCCTGATCACACTGGTCTGCCTGATAAACATTAGTTTGCCTGATCACACTGGTCTGCCTGATAACACTGGTCTGCCTGATAAACATTAGTTTGCCTGATCACACTGGTCTGCCTGATAAACATTAGTTTGCCTGATCACACTGGTCTGCCTGATAAACCCGATTAATGTTAGTTTGAGAATTCCACTGAAAAACAGATAATTTCTCCAAAACAATGACAAAATGTCTCAAATTGCAACTTTTCCGAATTTTTCCCCTACCAGTTCAACTGCTGAAACCAACCAGACACCAGATCAACTACAACCACCAATGGGGAAACCGAAAACCAACCGGGGGGCCAGATAAAGGGTTAATGGGCCAACCAGATAAAGGGTCAACTGGCCAACCAGAGATAGTCAAACCTCTCATCCAAATCATGTAGCCAAATGATGCTAAGACAAAAACACCAACCAAAGGGACTCAGTGCTTAAGGTATTGAAAAGCGGGGGCTGAGGTTAAGAGGTTCCGGCGCTTGAGCCAGCGCAAGTCTCTGACTGTTTTCTTCTGACAGTGTTGCCATGGTGCTGCACGTACAAGAAATAATAAGTACAAAACTCGACAGAACAACTTACATGTATGACGGAGAATCACTTACAAAAATATGATGATAAAAGTTTTCAATCAACACAAAATAATATCAAGTTCGAGCTAAAAGAAAAAATAGCATAATACAGTGACTGATAAAGACAGACGGAAACATATTCTTAACCCTTCAAAACATAAAAGAATTATATTTAACTGTTTACATTTAAATAATATGACAATCTGTCAAGTGACTGTTTATTTGTATGAAATATGTTTTCATAATTGATTTTAGAATCAAAGACAGTAATTCTATACAAAAATAATCTTTCAAATGGCTTCTTTTTTGTTTAATTTTTTCCCTAAAAAGTAAAAGTTCAACACCAACAAAAAAAAAATCACATTTTTTTTTTAAATTAAGTGTTTTGTTAGTTAATGATTTGGGTTTAGGAAAGAAAATGCCCCTTTAGACAATATGTTACACATACTTAGTTGCTTCTTAAAAGTTCCCAATTAGGTAAACATGTTGATTTTTTTTTTCCCAACTGGGAGCTAGGATCTCTTTCCCAAAATAGGCAGAAAAACCCTTGAATTTTATCCCGTTAAAGCCAGACTAGGCTTATGAGTAAATCTGGCTTGGCAGTATTCAAAATATATCTTAAAATGTTTCATTTTTAACTTTACAAATCATTCCTCAATTTTTCTTTTTCTTCCTTTTTTTTTTTTAATGTCATAATGCTTATTTCTCTAACAAGATGAGAGGAAATCAATAAACACCTCTGCAGACCAATTCATCAAAACTTACGAAAAGGTAAGTAGAAATGTTCTATTCCAAGAATAAAAAGATCTTTTATTAATGTGAAAAAATTAAACTTAAGATAATTTGTGAAAACTATCCAAGGTTTTCTGCTGTTCATTTCACGCAATGACGATTAAAAACTGAAATTAAAAAATGTGAAACTAATTAGCCTGTATATTATTTATCATTTCCAATCAAGACTTAAAAAAAAAAATGATAGAAAAAAATAATTTATTAAAACATACTGCCTGCAGACTTTTTAACAAATCTATACAATAACATATAAATAGGATATTAAAAACTTTAGAATATCTAAAAGCTTTGGTAAAAAAAAAAAAAAAATACCCTTAACAGTTTAATATCCTCTGTCTTTACTAAAATAAAACCTTTTATAAATATGAACTGTAACATTTCAAAGTCAATGTCCATTTATATTCTGTAATTTTTTTTTATTTGCAGAAATTCAACTTCAAATAAATAAAATTACTTGTGAAAAAAAAACTTTTTTGATTTGTTTCCATTCAATTGTCTAAAAGGCAAAAGAAAAAAAAAATCTGAGCCTTTTTTTTTTTTTCAATTAATATTTAGCTTTAAGTCGAACAAAAATGTGGAGTTCAAAACTTTAAATGATAGCTTGAGAAAGAATGTCTTAAAAAATAAGTTCAAACAAATCAGAATTCCATTCCAGTTGAAAAAAATATCAACTGATCATAAAATGCAGATAAAAGGTAAAAACAGATCCTTGATATGAGATATGCTTATACATATTTTAATTAAAAATAGGTCATCCTTACAAACTAATTTAACCCATTCTCTTATTCAAACTGGATTTGGCCCACAGGCAAAGAGAGCTGACCTAGATTAGGCATCTGTCTGTAAGAGCCGTATAATCAGGGTCTCCTCTGTTTGCTCATATAATATTTTAGCTCAGATTCTAGTCTGCATGGCGAAAAAAAATCCATTATTTCATATACAATTTGAAAATTGTGAATTCATTATTCATGAAATCATACAATTGTACATGAATATTCATGAGATACAGGGCTAAAAAGTTTTTATAATAGCACTATATCATACTGGGACAATAATACTTCATGTAAGTAAAAGACAAGTATCATTAATAACTCTTTTTCTTAGATTATCGCATGTAAGACAGAATTCAGTTGTTTATCAATGTGTTAATCAACTTCAAAAAGACTTAATCTGGAGTTAACAACTAAAATAGAGAAACATGGTAAATAAATGTATCCAACCTCTCACGAAATTCTAAGTAAACACAGATTTTTTTTTTCATATTTCATTAATGTTTGGAGATGCATGAATGAGAGAGAGCAAAGGAGTAAGAAACTGGTCGTCAAAATGACTTGAGGTAAAGTCCCTGTAATGGTTCCGATTCATTTCAGCTCTCATGGCCTTTCAAGTTTAATTAGGGTACCTTGGTTATCTTGGTAGAGGTTAAGTGTTCCAAGACGTAGCAACACCATTACAGGGACTTTATCTTAAATTCTAATGCCCATTCAAGAGTGATTCTGTTTGTACAAATGGATTTTGTTTTGTTTTGTTTTTTATTATTATCTTCTGCAGCTGTCATTCCAAAAAATTAATGTTACAAATGTTTATGAGATAAAGGCCACATTGTACTGACATAGTAAACTCGACTACACCTTTTGCTGCAAAGTCATCCGTTTTTGTTTATTTCTTTAACCTATAATTATTCAATTACGTTAGAAACTGCCCTCATACTAATTTACAATTCAAATAGTTATTCCTTGACCAACACGGAGGTATATTCAAATAAGATGCATTTGCCAACCAGAAGAGTATTTTTTTTTTTAAACTTACATAGCCGCAACAATATTTTGAGTCATTTATTGAAGTTCAGCTCTTCACAGGGGAAGGAGGGCCCTTTATGCACAGACACATCAAGGTAGAACCACTGACCATCCACAAGCCAGCTGGAAGGCTTCCTCACATGTAGAGACTTAATGACCATCCCGTCATTTTAAACCCACAGTGGCAAGGGCAAAATGTATCCTTACGAAGATGAGGGCCAACCAGAAAGTATCCTTATCAAAGATGAGGGCCTACCAGAAAGTATCCTTACCTGATGAAGCCCTACCAGGAAGTACCCTTACCTAGGTGAGGGTCTACTAGAAAGTATCCTTATCGAAGATGAGGGCCTACCAGAAAGTATCCTTACCTAGATGAAGCCCTACCAGAAAGTACCCTTACCTAGGTGAGGGCCTACCAGAAAGTATCCTTAATAAGATGAAGCCCTACCAGAAAGTACCCTTACCTAGGTGAGGGCCTACTAGAAAGTATCCTTAATAAGATGAAGCCCTACCAGAAAGTACCCTTACCTAGGTGAGGGCCTACTAGAAAGTATCCTTAATAAGATGAGGGCCTACCAGAAATTACCCTTACCTAGGTGAGGGCCTACTAGAAAGTATCCTTAATAAGATGAGGGCCTACCAGAAAGTACCCTTACCTAGGTGAGGGCCTACCAGAAAGTATCCTTATCAAAATTAACATATATTTCAAACATTTTTTTCTATTGATTATCTGTGCAATTTCATTTCTGACTTAATTCAAGTTAGTCAAATGTAAATCAAGCCATTCTGAATTCAATTTCTTTAAGTATAAACATTTTGCATGAATCAACAATTTACAAAAGCAAAAACAGATGACTCTGATCAAAGGTGACCTATAAATATATATATATATATATATATATATACCACGACACATTGTGAGAGGGATTCAAAAAATGGACTTCTAGATATAGTACCCGAAAAAACTCCAGTCCATAAACCTCAAACACATTATTTTGCTATCTTAAAACAAAAAGAAGAAGAATTTGAAAAAAAATCTTCATAAAGGTATTCTTTACCCTTTTCATAAACAGATAATGTTCGAATTTTAATCATGTCAAAAAAAAGTTTTGATTCTTAACTTTATCTCAAAATTTGTATATTGTGATATAAAAAAAAAACTCTTTAACAATATTCCTCATTCTTTAAAATCCATCGTACAAAAAATCACTAACAAAGAAAAAAATATATACATAAAAATTTGAGTCAAAATTCAGTCAATATTCTAAATTAATAACAATTCAGTATCTTTTTAATTTCACCGGTATCATTATTTGAACATTTCCTTGGATTCTACAGGTGCAGAACTTGCTGAATCAAATTTGGATGTGACCAAATTTTTGCATGTTCCAACATTATAATCAATGACTTAAACATACTCTTGTGATCAATAACCAAAAGTAAACCTATGAACCATATTTAAAAAATAATAATAATAATATTTCAAAACTAATGACAAGAATTTGCTCTAAAATCCTCAAATGAAAACATCAAAGGTGAGAAAATTATGCCTTTCAAAAAACCTTTGATTTGATGATGTTAATAATAAAAGCAGATCATTTTTTTTTTCATTTCTACCTTCTGTAAATAATAATTAATTAAAATTTTGCATACTGAACAGAACAGGTTTAAGTAAGAATGGAATAGTGTAAAAAAAAATATATATATATGAATAAAATAAAAGAAAATCCTGATTTTAAAAAAATATAATAATATATATAGGTATAGATATAATCATATAGATTCCCTGTTTTACAATTAAATAGCTTAAAATTTCCAAATGCTTTCCTTACACAAATGAAAAATTATATGAAGTTGCATTTTCATATGAATAATAATATTAATAATAGACAAAAAATAAAACACAATTCCTTAAATTACCCGCATCTTGTCCCGCAGGGGTTGCGACCTTGATGTGACCTTGGCCTCAAGGTCAAACTCGCCCTGTCGAAAAAGCAGCGACACATGCCTTGTGCCAAGTCCGTATATCCTCTTCTCCTAACACAAGAAATCAAATGAGGTACTATTACGTTGTAACATAAAACACTTTCTTTTTTTGTTCTCGAATATAACTTTTTTTTTTTTTACATAATCCGCACATACAAAAAAAGAAACATAAAACAAAAAAAAAATTATACATGATCACCACCAGAGGTCAAAATTGAGGTCAAATCGTGGTCTGTTTACACAAAAACCCGTTGCCTAGGTTACGAAGTAATAATGATTATTTCCTTGGTGATGAACTTTTTGACCATTGCTGAGTGTACAGCATCCTGAGGTATTTGTGCAAGAGTTGTGTCCCTTGTCCCATGAGATAGAGTGGTCTCCCCTTAGGGGGCTAGTGAGGTACAATGGGATTGTTGTCTGCTGAAATGAGTCCAAATTCTCCCTGAGGCACACCCGTTTTGCCGCCATTACTATAAACGTGAGGTCGCGAACTGTCGATCTGACCATTCGGAACTCCAGAACTGCTTAATGCCGCTGCGTTTCCCTGCCCCATATTAGCTCCAGCTACTATGCCATTTGTCGGCAAAGCAGGATTTACGCACACACCCTGCGGTGGGCCGCAACTGGAGCTGCTGATGACCGCGTGACCGTCATCACCACATTTGTCTCTAGGAGTTGCCATGGCAACATCTGACACAGAAGCCTGAGAGTGATTTGAGGTAGAGAGTTGATTCTGAGGTAATTGCAAAATGTCAATTGTATCTGTGTCCCGCCACACTTGCTGCCGACTGGGGTTACATACGGATTCCGGCGCCGTCGAATTCATCGACAAACCGGGCACATTCCCCGACACTGTACCGCCATCATGACAAGTATCCTCACACCGGTTCGAGTCAACCGAATCTAATTCCACTACAACCGGACGAATCTCCTCGCGATTAGACGCGGCCATCCTCTGACTCAACACACCCGTATCATTACCCGTCTCGGTCGGCACCATCACCGCCTGACCATTCACACAAACATGATTCCGGTTGCGATGAAGTGAGGTAGATTCAACATCCGGACTGTTTTGTCGCGAGAGTCCAATTTCGTCCCCACCGCTTCCGGTCAAACTCCCTTCTCCACTGTCTTCGCAGCTGGTTTCTTTTCCCAAGCTGTCACCCTCGCCGCTATCACGGCAACCCGTATCCAAGGAAACCTGAGATTTTTTCAACACATCCTCGCAGCTACTGTGGTCAATGTCGTCGAGGGACCCGATATCCTCATACTGACTACGCGTGAAACTTTCTTCGCCCATGCGTTCCGTCATGCACGTTTCTGTTCCACCACCCAACATCGCAGCTATTAGTCCACGCGTTTCCTAAAATAGAAAAGAGCATATTTTCACGAAGAAAATACATAAAAAATTATAGGGCCTCTATCATTTCAACATCATGTTATAAATGTTATGTAATAGAAATGTCACAAGCTTAGGACAGAAATACAAAGTATGAGACATGTAGTTTTCCCTTGAACACCTGCTGAAAGAAGTGTAACAGACATACAAACAATGGATAAGTGATCCCTATATGTCTCTTCTGCTTACAGCAAGTGACACATTTAGTATAAAAATCATGTAGCTTTAACCATTTTAAAGTCATCTTATAATTCATATGTAAGAAAAATAAACGTGGACTAAAAGTATCACAAGCTTAAGACATGGTGAAGCTAAATAAATACTTGGAAATGTGTGTCTGTGACAAATAAGCCTTTTGTCACCAAATACCCAAGCTGTGATAATCAAATCCGAAAGAATTACCTCAACATCAAGGTTTTCACAGTGGTTATTCAAGATGGCGTTCATGTGTCCGTTCTGAAGCTGACCGTTCCGGATCCCATTCTTCTTGATCGGGACAAAACCGTTCAGCTTGGCACCATTGGGCGTGAGAATAACATTTCCCCCACCAGCCCCCTGGGAATGATTAACAAACTGATAAGCAAATAGCACTGGTGACAAACAGATGTAGAGGATATTTGTTCGTTTTTGTGGAAGATGCAATTTAATTTCATCAAGGGAGCTTCAGAAATTGTATTCTCACAATTTTTTAAGTATATTTCACTTTATATTTTACACTGAAGATTTTAACTACCCTGTCTGAACAATTTGAAGATATTTTTGTTTGTTTACTTTTAATTTGTTTCAACGCCCTGCCAGCAGAATTTCAGTAATTTGGAGACAATGTCTCCTTGAAACTTCTTGTAAAACTTGAAGTGAAGAGAAGCAATAGGACAGGACGTTCATTATTAGTGCATAACTTTTTTATTTTACATAAAACACAAACTCCTGCAAACCTACAAAATAGGATAAAGTAACATCAAGGAATTAAGTAAATGTATTTAAAATTTTGATTTTTTTTTTTTTTTTTTTCATGACTCAGTGTTTCAATGTTTTCCAGAACTGAAGGGGAAAAGAGTGGATAAACTGCAGTTGTTTATTCCTTTACCTAATGAATATTCATGCACAAATTTATGACTTAATGAATATCAATTAACTGAAATTAAATAGTATACGAAAAAAATGCTTTTTTGTTTTTTTTGTTTTGTTTTTTTAATCTGAGCTGCTCCTAGAAGAAACTTTCTGATCAGTGCCTGCCTGCCTGTTTCTCAGGGTGCAAAACATGTTTGTTTGTTGGGTTTAATGCCCCACCGACAGTATTTCAGTCATTTAGAGACTATGCCTACCTGAGACAGATGTGGCATGATACCACACCCAGTCACATTATTCTGACACCAGGCCAACCAGTCCTCGGACTACCCTTATATGCTGAGCGTCAAGCAACGGAGCTATACCGATATATTTTTTACAACTTTGGTATGTCGCAGCCGACAAGGACCCCCCCCCCCCCAAAAAAAATCTAACCACTCAGCCACCAGGGACAGTTTGTTTGAGATGGCACCAAAACATATCTATATGCAGTGAAATTTAGCCCTAGCTTGTTGAAACCATACTTTTGAATCAGAGTCCTCATTCTCCGGAAGATTATCCAGCATTGGCGTCAAGGCGTCCATCTCGTACAGGCCCACTGTGTGAGTGTTTTCCGGAACTGAGGCGGCGTGACCGTTCCGGTTGCCAGGGATGTGGCCGTTGCCATGGAAACGGGCGGGCTGGGTCTGCGGTGGCTGCTGCTGATTGTAATTTGCTGAGAAGCATCTGAAAAGAAGTTAATCAGGTTATAAACAGGAGTGGTATTATACTGGGTCAAGAACAATAAACATGTCGTAAACAGCTGTCAAAATTTATAGTTAACTGATATAATCAGTATAAAAACAAATGAAAAGTGTCAAGCTGTTGCGATTTAAATTTATACGTCACGTTTACCCCCTGTGTTCGCCCTTTTTGGAATATTCTACTTGTAAAATATTACTTTCACTATTGTTAAGCTCTCCACACCAATTGTTAAGCTTATATACCGTGTCCAAAAAACAACAACTCCTACACTTGGAAAAGAAGGAATTTGCTAGAACATGGAGGTATACAATTAAGTCGGCTGCAGCAATCAGAAAATGTCTGCTAGCAAAGACTGTGTGCTTACACAGACTACCTAATAATTAGTTGCTTAAAAAAGTTTTATTAATATATTGATTCCAATACATCAAGATACTGACTTGAGAAAAATCATATAAATACTTCTTGTGGTTAAATCAAAACTGCAAACATCTGAAAATGATCCGAATCTTACTACAAATTTCAAGTCAATTTCAAAGTTCTTCTGTCAGATTTCGGCACAGTAAACCGCAGCAAGCCGACACGCCAAAGTCAAGGCGAACAGAAGAAAGCAAGAGTTACCTGTTCCTGAGTAGGATGATAAAGATGCAGACCAAAATGCAGAAGACTCCGATACTGATGCCAATGATGATGCCCAGCCGTTGGTCTGAATTCTGATCCTCATCTCTCTGGTCTCCTGTAGGGACATTTCTCAATAATTATCATGTGCAAAGTTACGACTTAATGAATATAGATTCCTTCCTCATTAATATTCATGTACAAATTCAAAAATTGTTGAATATAAAACCTAATGAATATCTATGAATAAATCTATAAATTTAATAACCTACTGAATATTTATGAATAAGTCTATAAATTGATGAATTCATGAATATTCATGACTTAATAAATATTAACCCTTTACCTCCTAATTGTTCATATGTCTCATCAATATTCATGAACAAATTCATAAAATGACGAATATTCATTTACAGTTAATAAAATACAGTCGAACCCCGATTACTCCACCACCTCTCATTCAAATACCCGGCGTCATTCGAAATACTTCGTTGGTCCCGATCACTCTCCTTATTTCTATATAAAAAATATCTGGGTTATTCAAATTTGTGCCATTCAAATACCTGGCCTCATCCGAAAAGATTTTTTGGCCCGTGCCAATCAGTTTGTATGATTTTCGCACCCCCTTATCCGAAGTCGCTGACGAGCATAAATTACCGGCGACATTTGGAAAACAAACAATGGAAAGGCGCGAGTGTCAATTAATTACAGAAATGAGTGGGAGATGGCCGCTTACAGTTTGCAAAAGTTGTTAACTGATTGGATGTTTGTCCAGAAGATCAATCATAAAGGTAATGATTAATGATTTAGATACCTGTGCAGTATTTCGGATTCGCTGGTAATAGAAGATTTACACAAGTGTAACAAGCAGACCACGATTACATCGTTTTTTATACGAACATTTCGAGACGACGTTGATATCACGTTTATACATGTAGTTCTGACCTGATGAATGTTTAGGTATGTATTGATGTATGCATTGGTTATGTAACATTTATGCAGAAAAAGATTAATTTTGTCAATAAAAATCATTTATCTATTGCTGTTTTCAAGCCGACGAAGATAGTGGATACATGTAGTCGCTTGTGATTTAGTCAGACCTAAAAAAACAAGAGCTGTCGGAAAGACAGCATGCTCGACTATTCGGGTATTTGATAGTGATGCAATACCATTGTATTAAAGCAGTATTAAAATAATTTATGTGACTCAATTTAGCAGCATGTTCTCTTTAATTCTCAGTAAAACTCAGGTCATAATTGGAAAAAAAAATCAAGGAAAAGTTCATCTTTTGGACAGCTCTTGTTAAATTAAATATTGTTTAAATTAATATATTATTATATTAAATAAAAAAAGTTAATGCAATTTTTTAATTTTCTTTAAGTATTTAATAATAATTATTAATTTAATTAATTAAATTTAATTAATTAAATTATTAAAATTTTAGTTCTGCAGGTTTGGTTCATGTCTGGGATGACTTGTGTGAAGTTTAAATCCAATACACCAAGGGGTTACTGAGTAATGACATTAATTTAGTTGCAAAAAACTTTAACCAAAAATGTTAACGCAAATTTCTAAGTCGAAAAAGGCCCATGATTTAAGTAAAATTCTAGCAAGAGTTGTTCATCTTGGTTCTGCAGGTCATTTTCATGTTTAGGAAGACTTGTATGAAGTTTAAATCCAATACACCAAGTGCTTACTGAGTAATAATATTAACTTAGTTGCAGAAAAACTTTAACCAAAAATGTTAACGCAAATTTCTAAGTCGAAAAAGGCCCATAATTTGAGTAAAATTCTAGCAAGAGTTGTTCATCTTGGTTCTGCAGGTCCATTTCATGTTTAGGAAGACTTGTATGAAGTTTAAATCCAATACACCAAGTGCTTACTGAGTAATAATATTAACTTAGTTGCAGAAAAACTTTAACCAAAAATGTTAACGCAAATTTCTAAGTCGAAAAAGGCCCATAATTTGAGTAAAATTCTAGCAAGAGTTGTTCATCTTGGTTCTGGAGGTCCATTTCATGTTTAGGAAGACTTGTGTGAAGTTTAAATCCAATACACCAAGTGCTTACTGAGTAATAATATTAACTTAGTTGCAGAAAAACTTTAACCAAAAATGTTAACGCAAATTTCTAAGTTGAAAAAGGCCCATAATTTGAGTAAAATTCTAGCAAGTGTTGTTCATCTTGGTTCTGCAGGTCCATTTAATGCCTAGGAAGACTTGTGTGAAGTTTAAATCCAATACACCAAGGGGTTACTGAGTAATGACATTAATTTAGTTGCAAAAAACTTTAACCAAAAATGTTAACGCAAATTTCTAAGTCGAAAAAGGCCCATAATTTAAGTAAAATTCTAGCAAGAGTTGTCTATCTTGGTTCTGCAGGTTGGTTTCATGCTTAGGAAGACTTGTGTAAAGTTTAAATCCAATACACCAAGTGGTTACAGAGTTATGATATTAACTTAGTTGCTGAAAAACTTTAACCAAAAATGTTAACGCAAATTTCTAAGTTGAAAAAGGCCCATAATTTGAGTAAAATTCAATCAAGAGTTGTCCCTCTTGGTTCTCTAGGTTTGTTTTGTGCCTAGAAAGACTTGTGTGAAGATTGATTGCAATACACCTACTGGTTTCTTAGATATGACTGCCAACGCCGACGCCGGCGCGAGTAGAATAGCTCTCATATTCTCCGAATAGTCGAGCTAAAAATGTACATGTATGTATCTTGGTTATTGACGTATGCATTGATTGTCATTTTATCGATATCTTTTATGCATAAAAAGATTGAAGTTGTAAAATAAAATTTAATCTATATTCGATATCATTTACGCTCCTAAATCGTAATAACATATTTAACAAGAGTACATTATATATTACGTTCACTGCATGAAAAAGTGGGTGGGATGGGTTTTTGTTCCAATTATCGACGTGGTTTGGGTTATTCGAAACCATGTCTTACTCGAAATAAAACGCCGATCCCCGGGATTTCGAATAGCCGGGGTTCGACTGTATTGAATATTAACTTTTAACCTCAGTAACTCAATGGATGATGAATAATAAGCCTTTTCCTCATGAATATTCATCATTTGACAATATTACTTCATGGCCTTTCACGGAGATATCCAATGTTTCCTTATGTTTCATTAAGGTTAAGTGGTCGGAAATGTAGCGGAACCATTACAGGTAGCTTACCTTAATATTCTCATTCAATGAAAAGGAAAGATTTGCTAGAAATTTGAATTTTGTTTTCAAGCCTCTGTTCATCCTGGCCTACTAAAAGAACAGTTGTGTAAAATCTTCAACTACAGTTAGTTTTCACTCCCAACCAACTCACCTGTGTTTGGCTTATCCTGCGGGTTAACTTGGAAGGGCTGCGTTGCCTTGCCAACCCCACCTCCAGTCATAGCCTGCAGTTTGAAGTAGTAGATGACCCCCGACACATCGCTGATGGTTATCGTAGCTGAGTGCTCCGTCCCATTTTTCGTCACCTATTAGACATTAAAAAACTTCATTTTTTATCAACATTTCTTCATTTTCAGTATGACTTCAAACTTTTATGACTTCAAACTTTTGGTTTTCAAATTCACAAAGTTGACTCTTTGTACACGACTGAATTGTCAAAAAGTTGCAAACCAACGTATGGTCAAACCTGCATTTGTGGTAACCTTTGATAAACAGCTCACCTGTGATAAAAGGCCAGTTACTGGACTCCCAGCACTTAAATTATGGAAAATTCAACCTCTGAATGACAACCACCTCTGGAAAAAAGCCAGTTTTCAGATTTCCTACAGTGGCCTCTGTTCACAGGTTTTATCGTTTATTCATTGCCGTAGGGACGACTTACCTTGATCCAAGCATCCTCCTGGCTGCTCGGAGCATTGGTGTACAAGATGACGTACGACTTGATGTTACCGTTGGTAACCGCGGGTGGCGACCAGTTAATGTTCACGTATCCCGGCTTCACCATTTGTATGTTAATGTCCTGTGGCTCTGAGGGCACTATGGAGGAATGGTCAAAAAAGGTTTAGCATTGTAGTTGTTTAAATTTAATTTGTTATTAATTTTTTTATTATTTTATTTTAAAAAAAAGTATTTGACTAGAATTCACACCAATGATGGTGAGTACCCTTGCCTCATTGATATTTATTTTCCACACCAAGATTCAAATGTTACTAACTCTATCAAATGAGTATCCATACCTATGAATTAGAAAATAATTTGTCCATTCATAATTGTGAAATATGCAGATAAGCAACCTAACTGTCAGTCAACTGGATATTTTGTAGATCCAGGGCCTTTTTTCCTGTTTGGGAATGGTGCCCTAGCCCTTTTTATGGGGAAAAAAACAAGCAAAATTCACAATTTATAAAGGGATATTTTTTTTACCATATTCATAAATAAAAGCATAAATTGGTCTCTGCACACTAAACACAAAGATGTAACATATTACTATTCCTATACAAATATTTTGTTTAAGAATCAATAGAGTAAAACAAATAGAGTTAAATTTGCTTCAGATTTATTGTTCTCAATAAGCAGTTCCCCCCTCCCCTCAATTTGACTGGGAATTTTATTTAAGCGTGGGGAATTTGGAGGCTATTTTTGGGGGAAAAGGTGGTTATTTGGCTTGGGGAAGCAGCCCTTAACCGGCTACAGTAAAGAAGGGTAAAAAGGCCCTGAGACCATCAGCTTCTTGTGAAACTTTCACACACAGACAGACAGATATGCCTACATACCTCCTTCCTGTGTCCTCTCAATGATGGGGGAACTGAAGCTACTGTCTCCAAGCGCCGTGTGCGACTGTACCGCTATCGTGTACAGCGTGTACGGGTCAAGGTTCTCCAGGTCAGCGTTCTGCACCTTCCTGTAAACCAAATATTTGTTTGTTAATTGGGTTTAACATACCTCTGACGGTATTTTAGTCATTGGAGACAGAATTAGTGCTGCCACACTGCTGTGTCACACCGTTGACATGTGGCATGATACCACATACAGTCACATTATCCCGACACCGGGCCAAAGAGTCCTGGAACTAACCTTATATGCTGAGCTCTGAACAAGGGAGCTATACCAGTATATTTTTTACAACTTTGGTATGTAGCGGCCGACTTCAAGATTCCAGGGCGGATGCTCTAACCACTAGGCCACTGGGATTGATAAAATCCAAATGTCACTTAAAAATGTTGGTACATAAATTAAACTTTTATTAGAATGGATATATATCCCAGCATCCCACTTTGCCTTCATATAATGTGAGTATAGGATTGGATGCAATACGTTATAGTTTTTCATAAACATCAATTCTTCATAGCTTTCTTAAATACAAAGTACTTGCCCAACAAGGACTGGTATCAGCTATAAGAACTTGTTTCCGTATTGTGGTAAAAATAGAGGAGTTAAGTTTTCAAACAAGAGTGTTCCTTTGGACACATGAGTCACCTGCTGAAGCGTGACGGAAAAAGTAGGATGGTCAATCTATGACGGACAGACAGACAACAGAAAAGTGATCCATAAGTGTCACCTGCTGTAAGCAGACAAAAAGAGATCACTTTTCTTTTCCAATTAAGACTTGGATTATCCAGTTACTAAACAGTTGACCAGACACAAACAAAGTCATGGGTTTGTTTGTGGTACAATTTGTGAGAAGGTGAGGTAGCCATGACAGAAAAGATTCCTAACCAACTAATTAAGGCAGAACTTCATTTATCGATGCAAAGACTGGGAAAGAGCTGAGCAAAAGTACAAAAGTACTAAATGCATGGGAACTTAAAAATGGGAAATAAAGATACAATGTAAACTCAAGAAAATAAGTAAGGTCCTTGTAGATCTTACCTGACAAGGTACTGATATGGTCCAGGAGTTTGGCCACTTAACGCAGCATATCGCACCGTGTAATGCGTCACTTTTGCCGTGTCCGCCTCGGACAGAAACCAGACGACCTTCAGGCTGTTGGCAGTCCGTTCCGTCACATGTATGTTCTTCGGTTTCAGCGGCAGGGGGACGTACGAGGTCCCGAACTCTTCAACAACCTGAGCTTTGGTGCCGTCAAGGAGAATAACGGTTAGCGTTAAACTGTAGAAAGAGCTCTCGTCTGAAACACAAACACGACAATGTTTTGATTATCACCTAGAACTATTCATAACTAACTTCATGTAATGCCAGTGCAGGCCTTTTTTTATAGATGTTGGGCAAGGGGCCTTATTATCATAATTTGGGGGAAAATATGACCTTTTTTTTCATAAGAGAAAGAAAAAATCCCGGAGTAAAATACAAATTTGGGAAAAAATGCATGAATTTAAAAAAAAAAAAATCAGAGGAGAAGGCACATATGAACGGCCCCTGATAAAGAAAGAAGAACAAGAGGGCCAAGATGGCCCTTGGTCGCTCACCTGAGAAAGATGATTGCTTAAGAAATAAAGATGCTTGAGTGTAAAAGTGAAATCTGGCTTTTTTTTATGGTGAAATGGGCATAACTCCTAAATTTACAAGTCAATATCAGTTATGATTGAACCCGATTGTGAGATTATGGGCATAAACATTGTCTTAAAGTTTAAAAATGATTGTTAAAAAAATGAAGTTGGTAGAGAATAAACAAAGTGAAATCTTGCATTTTTTGTATTAAAAAGGGCATAACTCCTGACCTAAATGACCCATCTCAGCCACAATTGAACTCAATCGAGACCTTATGGTCATAAGCATTGTCATAAAGCTTGAAGATGATTGCTCAAAAGATGAAGATGCTAGAGTGTAAACAAAGTGATTTCTGGCATTTTTTGAATATTAAAAGGGGCATAACTTTTGAACTAATTGACGGATCTCAGCATTAATCGAACTCAATCGAGACCTTATGGTCAAAAACATTGTAATAAAGTTTGAAGATGATTGCTCAAAAGATGAAGATGCTAGAGTATAAACAACATGAAATCTGGCATTTTTTTATATTAAAAGGGGCTTAACTCCTGACCTAATCAACTGATCTCAGTCATAATCAAACTCAATCGAGACATTATGGTCATAAGCATTGCCATAAAGTTTGAAGATGATTGCTCAAAAGATGAAGATGCTAGAGTGTAAACAAAGTGAAATATGGCATTTTTTAAATATTAAAAGGGGCATAAGTCCTGACCTAATTGATGAATCTCAGCCATAATCGAACTCAATCGAGACCTTATGGTCATAAGCATTGCCATAAAGTTTGAAGAGGATTGCTCAAAAGATGAAGATGCTAGAGTGTAAACAACTTGAAATATGGCATTTTTGAATATTAAATGGGGCACAACTCCTGACCTTATGGTACGATATCAGCCATAATCGAACTTGGCCGTGATTTTATGGTTATAAACATTGATATAAAGTTTGAAGATAATTGCTCATGAAATGAAGATGCTAGAGTGCAAACAATGTGAAATCTGGCTTTTTTGAATTTTAAAAGGGGCATAACTCCTGACCTAATGTTCCGATATCAGCCATAATCGAACTTGGCTGAGATTTTATGGTTATAAACATTGTTTTAAAGTTTGAAGATAATTGCTCATAAAATGAAGATGCTAGAGTGCAAACGAACAAATTGTGGACGACGGACGACGGACGGACGGACGGACGACGGACATTCATCGATCCTAAAAGCTCATCCTGAGCACACGTGCTCAGGTGAGCTAAAAAGCCAAGGACATGATGTGACAAGCGTGTTTCTTATATAATCACGAATTCCGTGCGGTGGGCTTTTAATAATACCTTGCTGATTTATTCCTATGGTCTCCTTTTGTCAACAATTATTTACGTAACAAGACACTTACCCTGGGCATGAAATGCTTCATGACGTGCAATATAATGCCAAAATTTTGATTTTGACAACATTATCAAATTAACAGGACATGCAATTTATTTTCTACATTTTTTTTCATGTGATTGTTCGTTGTTGTTTTTTTGTTTTTGTTGTTGTTTTTTGTGTGTGGGGGGGTGTTTAACACTGTAAAGGCAGTCTTTTGAAATTCACAGCTGTAAAATAATAATCCTGATTATTTTCTTCACAAAATGTAAAGACTTTTCTATAATGCAATGAGATGAGATTGGTCACCTTTCTTTAGTTTTTAATGGGCAAATAAAAATTCCTTTGACCCTGAAGAGGAGATTTTCATGACTATGATGAAAGAACAAAGTCTAGTAAGACGGGCCCCTGGACTCAAACACTCTCAGATATGTGGCCTCTACTTCTATCCTTTATCTCATGAATATTCATGTAAAAATTTATGACTTGTTGCATATGAATTTGCTGAATATAAATTTGATTAACTTTAAAAGAAACCATTTTATGAAACAAATTATCTTTTTTCTTTGTTATGCAGACTATCCAAGTGCTGTCTGATCAAGGTTTTCTCTGTTTAACAAGGCATCAAATTCTATATGAGATAAAGGGTTAAAAAATGCATATCTATTTCGAAGTTAAATTCTGACAGAATAAATGGAGTTCTTTCAACTACATTGATGTTTCCTTATATTGTGTTGAGGAAATTGCTTTCTGACACCTTTAGAACTCTTTTTTATAACATCAGTAGAAAAACGAACATTATAATTGAAATACCAAGAAAAAAAAAAGATATTTTAAAGACAACACATCAAAAGCCATAGAAAGCATGGTTCCTTTATTGTAAATTACTTTTTCTTTTTTGCCCCCCCCCCCCTCACCTGTTTGAACACACTATCCAAACTTTTTGTTTTCTTATCATACCTTCTTTTTGATTGAAGTTTTTTTTGTTGTTGTTAATTAGAATTTTTGCTATCCCAGAATATCTTTTTTTGACAAAGTCATTTTAGTTCTTCTCAAGTTATGTAAAGATTGTATTATTTAGGTAAATAATTAATATCCACAATGACTTGTGGTAAACATCTTTCTAGAAACTTACTCCAAGGAAAAAAAACGCAAGGTAAACTTTTGTGTCAGATTAAAATAGGAAGTATTCAACAATATTACAGCTTAAATTATATTGATAAATAATTTTTTTCCAACAAAATAAATCCTTTAGAATGAGGTTTATTGCAAGGTTAGGAGTTAAAAACTTGAGTCTGGCTACTACAGATTCTAGTTACCCTGCATTTCTTTTCCTTTGAGTATAGACAAGTTTTCATTTATTTTGTCCAATCAGTATAATTATGAATAGCAAAAAAAAAACGTCCAACATGTTACACAGTCTGTAAGAATATACGTTATAGCCTTCCGAAAATTTACTTCAACAACTACTATCACCTATTACACTGTTCATTTTTCAACTTGTTTCCATTTAAAAGGAGATTAGACAAGAATCTCATTATAATCACA
This sequence comes from Solen grandis, assembly GCA_021229015.1. Lineage (NCBI taxonomy): Eukaryota > Metazoa > Mollusca > Bivalvia > Adapedonta > Solenidae > Solen > Solen grandis. The sequence continues at coordinate 67,960,223 of CM037777.1, forward strand.
ACCAGAGCTATCACTGAAGGTGTTGAATGCCCTTCTGAACAGCCTGGAATCAGCAATATGAAAAGACAATGAAAATTTCTGTAAAACTGAATATGCCAAGACTTTGTGCACCATTCCTATTTAGTCATATATGGCCCCCACCCCTCCCATCTTCAATTTGTGAAAAGTGGTCATAAAATGACCAAAACAAAATACACACCTAGATTGTTCAGAAGGTAGTTCCTTGTGCCGGATGGTAATACACGTGTTACCGCGTCGTTTCCGACCGTGGGTCCCTTCAGGACACGTAAATCTAGAACAAACTGATCCACCGCTACGTCTCCGTCATACGACCATGTTAGGTTCACCGCGGTCCTGTTGATGCCAGAGATCTGCATACGTGGCGGAATAACGTCTGAAATAAACACGGAGAGAGATGAGCATCATCACAACCTGGCTGGTGTCCTGAACCAAAAGGACCTTTCCTGTGTATACAGTTGTATAAAAATTGACTTACAGGCTTTCCAATAGCAACACTGGGATAAAAGGTAGTCAAAAGTTGACCTGGTTTACAAACAAAAAAAACGTAGTTATATTGTGATATTGTATGTAAGCATCTGACCTAGCTATAAATGGGAGAGGAGGTCTGAAATATTCACTGCTAAATCTAGAAAGGTGCAGATTAATAATTTGATTTCAAATATTTCTGCAGCAGATGAGATTAAGATATGAGACAAGTGTTCTGCGTATCACAAAACATCTCTGAAATTTTTCTTCACTCAAAATCTCAAACTTCGTGTATCAACCCAATTATGAAAACTTAAAAAATTCAAGAATGTAAGGGCTAGTTAATATCGGCATAAATGCAGAGTTTCTCATATCTAGATCAATGAACAACAAGGGAGTTGTGGAAAAGTCATTAGGATAAATTGATTCCAAAATTTCTGCAGAGGATGGAATTAAGATTTGAGGCAACTGGCCCCTTGGGTCCATCTTCTTTCAGTTTAAATGGGTTTCAGGCCTACTGAACACTTCTAATGTTGACCATTGCCCTTGGTAACATTGGAATGTAACGTAGCACTTATCATTTCGTATGGAAAATTCCAATTATATAAACTCTGATGCACAGTTTTCATCATTAACCGATTGCAGATCAAAATCACTGGTTAAAATCAAATAACAATTGGTTATATAAATGGCAATATTTAAGTTTTGAATGTCCAAAACCCCCTTTCACCTACACGCAAACTGACTGTTTTTCCAAAAGATTCTGCTGTTATATTTATGAAAATATGAAAAACTCTGCTGATGGTGGACTTTAGAGATGGTTCAATCCAGGACCCGCAAGCAAGCACTCAGGCATTCCATGTACTTACATGTTTTATCCCTTGTTACAAATGTGACCCAGGGCCACTTCTCATCCGGGAAGGTCCCCGTGCCCTGACCAGTGGCTGCCTCAATACGAACTTCATATGTGGTCCTTGATTCGAGCCCTGCAAAAGTAAAAAAAATATTCCATTGAAAGAGAATGTACATACAATTCCTTGTATTAACAATTATATGAGACAAAGTGTAAATGACAACACTTTTTGACCAGTCTGTTAACAGATGGTCACTGAGTATATCTGTTAGGTTTCAGGTGTCAGACCTGCCTTGGTGTCATATCAACTGTTATCGTTAGACTCGTTGCAAACTTTCACTACGCCAGCAAGCATCATTAAGTTAATATTCCAGGACCTTTCATACACCGGTCAACTGTAATACTCAATCTCATTGAAATCAGATTCAGTATGCTAACTGGATCTGACCACATCGTATAGAGGGTCGTCTCAGATTGGCCTTTGTATAAGCCAATCAAAGCGGCGGCTACAGAATTGTTCGGTATAACCAGAAGAAATAACCGCATTCATCTTATAATAGGGTAGATAGATGTGTAAGCGGCCAGGTAGCTCTTTCAGTAGAGCATTCGCTGTCAGCAAAAGGCCCCGGGTTCGAGTCCCGGTCAAGTTGCACATTTTCCTCAACCTGTGTCAAATGTTTTACCGAAGTCAGTTAGAAAAGTCTTATTTAATTGGTTAAAATCAAGCAATTGTTTATGCATATAATTTTCTTTAAAGGTCAATCTGATGTGAACCCTAATGCGATTATGTCAGATCCTAATCATGGATAGTAGAGGAGCGCAAATTTGGATATGATTTTAATGAGATTGCTGTTATACTATACAAATTATTGGTTACCGGAAAATAACTTGCCACTGGTTCTGATCTATAATAGAGGAAAAACGTACCTCTAATCATAAAGGACAGCAAGTCTGCTGATACAATTTCCTGCTGAACCGCATCTGCCGGAGCCACTTGTCCGTCGGAACTTTTCTTGCGGTGGTAGATGATATATTCCGTAATTATCCCGTTCTGGTTCTCGACTGGAAGAGGGTCCCAAGTGACACGCACATTGCTGGCGCCAGGCTCCAGGGTGATCGAGTCTACTGGTGACTGTGGTACTGAGATAGCAAAATAGAAAAGAATTTTAAAAAAAGAATTAGAGCTCTCTATACAGGTGATAAATTTCTCTGCTACAGAGCCTAGACTCAATGATAGGGCTTGGTATTGTCCTTCAAAATTGTATTGTGATATATTGCAATACAACAGCCTCTGTGGGCAGTTTAAACCGCGGTTATGCAATGCATCGGTGAATCATTGCATCTCTATTCCATGATATGAGAACATGGTGAAATTAGTTTGAAAATGCAAACAATATCTATATACTCGATATGTATCCTTGTGAATCAAGGACATATCAAGAATTCAGGCAAATCAACAGACCTGTATTTTATGAAAGATAGCAAATGACATACTTTCACCTTTACCTCATGAATATTCATGTACAATTTTATGACTTAATAAATATTAATTTATTGGTATATCAAGGGGTGAGATTGATACTAGGCTAAGTGCATATAAATCTGTAAGCATTAAGCCTAGTTTCGCTCTAGAAAGTTTCAATTTTATCTTTGCAATGCAGATTGTGTAGAATCTGAGCCGCAATATTTTATAAACAGAGTAGACCCTGATCAGACAGCTCCGTTAGGATCTCCTCTGTTTGCCCATGTGTCAAACTGAGCCCGCATAAAGTTAAGGAAGACGGTCCAATCTTTTTAATGTGGCATGAAAATGAAAAATGAACAGCGCTATCATTGGCAGTGATGAACACCCCCACTACAGGACTCTGACTCTTTATGACAAGAACTCACTTAAGGTGATTTGAACCCCCATATCACACCTGGTGTTCATGTAATATGAATGTAGGACAGAAATAAGGATGGGCAATATATTGCAATACCATTTGTCTGCCAAAATATCGCAATATGATTTCAAATATCACAAAATTATTCAGCTTCTAAAACACAATATATTGCAATACCCTGCCCAAGATCGGATGTATCAATCAAACTAGATGTCTATATAAACTCAAAATTTGTGAAATTAGGAGTACAAGAAGATTTGACTGTTCTCACCTCCTTCCATTGTTTGGACAATCAATTCTTCGGATTTCTCGCCTCCACCAACTTTAGCGAAGGCGATGACCTGAATGGCATACTTGGTGAATGGCTTCAGTCCCTTGAGCATGAGAACATTATCTGAGACTACTTCATCTTTGTTGTTTTGAGCTGGAAAAAAATAATAATAAAATATAAAAAAAGAAATTATTACATTTTCTGTTGCTCTTTTGTGTTTAATTTTTTTTTTTTTTTTTTATGTAATTACTTCAATTTAAACATTGATTGAGAAACAAGTTTGCGACTTGCTGAAGCATTATTTCATTAATTTCGCTCATAACAACTTTGACATTAATAAACAAATAAAACCATATCTAAACTACTTAGGTGATGACATCTGATCTGATGACATCACATTAAAGGTCGACTCAAATTGACCTTTGATTAGCCAATCAAATCTTCAGCTCTAAAATGCTTTGGTGTATATATATATATCTTTGTGAATATTTGTAAGTTAACGGTCAAATGTAATTCTAAGAGCTAATAAACACATGGTTCATGCAAATTTTCTGAAGCAAAATGTAACTTTTTTTTTCAAGGGTTTTTTACCACCTTAAACCCTCAAAACCCTGTTGGGGGCACACCTTCCAGGGCACAAAGTACTGGTCAAACCCAGTAAATGCTAAGAATGATTTTTTTTTTTTATTATGTCATAAGTACTTGTTTCATAAACAAATAAGGTTATCTTACAAATATTGTTTAATAATAAGGCATGAAACTACAATTATTTACCATCATATTCAAGGTTTAATCATCAAGACGGAAAAACTCCTGCAATCCATTTGGTTACTTACACGAAGTTCCGATTTCCTTACACGTCACGGAGTAGGCCAGGATAGGCTGGTCTTTCTTCGCCTTTGGGACGTCCCATTCAATCTTTATCTCGTTCTTTGCTATATCTGTGGCCCGCAGATTTGTATATCTGTGGCCCGCAGATTTGTTACTCTGCCCGGCGCATTTTCTGGTAAAATAAATTTTGACTATGGATCATTTCAATCACTTCAATACTTCACAGTGGTAACACATCTTGGCTCATTTTCATGTGATCCCCAGATGTGACATATCATACCAATGTTGTAGAGAGTTCCCTTGCTTGGCGTTCAGCATATAAGGGTAGTTCCAGCTGGTTAGCCCGGTGATGGGATAATGTGACTGGGTGTGGTATCATGCCACATGTCTACAGCGTGATACTGCAGTGTGGCAGCACTATATCTGTCTCAAGTAGACATCGTCTCCAAATGACTGATATACTATCAGCAGGATGTTAAACCCGATTAACAATAACCAAACAATCATTTTCATATGGGAAAAAAACAAGTCCCTATTATCATTATTAATAGTGTGCAGGTTATCAAGTTCTATTGAGATCTTTGTACAACTCTTTAGGAGATGGATATTTCACTAATTTTCTGAGGATAAAATGTACTTCTCCAGCATATATACAGATAACATGTTAACCCTTTCCCTCATGGAGACTCATTTTGACGCACTTAATAGGTACCACATAAAGCCTGATCTGCAGAAAACCAGTTAAACCTTACCAAATTTAATTACAAAATCCTCATTTCCAGACCACTGAGGAGAAGCGAACAGCATAAAACCTGATCAGCCTGCGAGTTACTCGCAGGCTAATCTGGTTTTATGCTGTTCGCATAGGTCTTTTCATGGTGTCCTCTATGAGGGAAAGGGTTAAGGAAACCTGGGTAGATCCACAGAAATACTCTTACCATTCATAAATACGTTGACCCGTACAAAAGCTGAAGCCGAACCGGCGGCGTTTCTAGCAACACACTGGTAGTAACCGGAATAACCCGGCTCACTCTTGACGATTACCAACTCAAATTCTGGCCGCAACTGGAAAAAAATATAATACATATGACTAGTCATGAAATTTTTTGAACCAGGAAATTATCATCAGTTTTATTTTTCATTGAGACCCTAACACTGAAGGGGACTCATGCTCTCATTCCAGAGCTATATAAAACCGGAACAGGACAAAACCCAATTTTGTTATTCCTATATATAGCCTCCTGGATCGAAAGCATTTGGTATGAGAATAAAGGGGTTGTTAGCAGATTATATGAGACAAAATCTGTTGTTGTTTTTTTTTTTTTTTTTTTCTCAACATAAATATGGCAAAATTGAGTTTGAAATAAAATCAATCTTAAAAAGAAATATTTCTATAGAATTTTTTCTTTTCTTCTGCACAAGAACATGAAATACTGACTCATCACCATTTCCTCCCTACTTAACGGGCAGTTTCATCATCATCACATTAATACCATCATCATCATTCATCACCATAATTTCTTCTCAAACAAAATAAGCAGCTTTAACATCAAAAATATCATCATTAAATTTCTGCATGATCACCATCATCGTCATCAGGTTTTTTCATCATCAACATCATTTAGTTTCCATGGCAACGTGCCATAATTACGATACAGAAGGGTCCAGTGATCAGATTCTAATACAATACATTATCCCCATCAAGCCAATTAGTACATACATACTTTAACAAGTACACAAGCACTCCCTTCTGTAAGTGCAGGCGTACTTATAAATTCTGCTCAAATTTCACTTCAAATCAAAAGCCAGAGCTTCAATCAGCAAATTTCTTACACTTTGAAATTTCTTATCTATGGAAATTAAATATTGACAAATTTGATGCAAATGTGAATATTAACAGAAAAACGCATTTGCATTACAATCTCAGGAGTTGTAAAATTGGAGGATGACACATCGACAGATTTTTGGGGAAAGTCTTCAAGTTAAGTGATGTCATCAATCATTTACCTCATAATCTCTGAGCAGTTTTAGATAAACTTTGTTAATGTGCTTAAAAAACATAATAAATTCTCAAAAAAATTCAGGGCAATTCTATGCACTGAAGTTTATTTTTACAGTGCTGAATGTGCCTGGAAAATCCCTCTCCCTCTTTAAAACAAAATCTTTTGGAGAATTTTTTTTTTTTTTTTTTTTTTTTTTTTTTTAACATGGCAACATATTTTGGAACATGGTCGCATATTCTTCAAATTGGTAATTTTCAGGAAAAATCGTTAAAAATAAAAAAGTGAAATACACAAAGAAATTACAGCAAAGTCAAGTACATACAACATTTTTTTCCATTTCTTCTAAAATACCAACATTTTCCCTTTTAACCAGCCTCCCCCCTTTTCCCATATAGAGAGGGCTCACCAAAAAAAAAAAAAAAAAAAAAAATTTAAAGTCAGGGTAAGTCCTAATTTGGAGACGCTGTCCCCATATTTTCTAAAATACTTAAGCACAATCTCATGCTCTAATCTCAGTATCATACTCAAATCCCTGTTTAAACTAATGGGCATACTTTGAGTCCGAGTATGAAAATCATTCTAGAGTAACCTTTTATATATATATACACACATTTTTTTTCCCTCAAAAACACAGAATCTGAATTTCCTCCTTGTTTGGAAAAGAACCCTGAAATATCTGATCAGCCCCTACATTAATATTCAAATACTCCAAATCTTTGTCTAGAACTCCCAATCGTATGTTCTCGAAAATAAAAATGGTACCCAAGTATGATGTTCATACTTGTACTCAAACTAAGCCCATTAGTTTCAATAGGGATTTGATTGGATATGATACTCAAATTTGAGTCCAAGATCATACTTTTTGAGAACACGGTACCAGCTTTCAGAACTTTGTTCCACTACATCTTGGACCACTTAACCTCTACAAAGATAACCAAGGTACCCTAATGAAACATTAGGAAACCTTTGCTATCTCCATGAAAGGCCAAGAGGTCCGAAATGTAACAGAATCATTACAGGGACTTTACCTTGTGCTTTAAAAACAGACAGAGATGGAAAAGAAAATTTATGGTCAGCCCTCAATTTATTCCCTTGCTTACCCTGTATATGTCGTTGTACACGACCAGTTTGCCGTTGTGGTACCAGTCAACTACCGGTTTAGGAAACCCGTCAACCTCGCACTTGAGGAAGATCCAGCGTGCTAGCTGATGGTTCATGTTGTTAGGCTCTTTGATGATCACAGGCCTCTCTGTAGAAGATAAAGTTGATATTTACCACAGTGTATGATCAACTTTCATTTCATGAGTTGCAATATATATTTTCATGAGAGGTGGATATTTATTAGAGTATGATTGACTTTTATTTCATGAATTGCTACATACATTTTCATGAGTTTTGAAGATTTCATGAGTTGCTATATATATTTTCATGAGTGGTGTATATTTATAATAATGTATGATCAACTTTATAATATAATTGCTATCTATAATTTTTCTTAAGTGTTGAATATTTATTATAATGTATGATCACATTTTATTTCATGAGTTGCTATATATATATATATTTTCTTGAGTGTTGAATATTTATTATAATGTATGATCAATTTTTATTTCATAAATGGCTAAAGGCAAAAATAAAAGTACATATTTTCATGATTTATGAATATTTATGACAGTGTATGATCAATTTTTATTTCATAAATGGCTTAAGGCAAAACATATCTTTATTTTCAAGAGTGCAGGGCTCTTAATCTCCATTTTTATTGCAGATATTCGGCATGTATTTCCATTTCCAAGCATTCAAACAATGGAAGAGCTCACATAAATTACCAGACAGATTGTTGTGCTGTAAATCATATGGTATATATCTGTTTTCACAAGTGGTGGATATTAATTTTAGGGTATGATCACCTTTTATTTAATGATCAGCGAAAAGCAAAAAAAAATTATATTTTCATGGGAGGTGGAAATCTATTATTTACTTCACCCAGGAAAATAAGCCCCAGAAAAAATGTAGTTCCACTAGTGGAATGACACGTACGGATAATATTCAGGGTAGTCTCGGTGCTCTGGGAGCCGGCCCGACAGTGGTACTTGCCGCTGTCTCCCAGCTCTGTTTGGTAGAAGTGCAGGTTGGTTCCCATCATCTCGATACGATCTCCCAAAACTATGGCGTCTTCTGCGAGTAGAAATTTTATGTAATAATAGAATCTTGGTTGTCATCGTCTTCATCATCACCATCAAGTTCCTCTAAATTAATCTTCCCTTAATTATAAATCATCATCACTGCATCATTAAATCTGAAACAATCATCATTATCATCTACTACATCATCTGACATCATCAGGTCATCTCATCATTGTCATCTATTGTCTTAATCATCATTATCATCATCTAAAAATCATAAATCCATCACTTTCCCCTGCCATCAATCATCACTTTAAGTTTGAAACCATCATCATCATTTCACAACTGTTCTCATCATCATCATCATCAAACCATCATCATCATCATCACCATCATCAATTTTACTGCAATCATACTTGTTATCATCAATGACAACTGTTTAAATAAAACAATACATTATTCACTGAACAAAAGCTGTACTTAATTCCCTCCAAAAGCTGTACTTAATTCCCTCCAAAAGCTGTACTTAATTCCCTCCAAAACTTTATCATAAATTCACTTCCTAGCCATGTACTGTTTCCCCTGCCAGTGGCCATTCTAAGATCCAGGCCTGCTACTTACTGGAACCATCCTTGAGCCAAATGACCTCTGTCCCTGGGGGTTTCTGTACCAGACACTCCAGGGTCGCGGAGACACCGGTTTCCACGGTAACATTGTGGGAATTTGCGATGATCTTCACTTCGCTCCCCACTGCGGCTGCAGACAAACAGTTGGAAAATTACTTTAAAACGGTTTCTTTAAAAGCTTCCCTAATGAGAATCTTGTAGAACTAGTACAGACAGAAACAATGGGGTACTCATAAACAATCGCAATCTAACATAGTTTGGAACTGCCTTTCTTTACTCTTTACCATAAAATTCAGACAGATCAATCAAAAATTATATATGCAAAATTTATGAAATCTTACATCTTCCGACTTAGAATGATAAGAGGTTGAAATCAAAAGTTTGCTTCAATGTTAAAAGATTATTCAAACTTGTTTAGCCAGTATTCAGAACTGACCTCTTAACCCTTTCCCTCATATAGACTCATTTTGACGCACTCAATAGGTACCACATAAAGCCTGATCTGCAGAAAACCACAGTTAAACCGTACCAAATTTAATTACAAAATCCTCATTTCCAGACCACTGAGAAGCCGCGAACAGCATAAAACCTGATCAGCCTGCGAGTTACTCGCAGGCTGATCTGGTTTTATGCTGTTCGCATAGGTCTTTTCATGGTTTCCTCTATGAGGGAAAGGGTTAACTCAGGCTTGTAATAAACAGTGGTCTCCTAAACAGTGTAGCATGTAGTATCTACTTGATACTTAAGACTGTTTTGTATTAAAAACTTGCAGCGTGTTATCAAAAATACTTAGAAACCACCTCAGGCTAAAATATGAGTATCAAACTCAAATTCCTATAGAAACTTATGGGCATAGTATGAAAATCATACTTAGGTACCCCTTTTTCAGCATAAGCTGTATCAAATTGATTATGACCTATTTCTTGACATTCATGACCTATTTCTTGGCCTATTCCTTGACATTTATGACCTATTTCTTGACTCAATTTCTTGGCATTTTTGACCTATTTCTTGCCATTTATGACCTATTTCTTGATATTTATTACCTATTTCTTGACATATCTAATCTTAGTTAACCACCGTAAAGTTAAGCAAAACACCCGTTTCATTAGTTTGCATAAATTAGTTTTGGATAAATCATTAAATTCACTCTTTAAACATTTCTATTGAATATTTTATTGCTTTGGCAATGACAATATGGCGACTGTATAAACGTCCTTCATATAGTTACTCAAAAATGCACGGGGTTTTTGTTGTTGTTTTTTTCTTGAGAAAAACAAACTTTTGCCGAATTATTGAATAAGAGTGAATTTAATGGTTACTGTTTTATCTCCCTCTTGAAAACCAACATATAATTTAGGATATTTCACCATGGGATTATCAGGGTGCATATCTTTCTACATGATTGTAAATTGGCAGTTAAAACCACCCAGTTGAAAAATTCAAACATAAAAAAAAAAAGTTTAAATAAAAAGTTAACATTTGTGAGCCTTAGTTACGGTGGTAATGAACCTGACCTTTTTAAACTTGTATAAATCAGCTTACATAAACTATATAATTAAAGTAACAGCCTCCATGGCGCAGTTGCTTGCTTGTTTGTCTGCTAAATTAAGGGCCCAGAGATCGAATCCTACAGGCAGAATTTTTATTTTAATACATTTTTTTTTTTTATCCTTTTCTTTCTTTTTTTTTAACTGCCTAATATAGTACATCTCCTAAATTGAGCAACATATATTTTTTTAGCATTATTTTAAAATCATAGACTATTTAAAACATACCAGCGTTATTATGATGTATCATATAGAAACACTTTTATTTTGTTTTATCTTTCATATCTTTGTTGTTTTTTCTTACGCCAAATTTTATTTATTATTATAATTATTTTTTTTAAATTTCTTGTCTTTTTTTTTTTTTAAGAACACAGAGCCTGGCCTCTTACGACAGGTTTTCCAAACTTACTGCGATCCACAGTGAGCTGTGCCTCCCCACTACATCTCCGATCGATATTCTCAATGTTTGAGGAACCAGCGCCTGGCTGGTCCAGAATTCCCTGAGCAGCGCAGCAGCGATAATGCCCCTCGTCTGATTCTTGTACACCCGTTATCTGTAGTATCCCTGAGCTTAAAAATAAATACCTGCAACGACAGAAAAAAACTGTATCAGTATGAGGGACATAAAAAACCGGCTCATTATAACATAGTGGGGGAGTGTCAGCTATGCGTCCGGAAGGTCTGGGGTTCAAATCCCAGCAGAGGCACTTTCCTCCAGCGACCGGGTCAAACAAGACGTATAAAATTGGTACTAAGATGCATCCTTGCCCGGCAAAAGGCAAAAATGGGGTTGCTATGGGAACTCAAGAGTATTCAGTACTGGCTCTACCCAGGAACTTGTCTCCTGTGTTGTACATGAGGCACGTAGAAGAACCAAGGGGTCTCTTCAAAATCACGTAAAAGAACCATGTCTAAATAAGAACTGGGATATCGAACCCAGACTCCTTTTTATCAAACCACTGTGTCTTCCAATGAGGTCTCCTCAGCAAAAAAAAACAGGACCCAACTTGTGGGCTATCCTTGACTATAAGGTATAAAAGTATGGCCATAATAATCAGAAGAGGATAGCTAGCCTTTACAATAAAGTAGAATTCTTCATAGTGCGTAAGATACAGCCCATGAAAATAGAATCTTGAAACTGAAAATATTCAGTCCTGATTATTATTATTAATTATTTGGGGTCAACACACCATGACGCACAATTCTGACGCTTGTATTCTTCAGCCCGGTAAAAGGTCACTTTGCAACACAGCGTCTTATTCCGTTGCCAGAGCATGTAAAGACACCAGTAAATCAGCACCTTTTCCGCTAGTGCTAGAAGTTCACTATTGATTTATCCTAGTTTCTTCACTTTGAATTACCTCTCGCATGCTCGGCAAACATTAGTTGATGTAACTAGAATCTCTTGTCATAACCGCTGACTCAGAAACAATCTTGACATCAGCCAAAAGTTAGCATCTTCATATATTTTTATATAGGTTTGTTTGTTTATTCGGTTTTAAATGACCCGCAAACAGTATTTCAGTCATTTGGAGACCATGTTTACTGGAGACAGATATAGTGCTGCCCCACTGCAGTATCACGCCGTATACATGTTGCATGATACCACACCCAGTCACATTATCCTGACACCGGGCCAACCAGTCCTGCAACTACCCTTATATTCTGTTATATTATATTTCATTATGTATTAATGTCTTTATAATTTGACATGAATTTTCAAAGATTTTTCTCCCCATTTAGGGAAAGGGACCCAAGCCCCCAATGAGAAAAAATAATGACATATTTCACCTAATTCAGACTTTTCACGAAGCAAAAAAGCAATTTAGTGTGTGTAACATATTGTTAAGAGGCATTTTCTTTAATAAATACAATTACATAACAAAGACAACTGATCTCATTTTAATTTTCTTTCTTTCTTTCTTTTTTTTTTTTTTCTTCAAAATTGGGAAAAATATTACTTTACTTTGGACCCAACAGATAGTTAGAAAACTTGGAAATAAACAAACAAACAAAACCTGGTTTCTAATTATATATTTATATATAATTATATATATACTTTATAAGGGACAACACTCATGCACTTGAGCCAACTTAAATAACCTATATATATATATATATATTGTGTCACTTTTACAATAAATATAATTTTCTTTACATATATGACATACATTTAAAAGCATGGGTAACAGAGTGTGTTATTTTATTGTACCATAAATATATTCATTATTCATGAATCAGCTATACAATCACTGAACTTAACAGCTGTTACTGAGAGTGGTTAACCCTTTCCCTCATATAGACTCATTTTGACCCACTCAATAAGTACCACATAAAGCCTGATCTGCAGAAAACCACAGTTAAACCTTACCAAATTTAATTACAAAATCCTCATTTCCAGACCACTGAGGAGAAGTGAACAGCATAAAACCTGATCAGCCTGCGAGTTTCTTGCAGGCTGATCTGGTTTTATGCTGTTCGCATAGGTCTAATCATGGTGTCCTCTATGAGGGAAAGGGTTAAGTGCCTAGAATGAAAGCAGGGTACCAATTTGCAACCATTAGCTAACATGAGTTTACCGTCATGATCACTGAATGCAATCACTGAACACACGACGGCCTAAAAATACAGGTATAAACAGCTTTCCCTTTTTAACCTCTGCAGAGGGGTTTTCTCTCTTGTACAAAATGATAGATTTTTACATTTTTAACTTAAGTTAAGAAATATACCAAGAAGTTCTGGAAAGAAAAATCCTGCAGTATGATGCAAAATTGGGGAAAAAGAAATTTTCAGTGGAAAAGGTACCTATGAACACCCATGATGAAGAAGAACAAAATGCCCTGTATCCTGTATAGACACATTTTGATATATTTGACAAACACTGGCCAGACCTAGATCAGACAAATCATTTCATGTGCTGTCTGATCAGGGTCTCCACTGTTTAGTCATAAAAATATTGTAGCTGAGATTCTACACAGTCTGCATGGT
>CM037777.1:67973939-68023939 GCA_021229015.1 Solen grandis
AGTTAAAATTAGTGTTTTAGTTTTCAGGGGAGATAACTCATGGCAACAAAATATCAAGGGAAGGTATTCATAAACATCTGACACTTGTCATAACATGTCAATTTGCCCATAAGATTACCATTATATGACATTTTAAAGCTCATTAATATGTTATATACATGTACATTGCTTTGATGGTATTAGGGTTGGAAGACCTTAAATTTGGCCATTTATTTGTCAGACATTAACTGCCAAGATTAAGACAAATTTTGAAAGTATACTTCACAGAAAGACCTCTTTTTTCAATTCTTGACTATGCCATGAAAACATTGGTGCCACACGCAAAACACACGTTTATATCAATTTGCATAACTTACAGCTGCAAACAAATGTCGCAGCTATAGACTTTACTTCCATCACATGACTGGAGTATACTGTTCACAAGCTTTTTGTAAAATAATCGACATGACACATAATATTTCCGACAGTACAGAGTTTGCGAGTTTTGCAACTGTCATGGGAACAACATGGGCATTGAATAATTAAGTCGTGCATTGCGGTTAGTCGTAACATTGAAAACTACGACTCTGAACAATCTCAACGATGTCATTAAGTGAAAAAATACTGTTGTACTTTTTCTCTACGTGTATTCACTTGCAAAAATATTTTTCAAGGTGTCTGTTACAGTCTGGACAGTATCTATTCTTCAAAATATGAATTTACATTTATAAAACATTAATAAGGCATGTACCTCGTGTTTTCTCCAAAAGTCTAAGAGAACAATGTATATTTGCTGCCCTTTATTTACTTATATACTTTATTTGCATTTTGGTATGATACCAAACGTCCTTTTCTATTACTTTAAACTTTATTTTAGAGCATTTTGTGCCTTAAGCTATTTTTATTTCAATTATGTCGCCCCGTTTAAATGACAACTAGATAACAGATGTTACTTTTGTAGAAAAAATAAATAGAATTTCATTAATTAATGTTTTTGTAGTGAAAGAAAATATGGAGAGCAAAGAGAAAAAAAATTATGGAAAGCAAATAAATTTTTGAGAAGGGCTGTGATGTATATCAGTTGGTAGTGAACATTGACAGGTTAATTGATTATTTACAAAAAGTCAATATTTTAAAGATTAAGAACAGGAATCGCCCATCCTTTGCATCTGTTAGATGCTCCAACATATATATATATATACATGATATGTAGACAAGATATATGTATTCAATTTTGAAAATCTAAACTAAAACCGACACATGAAAGTGTCGTTTATCAGGCTAATCGTGTTTTAACAGACGTACACTCTAAGACAAGATAAGCTGGTTAATCCTTCAGAGTTTCTGATTTGCTAGATAAATGAGACATTTTCTACCTGCTGTTCCCAGTACGGTATCATGAATATCTGGTTACATTGTACCGGACCAGTGTAGGAGAATGTAAACATATTCATTCATTTATTTATTTTACAACCATTATCAGTTATCTTCGACCCACGTGCCACTTAATTATCAATGGAGCAAACGTGATATTGATGATAAGAAAAACAATACTGTTCCCGATAAAATCTGTCTTAAATAGTTTTTATCCAGTTATTTAAACTTGAACTCTGTAGAATTAAGGAAGGAGAAATAAGAGTGACGTCAATAAGCGATAAATTTAGTAATAATATTCCATCGATGTATTCTCAATGGATCAGTTTGTCAAAAGGGACATGAAAAGTAAACAATAAGAGATAATTATCGACAGATGTCCGGTTATACGACTGAATTTGCCTGAGCTGAGCCAGTGCTCACGCTCCTTCTCAGGATCGAACTTAAATTTACAGTCCAGCGCTATTTCGGCAAAATTAACCATTGTGTGCAAACAAATTGTCTCATTTACTAGTGTTCTGATTTTTCTCATCTGTGCTCTCTCTCTCTCTCTCTCTCTCTCTTGTTAGTGTGATAACATTTTTTTCACAACCCCTGGATTGTATGTTATTTTATGTATGAGAAACCGGTTTTAAGTTTACCCCCTCCCCCCATCCGAAAATAAAGAAGCAAATAATATAATTTTCCTATGATACAAAACTGCATTTAGTAGTAATTCATAAAATAGTCTCTGAAATTTCGAGTATTTAATAAATGTCCTATTTTCAATCTTGGCAAGACAGATTCTTTTTTTTTCATTTATTTAGATAAGTTTATGCATGTGGATATTATTCAGTTGTGACAGAATTATTAACGTCCACTGTAGTTTTGATTAGAATTGCTATGTACAATCATTTTTATCATAATGTACATGCATGTGAATGTGTGCATAGTTTATATTCCCGATTTATTTATTTAGGTGCACCAGGTCAAGACAATAATATATCATACTTTATCAAATATGAATAGAGGTTTTGGTAAAATGTTAATCTCTGGAAACTAAAACCTTGACAAACAGATAAAATCGCCAATTATATATGTGTTTACACTTTATTAATATTATTACCAAATATATAAAATACCGGTATTAACACCATTACAACCTTTAGGGTACATTTATATATGCCACGCAGACGTTTTATCTCTTGTCGCTTGAAAGCAACTGTGGTTAGATCTTACACAGCACAAATATTCAGTCTTTCGTAATTTCATTTCAAAACAAGATTTTTCTTAGCGGGAAAAGTGTGACGGCCAGACAGACGAACGGACGGACAGACCGATAACGGAAAAGTAATACTTATGTTTCACCTCTGCTTACAGCAGATCAAGCAACAAACGTTCAATAATAAGGAACGCCGTACCCGCGTTCGAGTGGTTAGAGCGTCCGCCTCTGGAGCGGGCGGTCGTGTGTTCGATCCTCGTTCGCGTCATACCAAATCGCAAAGAATGGTATTGGTATATGTCCCTTGCTTGACGCTATATAAGGGTAATTGCATGACTGGTTGGTCCGGTGTCAGGCTAATGTGACTGGGTATGGTATCATGCCACATGTCTAAGGTGTGATACTGCAGTGTGGTAGATATATATTTGTATCAAGTAGACATATTCTCAAAATGACTGAATTATTGTTGTTGGGACGTTAAACCCATCAAACAAACACACAAAGTTATTGACAAGTTTTTCACCTATAACGATAAAGTCGTCATTAATAGTTACATTGAAAACTGATATTTACAACTTTTCACAAAATGTGGGCCCTGTGTTCTCGAATTTACTTAAGTATGAAATCGGGCTAATATTTGAGTATTATATTCAAATCCCCGTGGAAACAAATAGGCATAGTTTAAATAAAAGTATGAAAATCGTAATTAAGTACCATCTTCATCTGCGAGAATAATGAATGGACATTTTACATAATTGAGAATTCAGATTCATATGAAAGCCGCCCAGTGTCAATTAGGAGTAAGTTAAATGATAATCATAACGATTTATCTCCTAATAAAACATTGTTATAAGCCACAAACTTATCTTGACAATAATACAAGTATTAATAAACATTTTATACATACTTATTAATAGTTATCAAATTAACACAATAATGGAGAAATCAGTGCTTCAAGAACAACAGGATGAGAAAGATAATTCAAATCTTTGAATTGTTCATATTGATAGAATATATTTATTCATATGTGAGTAATTTGATAGACTTAAATATTCAAATGTTGGCTTAATAAGCCAATAAACATTCAAATGTTGGCTTAATAAGCCAAAAAAAAACCAAAAAAACTGTTGCAACAGAATGGTATACATGTACAATGCTGACAGATCCATTCCAATAATGCCCTCCATCTTAATGTGACACCAATGCAACCATAGTCCAATATAGTGAAGGACCATTACAACAGACGCTTCATTTTAACGTGAATACAAGTACAAAGGTTCCAATACTGAACCACAAAACTTTTATTTTGTTGTTAACTAAAGGGGCCTGTTTACGGTGTTATGCATGTATTGTATCAGATAACTTCAAGAATTAAACATTTATTGTGCTAATAAAGAGGTCATGTGGTCCGTTGATAACGTACCTGACTGTGGATGTTTTCATGATTATCCCAGGCACAAAGTACTGATCCAACCCAGAAACCACCGAGAAGGATACTATCAGCTATAAAAATATGTTTCGAAATCGAGCTTAAATACATGATTGAAATAATTGCTATTTTTATGTATATAGCAATAGAAATATGGTCATATTATATTGTAATTATAATATAAGTATCTCGTAAATTATTCATTCAAGATATTTGACTCGTTTTTATGTGTCAATATCTCGTTATTAAGAGATATGTATCTCATTACTTCAAGATAATATGTTGTAAGAACGAGATGTTTTTTTTCTTGGCATGATTAGCCCAAGTGTAGTCTTCAGGACTCAAAATAAGAAGAGACTAGTAATGGACAGAATCTGTTAGTAAGCCATGAGCGTGTTTCGCATTAATGACATACTTCTTCTCCTAAAACATTTGCCGTACTGAAAAGGTCCTATCACAATCATGGTCATTCGTTTCGCATATAAGTTATGAGCTCCATAGAAAAAAAGAGTGAAGTCTGGTTACTCTTATAGAAAGCAGACCCCGGCTTTATCATCAGTAATGACAATTTGCTCCACAATGAGTTCTATAAGCGGGAAGTGACCCATTCGATATAGCGAATCTCTAACAAGCCCTTCACCCACGCAAAGCTACGTGTCTTGACAAAATTGTTGTTCTCAAAATCATTGCTCTAGCACTTACCCTCATTTTCCAGACAAAACATGCTCAATATCACATTCCTTATGAATGGAAGACATTATATGTTACTCTTGTCTGCAAGAAGGGGGACAAATGTAACCGGAAAATTACCAATCGTTCTGAGACCATACCATAGAACCAGCAGCATGGGTTTCGTCGTAGGCGAAGTTGGGAGTTGGAGTAGGCGAGGTTGGGAGTCTTAACTTCTTCGAACATTGAAGGACATATCTGCATCGCATTGTGTTGGAGAAAAGATCAATGCAGTTTTACCCAACCTTTCTAAAGTACTTGATCTTCTCGACACCTCACAAATTACACATTACTGATTATATATATATATATATATATATATATATATATATATATATATATATATATATAATTACTAAGATAATGGCTGGTTTTTGTTTATGATGTGGCCCATTACTAAACTAAACTATGAATACAAAGTATCACAAAAATGCAGTCACCATTCAGTAGTTGTATTATTTGTGTTTGAGAAATAATTACAAATGCACAATCTTCGAGAATGGCGTCTTGAGTTCCCGTTAGTATAACATAACATCAAAGTGAATAGTTTGAGTAATCAGGGTCTCTGTATAATGAGACCCTCGAGTAATCAATGTGTGTGTGTGTGTGTGTGTGATCTGATAAAATTTTCTTTTTTGCATTTCACCTACCTGTATGTTCTATCACAAACAATCAGGTATCGGACAACATCAAGTAAATTAAAGAATTATTATGATAAATAATATAAAATAATTGAATCGTTCTACCGATCGTTATTTTGCTATCACTTAAGGTTACTATTGACTCTCGTTCTGGCGCAACTCCGAGGATTCACGCCGAGAATATACAAAATTTCGCTGAGTAGCGTATCTATTAGTTTAGATCCTGTACTTTTTCAGCAGCAAATTACAAACACAATACAAGAATCTTTTGACTTGAGCGTCAAAGAATCGGACCGAAGGACTATTGTTGTTGTTGGCGTGATTCTCTGTCATTTCGGGAAATGATATGATATCCGTTTCGCTGCTATGTGGTACTTTCTTCTTCCCTTAACCAGAGACTTACAGGACTCATTTTGACGTAAAGCATCATCGACGCCTTGCATGTTTTTGAAACACGACTTAAATAAAGCAAACCATTTCAGAATATGCATACATAATTTGCAAACAGTTGGTCTTAATATTTCCTCTATGCATTGCTAAATAACCTCAGCTGTAGACCGTTTGGTTCAGAGATATCTAAAGTGTGTTCTAAAAAGTCCATGTAAATAACTAATACATAGATCAATAAGGGGACATTTTTATAACAGGCAATTCCTTTTTTTTTAATCATTAGAAGAGTTTATTGTTAGGGTCTGCAAGATGCATGGAATTTCCAGACAGTTAGCTACTAAGGCTGTGTTAATGTTAATTTCAAAACAAACATCACCATCATCATAATCAACAACAAGAACAATGATAACAAAACAAATCAGTTCAGATAATTTTTTTTGGTGTGTGTGTGGGTGGCGGGGGCACAGGATTAAAGTACAAGTCCCTGAATTTTATAATCTTCCCATTAGTTATTCCCTTGATAAGAATAGTTCAGTAGCAAAGCGTTAAGTAACCTGAGCTAGGTGTATGTTTTTTTTTCTTTTTGAGAAGGGAAAGCCTCTAAAGTCAAAAGTCAGACACTATAATTTCTACTTACAATCATATTACCGCCTTTTATCCATACTTTCGCGTTGAAAATAGTTCCACTGGTTGTATAAGTCAACTTTGCAGTTTTAAGTTGGATATATTCCAATGAAAGCATAAGGTATAATTACAATTTCTGAGAAATAAAACTGTAAAAAGTTAATAGTTATTTTGTTTACTCATTCATTCGTTCTGTTGCTTTTGACATAAACAATTACACATCATATGTTTTCTCATGCCGCACTTAGTCATATCGGACCAGTTATCTACCTCTTTCTTCCACCCCCTCCCCCTCTCTTTTTCTTTCTTAAGTATAATTAAATTTAAAGAATTATTCTAATCATGCATCTGCCCTGTTCTTCTCTTCAATTAAACTCACGTTAGCTAAAATCATTAGATTAGGGACAGTTATTGTTGTCATATAAGATTTCCTCATGCCCCACCGATTTGTCCGGTACCCTGGCCCATGACGGGTGGGTGCGCTCTAGTTAACTCTAGAGCGCGTTATTTCGGAAAGTTTATAAGTATCTGTCTTAAGACAGCTGCATTTTAAGATGGTCCCTATAAATGACGTTCGCGCCTATTGGTTTTCGCACTTGTTGGTGAAGGTGATGCAAGTCACTTATTGCCTTATATATAATCCTTTGGAAAAAAAAAAAAACCTTTAAAAAAAAACTGAACCAGTAAAAACAACAACAAAAAAAGTCGGGGGACTAGAAATGAGGGTTTTTGATATATAAAATGAGCTATAAAATAATGATGCGACCCTAGCCTCTTGACCTTCCATTTCGTACTAATACTAATTTCCACCACTAATTAGAATATTAAAAAGCAAGGTGCCGTACCAATGCTATCTTAACACACGTTCATAAAGATTTTGTTATTATCATCTGGCATTAAATGGTCAATGGTTACTTCATTAAAAAAATAGCAGTTGGATGGGGGTTTTATTATCAAACTGCTGCACTGTCATATTTCAATGTCATTGTAAAAATGTGAATATACATATGTTTATCTATCACTGTTCATATTGTTTTTAATTTCATATTGGATTTGAAAAAGAAGGCATGGACTTGGATTAAGTATATTCTAGATATAAGTCATATACATGTAATAACAGCCAGCTAATTTTGGTAGTAGAAGTAGTTTGTTTGTTGGATTTAACGTCCCACCGACAGCATTTCATTTATTTGGTGATGATGTGAACTTGAGACAGATATAGTGCTTCACTGCATTATCACGCCGTTGACATGTGGCATGATATTATACCCAGTCACATTATCCTAACACCGGGCCAATCAAACCTGAAAATACCTTTATATGCTGAGCGCCAAGGAAGGGAGCTATAACAGTACCATTGTTTACGACTTTGATATGTCGCGGCTGGGGATCGATCCAACGACCTCCAGCAACCGATGCGGGCGCTCTAACCACTCGGCCACTGGAGAAAGTAGTAGGAGAAATAGATACCTTTGTAGTTCTATTGAAATAAATAAATCGGTTCGGTTCAAAGCTTTTGATTTTAATTTGTGTCAATTTAGTATCAATTTTCAACTTTAACTGTAGTAAACCTGATCAAATTGCACATATGCATCCCCAACAAAATATTTATACTCTCAAGTCCAACAACTGTGGTCCTGTAGACCAAACGGGGGTATATTATGAAGATAATTATTAAAGATAACAAAGGTATGGCTTTGTTACATTCAATTTATACCCCCTTTTTTGTTAATTCAAGCTTAAAACAACTGTTGTAACAGAAACGAACCAAACAAATGTAAACATGCATTTTAGTGATACATATTAATCAAAATCCATTGTTCACATGTATACCTCTGACTAGTTCTAGATGTTCCTTTTTAGCCTATTTTGTTCAGATTAAGGACAATATCTATGGTATACCAGAGGGTAACTTGAACAAAAAGAAGTAACTTAAAGAGAGGGTAAAATAAAAATGAATAGATACAAAATACTCCAATATGAAAGACATTTATGTGTATGTGTGAGCGTTAATATTCATAATACATATACATTTAGACAAATCCAACCTTTGAGCGACCTGTGTCACCGAAAGGTCGTAAAATGTAACCCAAAGGTTGGATTTGACTTAATACATATATGTTTGTTTGTTTGTTTGGTTTAACGTCCGACCTACAATATTTCAGTCATTTGGAGACCATGTCTACTTGAGACAGATATAGTGCTGCCACACTGCCGTAGACATGTGGCATGATACCACACCCAGTCACATTATCCTAACACCGGACCAACGAGTCCTGCAATTACCCTTATATGCTGAGATCCAAGCAAGGGAGCTATAACAGTACCATATTTTTGCGACTTTGGAATGTCGCAGCCGGGGACCGAACCCACGACCTCCCGCTCCCGAGGCGGACGCTATAACCACTCGGCCACCGGGGGCGGTAAATATATATGTGATGTTATGGATATTAACACTCACCTATACACAAAACGTACTTCGTATTGGAGTGATTAACATTAGTTTCCTTTATTTTACACTTTTTAACATTAACTGGAGTAAGCCTGATCAAATTGCACATGTGCATCCCCCAACAAATATTTATACTTTCCAAGTCTACAACTGTGGTCCTATAGACCAAATTGGGGTATATTATGAATTAAAGATAACAAAGGTATGGCTCTTCTGTTGTGAAATACGTTCCTAAATACTCGAATATGAAAGACATATGTGTATATGTGTGATTGTTAATATTCATAATACATATACACTTAGACGAATCCAACCTTTGGGCGACATGTGTCGCCGAAAGGTCGTAACGATGTAACCCAAAGGTTGGTTTTGTCTAAATATATATATGATATTATGAATATTAACACTCACACACAAAATGAACTTCTTATTGGAATGATTAATATCATTAGTTTCCTTTATTTTACACCTTTTTCTACTATACCTGTATATTAGAATTAGGTGTGAACTGGTGCGTTTTTCCTTGGTTTACTAGTAATAGCATTTCTTCGGACCGAGATGCGAGCCTCAGTCTCCCAGGAGACAACCATACCGCGCTATCGACTATGTTACTAATAGACATGTTAAACGATGTTCGAAGTGCGGGGTTTGGACATCGGACAATGAATGATGGAAGTTTTTACTACAATGCAACTTTGAATTCTGCATGTCTAACGTATTGTTATATTATTCTTATTGAAAACATGATAATTAAATTATGGAGTTTAGTCCGATGCCGACTTCATAAACCCATATTCCGAACCCCGTTAAACAAGCAACTGGTGTTGTATGCAACACACGAGTCTCCTACCGGTAAGGTGCATATTTTTCTGTTAACATAGCAACCAGAATTTTGGTCCGAGAAAAAAAACAACAAAGAGGCGTGTTTAATCATAAACAACGTTTCATAGTATTATCCTGAACGGTTTTTAAGTTACCGCGGGATCCAGATTTCCGGACATCCGGACGTACGGACGGACGAACAGACGGATAGCGAGACAGACGGAGGGCAAACCTAAAGTCCCCTCCGGTGTAAACATCGGTACAGGACAAACAAGCCTTTATTAATTGGACAGTTGCACTATATGTCTTACTGACACATTGCAAAATGTAATTATATATAATGATATATAAATACACATGCATTGCAATCTTTCGGCTACAGTCTCCCAAACGTTGCAGTTTTTCATGAACAACCAGTGCTTTACCTTTAGGCGACAGCGAAAAAATGTATATTTTTTATGACATGTATTTTTGACCGAATCTATAAGGATATAAGTTTAATAACACTTAACAAGGCCTATTTAGTGAAAGAATGCATGTAATGCATAGTTGTTAGGTTTTATTTCTTATATATAAAAATGTCTCTCAAAGGTTGTTCATATACCAAAGTACACCAAAGGTATTTATATATATATATATATATATATATATATATAATATCAGATATATATCGGGATTTTACTTTGCATTTTCCTTTTATTGTCCGAAATTAGAAACTGTCAAGGGAATGTGGACAAACTAATTACGAGCCCTACCCTCTGATGACTCTACATATATTTGTGTGAAGTAAAATTTCAAAATATGCTAGACACATGACACAATACATAAGCGGACGATAACATAGCACATGTAAAAAAATAATTCAGCAGATCTCGTTTAAACTGATTTACAAAGCAGAAAGCCCTATCGTTTGTTCGGGACAAACGAAATCTAGTTATTATTATTATTCCAACCTAATTCAAGAGTTAATTCATATATGTTGCCAATGGCCAAGCAATATGAAAATTAAAATGCTTCGAAAAAAATGTATAAATTTTTAAAATCATGTTTATTTAATTTTCAATGACGTCAAATGACGTCAGATTTGACTTCAGCTTCAAAAGTTTGTTCGCGCTCTAGAGCCTTCAATTCTGCTCCGATCATCTTGATATTTTCACAAATGTATTTTAAGATGTAGATGTGCACCTTGGCATTCAAATTTTCAAATTAGAAAAGATTAAGATTTCAAAGCGACACTGAGTTTCGAACTTTGGTCCTAAAATTACATTTTAATGCTACAAAGCCCCCTGATGCGTTAGAAGCATGAACATTGGACAGCATATCGACCTAGAGGTTCTCTTGCTACTTCCTAAAGGAATTTTTTCTTAAGTCACGTGGTTATGACGTCATAAAAACGACAGAAAGCATCATTTTAAAAAGTTGTTTCGCTCTGGTATCATGACTTTTGAATCAATCTTTTTGAAAATGGTATTGCAGCGATGAAAAATATATATTTATAAATTCATATTTTTTCAATGACGTCAAATGACGTCAAATTTGACGTCAGCTTCTAAAGTTTGTTCGCGCTCTAGAGTCTTCAGTTCTGTTCCGATCATCTTGATATTTTTACAGAAGATGTATTTTATGATGTAGATGTGCACCTTCGCATTCAAATTTCCAAATTCGAAAAGATTAAGATTTCATAGCGATACCGAGTTTCGAACTTTGGTCCTAAAATTACATTTTAATGTTACAAAGCCTCCTGATGCGTTAGAAGCATGAAAATCGGACAGCATATCGGCCTAGAGGCCCTCTTGCTGCTTTCTAAAGGATTTTTTTAAGTCACGTGGTTATGACGTCATAAAAACGACAAAAATTATCTTTTTGAAAAAGTTGTTTCGCTCTGGTATCATGACTTTTGAATCAATCTTTTTAAAAATTGTATTGCAGCGATTAATATATATATATATTTATTTCTTTCTTTTCTTGATTAATAGAACGTTAGCTGAAAATGTCCTTTCAAAAAACATTTTTTTTCTTTAGTTACGTGATTTGACGTCGTTGAAAAATCATTCATTTCAATTTGTATTCGCGCTCCAACGTCATGAGTGTTAATGCCAGTTTCAAGCATACCTTAAGGAATTTACGTGTGTGTCACTTGCTTATGACAACATTGATTTGTAAGTAAATAATATTTCCGTACCTTTAAATGTGAATAAGTCCAGAAAATTTCAAGTGATTACGTCATCATCATGTGATGTCACGTAAAGTCAGTGTTGAAAAAAAGCTTGTACGCGTTCTACGTCATTTCTTGACCAATTGATAATTGAATTTTTCACAGAATGTATAGATTACGATTTATTTGTACAGGATTATATATATTTTGCAACATTCAACATGAAAATGCATTTAAGTATTACGAAGCATTCAGATAAGCTAGAAACTTAAAATTTGGACAGAACATGTGTCTTATTAATCTCTTACAGCTCTGAAAAGACTGACGTCGTATGATGTAAAATGACGTCATGACGCGTTAACAAACATTTAATCCAAAATGTAGGTTTTTTTTAGCCCTACAAGCCTTAAATTTTGACCGATTTGCATAAAATTTTCACTGAATGTGCAAAATACCATCACATTTTCCTTAGTCACTTCCGTTTTCGGAAAATTGCAAAGGTCAAGATCATATGTAAGATATTAGTGTTTTTATTGTCAAGGTTTATCTCAAAAACGAAAAAAAATCTACACTGTGGGCAAAATCTGTAGTACTTTGAAAGACCTTTCTGGTGATATTTAGTTTTTGAAAATCGGTGTTTAATTGGTTGAGTAATGGCAGGAAGACGAAAAGTGTACTTTAAACGAAATTGAAACGCTGTAGTTTCATGTATTTTGTGTCAAACATTTTTTTTTCAGGATTTACACACTAAAAGGTGAAGTGATGTATACTGCAAGGAATATTTGTTTGGTCACGTAATTATGACGTCACGCATATATAAGCAAGAAGTGTAAACAAATTCATATAAAATCGTCAAGTTGATGTATGAAGTTGAAATTTACATGTCGTAGCCTAGGATGTGCAATAGGTCCTGATTCCGTCAAGAAACATTGCAGATATTCATATTTTTCGGATGAGTGCTTGTATACCAAAATCTAGCAATTTGAAGAAAGGCGGTTATTGGGTTGCTTACCCAAGATCCGGACGTTCCTACGCAGGAAAGGATGTCCGTGTTGAAAAATGAATTGCGATGCGTATTTGTGAGAATGAGGTGCATTTTAGGATGCAATGGTGTAAACCAGGACCGATAAGCATATTGCCTTTTTATAACGGCTTTCTTCAAACATTTTTATTAGGGCTTTCTGCCTCAAACAGGAAGACCTTTTGGGTTTGTTATGTTTTTTTTTCTTATTATTAAGACCTTCTGCCTACAGGCTGAAAATCCTATTGGGTTTGTTATGTTTTTTTTTTTATTATTATTATTCTTATTAGGACTTTCTGACCACAGGTTTGTTATGTTTTTTTATTCTTCTACTTCTTATTATTATTTTTTTCTTTCTCTTATATTTGTGTTAATTTCGATGTGTTGCAATTGGCCCAGAACAATGAAAATTGTATGGCATCAAATCATGCGCTTTCGGATGCAAAGAATTTCATATTCATATGACGTCATATAACGTCAACTTTGACGTCAGGTAAAAAAAAAAATACGCGATCTACAGCCATTATTTGTCGATCGATTTTCATTAAATTTTTTACAGAATGTGTATGCTAAAATTTAGTTGTGCGTTCCGGTGTCCGTTTTTCAAAATTCGAAAAGGCAATGGTTCTATGGCGAATCCAAGGTTAGAACCATTGACGTCAAATTCAAATGCGTATAAAATGGCTTCCAGAGAAGCTAGAAAGCTGATATTTGGCCAGATTAAAAGTCTCTTCTTTACATTCTGAGAAGATGAACGTCATATGACGTCATATGTCGTCATAATGCTAATAAAACTTTCGTATTAAAACTAAATTGTTTTTTAGCCCTGTAGGCTTTATTTTTTTGTATGATTTTCTTGAAATTTTGACTGAAAATGCAGTATTAGATTCTATTTTCCGTTTCCGGAAAATGGCAAAAGTCAAGGTCATATATCAATAATAGTGTTCTACTTCTTCCTTAAGTATCTCAAAAACAGTAAATATTCTATCGAGACACTGTGGGTATAATTTGTAGTGCTTAGACAGATCTTTCAGATGATATTTAGTTTTTGATGATCTGGGTTGAAACGGTTGAGTTATGGCGGAAAAACAAAAATTTGGTAATCCTCAGTGTATTTAACAGTTTATATCTCGAAAAACTTTGATTTCCGAAAATATGAAAATGAATATTATTTGTAGACCAATGTTTGGCCGTTTTATTGATGCTTAAAGTTTAACGATTGACCTAAGATTGATGGAGAATTGGAAAAAAACAAACAAACAAAAACGAAATTCGTGGATATAGCTTTTGTGAATTTTGCAGTTTTCTCGAGGTTCAAGAGCTTGTATCTCAATAAATGTAGAGAATTTTCAGACGATTATTTTGGTAACTAAAGTTTTAAAAATGATCAAAGTATAAGGAAGTTAGAGCAAAAATTAGAATTTAAACATGTAGAATTTCAGCGATTTTGCCGTTAAGTCAAGGTTAAAGGGCTTATATCTTAAAAATCATTGGAAATAAGTCCACACATTAAGCAAATGAGATGAAGAGTATTTGAAGACGTTTATTTGGTACCTAGAGTTTTGAAATTGATTAAATACTTTTCTTGTATGCGCCAGGTGTTGGCTGCAATGTTTTGTGCTCTGCAGTTATTTGGATATATCACAGGAACAAGTGATCCTAAAATCTGGATTTTTGGCTGAGATGATTATGAACATGCTACCAACATGCTGATGAATTTTTTGTGTGAATTAATCATTGTGTTATTAAGTAATTTTGATGTAAATCAACGGAAAATATACCAATATTGGAGTTACACTTCATTGACTTCACCACAGGTGGTGAACATCAGCTCACCTAGGGATATGCCTGATCAGTGCACATTGATACAATACAGCAGAGACCAATTATTGGATTATAGATTTGGTCACCGTCAATCTAAAATACCCCAAAGTGAAACACTATTTAGGCTGAAAGAATATAATCTGCTGAAATATAGAGGAAAACGAGCTGGTTGCCTTAGGACAAAATCTAGTGCTGGAGTAAATTTGAAGAATTTGATTCAAATCCAACCTGATCACACTCTTTTGTTAAATGCACACAGACAAAAACAGTTAAAGGTATCTACAGTTAATACAAGATCTTTACGAGGAAAATCAGCTGAACTTCTTCAGCATATTCATGGCGAGGACATTGATATTTGTTTAATCACTGAAACATGGTTACAGGCTGATGGAGATGCTGTTGTAAGAGGGCAACTGTCCTATGGTGGTTATTGCTTTGATGATGTCCCTAGACCTGACCGTAAAGGGGGAGGACTCGGCCTGATTTATAGAGATAATCTTAAAGTTTCAAGGTGCCAGTTAGAGAAATCATTTCAATCGTTTGAGTGTGCTGAATGGAAAGTTTATAGCCAGTCATTCATATTTCACATTTTTGGGATTTATAGACATCCATATTCTGAAAAACATCCCGTGACCCAGGCTGTGTTTATAACAGAGTTTACACAGTTTCTCGAGCAAATAGCATCTAAAACTGAGTCTCAAGTGCTGATGGGTGACTTCAACCTCCACATTGAAAATGAATCTGACTGCTATACCAAACAATTTAATAGGTGTTTGAAGTCATATGGACTAGTACAACATGTCCACACCCCAACACACACTAGTGGTCATACTCTTGATCGCATTGTCACAAAACAGGATGATAAGCATGTGAAAATTTCTGAACCAGTTACAAACTATTGTCATATCTCGTAACTGGAAATCGGTTTCCACTGACAATTTCCAAAGTGAGTTGGATCATGTGAATGATATTATTGAAGACTCATCTGATGTCAATGATCTTGTATCCAAATTTACAAACACAATGTCAGGTATTGTTCAGAAACATGCTCCATTAAAAGAAAGAACTGTACTATGTAGACCAACTGTGCCATGGTATTCTGGTTACCTGAAGCTATTGAAACAGTACAGGCGAACAATAGAAAACATATATTTGCAAAACAAGTCAGAACTTACTAAAAGAATCTATAATGGTGTAAGCAACTGTTATACTGTTGAGGTTACACGGGCAAAGAATGGATACTACCAGGATAGAATTGGGGAAGCAGCAGGAAACATCAGGAAGTTGTATGCAGTAACATCAAATTTACTGGGAAGGTCAAAAGACAATCCACTTCCGTTACACACCAGTGCAGTCTCACTTGCAAATGACTTTTTGCGTTTCTTCGCAGACAAAGTGATCAAATTAAGAGATGATCTGGATGGAATATCTTATGATCAATCATATGACAGTTTGTCCGCTGACACTTGTCGGAAATCAGATATGAAAATTTTCAATGAATTTAAGAGTCTGTCTGAAAGTAAAATTGTAAAACTTGTTAAAACATCAAAACCTACAACGTGTGAATTGGATGTTATACCAACACCAAAACTCAAAGAGTATTTTACAAAACTAGCACCTGTTGTGACTGAAATAATCAACCGCTCACTGCTAAATGGTGTGTTTCCTGATGAGTGGAAGGGGGCAGTCATTAAACCACTGTTAAAGAAGAAAGGACTTCCTCTAGAACTGCAGAACTATCGTCCTGTGTCAAATTTAACATTCCTGTCAAAGATTTTTGAAAAGGCAGCATTGAATCAGATAAATAAGCATATTGAAGCAAACAATCTATTGCCTTCATATCAAAGTGCCTACAGAAAACATCATGGAGTAGAGACAGCTATGATTAAAATGTATAGCGACCTTCTTGAAAACATTGACAATAATCAAGTATCTATTGTGGTAATGATAGACTTGAGTGCAGCGTTTGATACTATTGACATTCCAATTCTTCTTAAAATCCTCCAGGGTGACTTTGGAATTCAAGGCACCCCACTTCAATGGATTGAGTCATATCTTACAAACAGAACTATGAAAGTTCTCATTGAACAAACCTCATCTGACATGGAGCCCTTGAAATTCGGCGTCCCACAGGGGTCCTGTGCTGGGCCAGTACTTTTCACCCTGTATATATCAGCTCTCAATCGTGTAGTTCAGAAATATCCAGCTGATCTGTATGGCTATGCAGATGACCACAAGATTGCATTCAAGATCCAGGCAGGGCATCATGACAATGAGGCCTATATTTTTGAACAACTAGATAGATGTCTCAATGACATTATAAACTGGATGACAACTTTCAAGCTAAAAATGAACCAATCTAAAACAGAAATCATCTTCTATGGTACAAGACAACAGCTATCAAAATTGACCATATCAAGTGTGAATGTTGGAGGACACGAGGTTAAGTTGGTAAATCGTGTTAGAGACCTTGGTGTAACCATGACCAGCACACTCAACTTTGACCTTCACATCACAAAAAAGTGTCAAATTGCCCATATGCAATTGCGAAATTTAAAGGCCATACGCATGCATTTGACACAGAAGTCAACAGAAGTGTTAGTACATGGTCTTGTACACTCCCACATTGACTTTTGCAATGGTCTATTCACTGGACTACCAGCCTACCAACTTCAGAAATTACAGAGGATTCAAAACCATGCAGCCAGGGTGATCCTGAAGGCGCCATCGGATCAGCCAAGTACTGATCTTCTAAAACAACTCCATTGGCTTCCAGTTCAAGCTAGGATCATGTTCAAAGTCCTAGTATTGGTCTTTCGTGTCATCAATGGCACTGCACCAGGTTACCTGCGAGAGATGTTTGTCCCAGCAAGTGGCCGCTATAGACTTAGGTCACAAAGTGACAATAACTTTGTTATTCCTACTCGGCGAACAAAGATGGCATACAGATCTTTAACTGTTGTTGGTACTAAGTGGTGGAACAATCTACCAAGTGACTTAAAAATCATTAACAATGAGGCCTCTTTTAGATCAAAACTTAAAACTCATTTGTTTGGCCTATTTTACCAATAACTGCTGGGCATTAGAGACTGTAAAGCGCAATAGAATATTAAATAATTTTTGCGCTATATAAGTAACATGTATTTGTATTTGTATTTAAAGTATAAAGGAAGTTACATCAAAAATACGAATTTAAACCCAATTGTAAGAATTTTCGGAAAATATCCTACTTTCGCTTTCACCTTAATTGAAGCATTTTCGGAAAATGTAAGTTTACAGATATGTATTAGTCATATGAATTGCAAAATAAACTTTTTACTTACATGTATATCATATTGATATTACTAGCTAGACAAGTGTTGACAATAATTTAATGTTGTGTCAAATCATTTTATTTACGTTTCTTATACATATCAGTTGCATTATTGCGTTACCCAATATCATTTGAGCGTTTCAAAATCATCGCTTCCGGGTGCGTTAGAAAGCTGATATTTTGACTGAATATAAGTCTCCATGTCTGTCATACATTTTGAGGAGATGAACGCGTAACTGAACGCATGGCTGGTTTGATCTTGTTCTATTATTTATCAATATATTATAGTACAGTATAGGACACAGAGCACCAAAGCAACAACCGGAAAAAAGTAAATACAAAATGGTCGCCCTCGTGTAAACAGACGTATGCAGATTTAAACTTTTAAAAATACAATGTTCTATCAATAATCAAACGGATTTACTTGGCATAAACCTTAATTATAACTCGTAAAAGTGAATCAAGCTGGAAATGACATCTAAAACACACTTAATATCTAAATACAGACATTACAGGTCTTTTTCAAAACCTGAATGCACTTTTTTCTGATATGCCTGTTGCAAAATTGTTTTTTAAATTTTTTTTTGTTAATAAAAAAAAAAGGAACGGATGTAGGAGAGATGGTTTGTGGAAGCAATTTGAAATAATGTTTATTTTAACCCAAAACAGCATTGCTCTTTCTTTTTTTTCATCTTGTAGTTTTTGTTTTTGCACATATTCTGTCGTAATGCGACAACCATCAAATTACAGGCCATCTTTTATTAACAAATATCCAATTATACTGCTAGTTCATTTGTGTTAAAATTTACATGAACTAAGTATGCTCCAAAATGTAACGAAATAGTCGAATCTCTATTAAAATACAGCTCCGTTAAGATTATATTATAGCGAAGGGTTTCAATCATTAAAACACGATGACCCAAATTACAGACTAACAGACGTTGAGACCAAAAAATACCCATTTTTTGCTCTGGGAAGTAAATCCATTGTTTTATTTTCTTTATTTATTGGCTACCTTTCGCGTTTGACATACATGGTAATTCCGGGGCCAATTAATTTTCGTCTTTTTAATAGCTCCCATTTCAATTTTTCCCTTCAAATTTTACGGTTTTCTCTGGGACATTTTGTTTTTAATATTAATGTTGTAATCAGTGCTATTACTCTTTTGGTAAAATTAATGCATAATTATTATCTACACAAACATGGCGCATCTCGGTCAAGAATTAGTGATGCATGGATGCTGTGATAAAATTCAACACGCCATTTGCTGATCTGTCAATCAAATGCATGTGACAGGTGATTTGGAGAATATCTACACACGCGTGTGTATTTTAGTGCAAGTAAATATATATCGGTAAAATCAAAGCATGTTACACATCAACAGGCTAGTCGCAAGCGCATGGGGAAAACTCTGGACCATTAACCATTATTAAGTTGAACTGATTAAACGGTGCAGACACATCATTAACCATGATAATTGGAGTTTCAATGTATCAAATTTGCATGCGTCCGACGGGACGCACATATTTTTAATTATTAAAGTGCGCGTACTCGACAGAGATCTGAATTTCATGTAACTTAATGTTTTATATATATATACACACATGTACTTGAATTACTGATTTTCATTATGGCAAAAATATGTATGTCTAATATTGCAAAAGAAATTAAAAAAAAAAAAAAAAAAAAAAAAAAAAAAAATTAGGTGTAAAAAACAAAAGGAAAAAAACGACTGGGACTCAACCCTACAATTTATATATTGGTTGGGTACCCACGATCCGGACGTTCCTACGCAGGAAAGAGTGCCCCTGTTGAAAGGTGAATTGCAATGCGTATTTGAGAGGATGAGGTGCATTTTAGATGCAATGGTGTATACCAGGACCGATAAGCATATTGCCTTTTTTATAACGGCTTACTTCAAACTTTTATTAGGACTTTCTGCCTCAAGTAGACCTATTGGGTTTGTTATATTTTTTTCTTATTACGGCTTTCCGCAAACCTGCGGAAAACGTTTAGGGTTTGTTATGTTTATTATTCTTATTCTTATTATTATTAGGGTTTTCTGCCTTTCGCAGAAAGACCTATTGGGTTTGTTATGTTTTTTCTTATTATTATTCTACTTTTTTTTCTTCCTTTCGAGATTCAAATTAAAACAGGTTGCCGATAAGCCAACATAAAATTTTAACACTATGCTTAATGACTTTGCCACTTTCAATTACAGCATTTCTTTTTTCTTCATGTGACTTCACATTACGTCAGAGCTGAAAATAGATACCAAAGTTTTTTCGCGCTCTACAGACATCATTACTGGACCGATTCACTTGATTTCTTCACAGAATGTATGTATTATGATTTAATTGTGCAAAGTTATATACATTTTGCAATATTAAAAAAGACTGATGATCTATGGCTGAACCAATTTCGAACTTTGAACCTGAAAATGTATTTATGTATTACGAAGCTCTCAGATAAGCTAGAAAATTGAAATTTGGGCAGAACATGTGTCCTGTAGATTTCTTTCAGCTCTGAGAAGACTGACGTCCTATGACGTAAAATGACGTCATGACGCGTTAAGCATTTTTTAATTAAATATTTACGGGTTTTTTAGCCATACATAACTTATTTTTTCGGCGATTTACATAAAATTTCTATTGAAAGTGCAACAGTGATCTCATTGCCATCAGTCACTTCTGTTTCCGGAAAATTGCAAAGGTCAAGGCCACATGTCAATTATCGTTTTTCTTTTTCTTTGATCGTAAATATCTCAAAAAGGATTAATATTCTATCGAGATTCTATGGTATAATTTGTAGTGCTTTGAAAGACCTTTCATGTGATATTTAGTTTTTGAAGATCGGGGTTGAATCAGTTGAGTTGTTGCAGAAAAACAAAAATGGTGCTACCCTAGGTACACTTAATTACTTATATCTCAGTAATGATTGAGATTTGTTAATAAGAGTTAACAATTACTGGCCGTTCTTTTTGTGTTTTAATATTAAAGATTGACTTGATATTCATTAAAATATAGGGAGAAAACAAAACGACATTAACACATTTTCCCCGATTTTTGCCCATATCTAAAAAGTGGTTAAAGAAACATACATTTATATAGCCTGTGAATTGTGGGAAATTAGAAGACCTTTCTAACGGTACCTAGTTTTTTAAAATTGGAAATCATATAAGGAGGTTACGTGAAAAATAAGAATTCACTTATACCGTTTTTTCATGCACTTTTGCAGTTAGTCCCAATCCTTTGATTGCTTTTTTCGAACAAACCATTAATTTTTGGAAATAACATAAAGAACAATGTTTTAAGCGTGATGCAATGCAGTTTTAATGGTATGCAGGTCTTTATGATCAGAGCATTAATTATACTGATTTGTCGAAGGGCAATAATTGACATGAACACCTTTTTTTCCGATTTTTGCCGTTTTCTTGAAAAATAACTTTCTAAATCTCGAAAACAGAAAGAGAAAAGTTGAAACCAATCACAAAACATTGTGAACATTCTAGAGGTTAAAGTTTTGCCCCAGTCTTCATGATAGTTAGTCAGGGTATTTCACTACATGATATCTTGGATGAGCTCGAAATTGGGTCACATAGGACCAAAACCTAGGTCACCAGGTCAAATCTTTAAAAAAAACTTGTGAACTATCTAGAGGCCAAAGTTTTATCCCAATCTTCATGGAATTTTGTAAGGATGTTTGTCTATATGATATCTTGGATGAGTTTGAAATCAGGTCACGTGGGATCAAAAACTAGGTCACCAGGTCAAACCTTAGAAAAACATTGTTAACACTCTAGAGGTCACAGTTTCAGCCTAGTCAGAATGTTTGTTTACATCAAATTTTGAATGAATTCAATACTGGGCCACATGGGGTCAAAAGGAAGGTCACAAGGGCAAATTTTAGAAACATCATGTGAACACTCTAGGGACCTACATTTTTGTACCAGTCTTTATTAAACTTGATAAAAATGATGACTGCATGACTTCCCAGTTGAGTGCAAATTCAGGTAAGATCAAAATCTAGGTCACTTAGTCAAATGTTAGAAAATACTTTAGATGCCACATTTTTCCAATATGCCTAACACAGCAATCTTACTAAGGTGAGCGACACAGGGCCATCTTGGCCCTCTTGTTTAAAATAACATAAGAAACAATATTATAGCACGATGCAATGCGTTTCTAATGGTATGCAGATCTTAATGCTCGGACCATTAATTATCAAGTTATTTGTCGAAAGGTCATCACCTTTTTGCCGATTTTTGCCCCTTTTTTGAGGAATAACTTTCTGTTTCTCAAAACCCTTAACAGATAAACATGAAGTACTTGGATGTTTGAATTGAGAAGACCTTTCTAACGGTACCTTGGTTTTTAAAATCGGAAATCATATAATGAAGTAACATGAATATTAAGAATTCATTAAAACCCGTTTTTCCTTTTGCTTCTGCAGTCGATCCAACATATTTTTCCAAATTTATTTCTGTTACATAAAAGGTATAATGTGATGCAGTAATTTATTTGAATGCTCTGTGCCCCTTTAAATTCAGCAAGAACATTCAATTAAAATATAAGAACTAAATGATTTACAAGAAAGGAACCTTATATATCTTTTTGACATGTAAAGAGGACTAGTGATACTTCATTCCCTTATAGAACACCAAGTTTGGGTATTATTGTAGTCATTTTAAAGATGGTTCTAAAAAAGCTAGCATTATGAAATCATGGTTGCAAACAAAGCCACATATTCCCATTTGAATGCATTGACTTTTAAATCTGAATAATGTCATATGACGTCACAGATTTTATATGCTATTTATACAAGTTTGCACTCTACAACTGTGAATTCGAAACGGATTTTCTTCCATTTTTTTTGAAGATGGTGTATGTCAGAACAGTTAAAGAGTATGATCAGGTTTGACATGGTTTGCAGTACAGAAAGCCCTATCTTTTGTTCACAACAAAAGAAGTCTAGTTCTTATTATTCTTCTTTTCTACGCCTTAATTTGTATATGTTGCAAGAGCCACAGGACCATGACAATTTGATGGCATATACTTCATATGCTGAAATTTTGACGTCAATGATTTTATATGCATATGACGTCATATAACGTCACACTTGACGTTGTTTACAAAAGTTTGTAGGCGGTCTACAGCCATTATTTCTGGACCGATTTTCATCAAAATATCACAGAATGTTTATGTTAAGTTCTAGTTTCGCATCCCGGTATCCGTTTTTCAAAATTCGTAAAGGCAAACTATTGACGTCAAATTACCTATTAAATCGCTTCCAGGTGAATTACAGAGATGATATTTAGATATATTGTTAGTCTTCAGGTGCGTTTTACATTCTGTGCAGATGAACGTCATTTGACGTCATATGACGTCATAAGCTGAACCATAATTTCTGATTTCTATGTGTTGACTTCTATATGTTGCAAACATTCGAGCACCTTGAAAATGTAATAGCATATGCTTCATGAAGAATATTTTGCATTTCAATCATTTACCTTTGCCTATGACGTGTCTTGACGTCAAACTTGACGTCGGCTTAAAAAGGTTGTACGCGGCCATTTTTTCTGGACCGATTTTTATAAAAAAAATCAGAGAATGTGTATGTTACGCTCTAGTTGTTCATCCCAGAGTCCGCTTTTTCCAGATTCGAAAAGGCAAAGGTTTTAAGACGAATCCAAGATTCGAATCATTGACATAAAATTTATA
The DNA here is from genome assembly GCA_021229015.1 of Solen grandis. Taxonomy (NCBI): domain Eukaryota; kingdom Metazoa; phylum Mollusca; class Bivalvia; order Adapedonta; family Solenidae; genus Solen; species Solen grandis. The sequence continues at coordinate 67,997,614 of CM037777.1, forward strand.
ACACCGATAAAATCGCTTCTAGATGAGTTAGAAAGCTGATTTTTGGACATTTTATAAGTATCTAATTGTTTTGTACATTATGTGAATATGAATGTCATTCGGCAGCATATGACGTCAAAAGGTCAAACAGAATTACTGATATCTACGCGTTAATTTATATATGTTGTAAAGTTTCCAGGACCATGAAAATATATAAGCATACATGTATGCAGCAAATGATGAACTTTTGAATGCAATGAATGCCGTATTCATGTGATTTCAAATAATGTCAGATTTGACGTCAGGACAAAAAAATTTTACTTGGTCTAAAGCCATTATTTCTAGACCGATTTCCAAAATGTCACTAAGTATGCTAAGTTCTAGTTATATATCCGGGTGTCCGTTTTTCCAAATTCATAATGGCAAAGGTTCTATGGCGAATCCAAGATTCGAACCAATATCGTCAAATTTCAAATACGTATAAAGATCGCTTCCAGATGAGTTGGAAAGCTGATATTTTTTAGTTTCTATGACTTTTTTCTATTTTGTAAGCATTATCGTCATTTGACGTCATATGACGTCACACGGTCAAAAATAATTTATTATATCTACACGTTAATTTCTATATGTTGCAAAGATCCCAGGGGCATGAAACATAATGGCATAAATTTAAGATACTGCATATTTCATTCATTGATTTTCTTACGACTATGACGTCATATGACGTCATAGTTTGACGTTGTCTACAAAAGATTGTACGACTTCATATGACGTCAAACTTGACGTTTGCTATAAAAAAAATTGGACGCTTTAGTTATGCATCCAGGTGTCCGTTTTTCCAATTTCATAAAGACAAAGATTCAATGGCGAATCCAATATTCAAACCATTGACGTCAAAGTTTAAATACCTATAAAATCGCATCCAGATAAGATAGAAAGCTATTTGGACTGAATATTAGACTCCAATTCTGTTTAACATCCTGAGAAGATGAACGTCATTTGACGTCATATGACGTCATTACATGAAAAATAATTTCTAAATTCTGTCTGTTAATTTCTATATGTTGCCAACGTCCGAGTACCATGAATATTAACAGCATATGCTTGACATAGTTCCTTTTCCATATTATTGATTTTCATTTGCCTTTGGCATGTTTTGACGTCAAACTACGTCTTCTAAAAAAGTTTGTATGCGGTCTATAACCATTATTTCCTGACTGATTTCAATCAAAATTTCTCAGAATGAATATGTTACGTTTTAGTTGTGCATCCCGGTGTCCATTTTTCCAAATTCGAAATGGCAAATATTGCGAATCCAAGATTCAAATTATTGACGTCAAGTTTCAAATGGATATAAAATCGCTTCCCGGAGAGAAAGGAAGCTGATATTTGGAATGAATATAAGTCTGTAAGAGTCATTTACATTCTTTGAAGATGAACGACGTCATACGTCGTCATCCGGTCCAAAAGAATTTCTACTTTCTATGCGTATTTTTTTATACATTGCAAAGGTCCCAGGACCAAGAAAATTCAAAGGCATATACCTCAGATATTGAAATTTATGTTTCAATGGTTATTCTATGCCTGTGTCGTCATATGACGTCAAACATTACGTTGTGTATAAAAGGTTGTACGCAATCTACAGCCAGTATTTCTGGACCAATTTTCATCAAATTTTCACAGAATGTTATTTTATATTCTAGTTGTGTATCCCGTTGTCCGTCCTTCCTAATTCGAACATGTTTTATGGTTCTATGGCGAATCCAAGATTCGAACCATTAACCTCAAATTTCAAATACGTATTAAATCGCTAGCAGATGAGTTAGAAAGCTGATATTTACACTGAATATAGTCTCTAGGCTTTCTATTCTGTAAGGAGGAACGTCATTTGACGTCATATGACGTCATAAGGTCAAAATAATTTCTTATATCCACGAGTTAATTTCTATTTATTGCAGGGATCCCAAGGGCATGAAAAATTAATGGCATGTATTTAAGAAACTTTATATTTCATATTATTGATTTTCTTATGCGCATGACGTCATATAAAGTCAAACTTGACGTTGTCTACAAAACATTTTACGCCGTCTACAGTCATTATATTCGGACCGAGGTTCATCAAAATTTCACAGAATGTGTATGTAACGTTCTAGTCATGCATCCCGTTGTCCATTTTTCCATATTCATAAAGGCAAAAGGTTCTATGGCGAATCCAATATTCGAACCATTGACGTCAAATTTCAAATACGTATGACATCGCTTCCAGATGAGTTAGAAAGCTGATATTTGGACTGAATATAAGTCAGTGCGTATTCTTTGCATTCTGAGAAGATGAACGTCATATGTTGTCATGTGACGTTACAAGTCTTAAACACTTTTCGTACTGAAATTAAGGGGTTTTACGGCTTATAGACCTTATTTTTTGTTTTATTTGCATGACATTTTGACTGAAGGTGCAGCATTAGATCCTATGGCGCAATATTACATCCGTTTTCAGAATAAAGCAACGGTCAATGTCATATTTCAATTATCGTTTTTTTTTTCTTTGGCCTTAAATATCTCTAAAACGATAATATTCTATCGAAACTTTATAAATATAATTTGTAGTGCTTTGAAAGACCTTTCAGGTTTTGATAATTTGGGTTGAATCGGTTGAGTTATGGCTGAAAAACGAAAATTCTGTTACCCCCAATTCGCTTAACAGTTTAATCTGGAATATGTTTAATTTTCGAAAATATTAATATGATTATTATTTGTAGAGCAAGGTTTGGTCGTTCTTTTGATGCTTTAAGTTTTACGATTGACCCAAGACTTATGGAGTAATGCAAATAACGAATTTCTCGTATGTTACTTTATGATAGACCCAAACCTATTGCAATCGGGCTGAATGGATATTCAAGACATTTCTTTTGGTAACTAGATTAAGATTAAGAAAATGATGTCAAAATAAGAATTGATGTTTAGTTAATTTTGACATGCGATATAAAGCTCTTACGTTTGACAAAGCTAGCAGAAAGCCCTATCGTTCGTATCAACGAGTGAAATCTGTTGTTTATTTCTGTTTTGTAAATTATTTCTCCGACAATAAACTAAATATGAATTGAATTGAAATTAACAAAATGTTATTATTAATAAAGATTCTTCATACAGTAAATTAATCAATTTATATATTTATGTCTCAACTCGTTCTTGTTTATTTTATCAGCTGATTGATCAGAAGAAATAAAATGCTGAGAGAGAGAGAGAGAGAGAGAGAGAGAAAGAGGTGGAGGTGTTCGGTTTACTATCCCTGACATACTGATATTCTTCTATAACTACACCATTTGAAGTGCGCATGAGTGATTTTTTCACTGCATGCAGAAGGCGTGGATTAATCGGATTTTGTTTATTATCGCACAAGTTTGATTTCTTTTAAAATAAAGTTTTTATTGAAAGTTTTTCACACGAAACAATTGTTAGCTTCAATTTATTCAGTCTACGGCAACGTGAAAGGCGTATCATGTGTTATTGACGAAAAGAATATCAAGTCACCAATTCTGATCTCCACTCAGTTTTAGGTCGTTTTGACACAGAGGCGTGACAACCTGTACCTAAAAAAAGCATGTCGCACTGAGTGGCTCATTGATTGGACTAATACATGTACTAGAACCACTGTATAGACATTGAGCAAATAAATCGATGCGTGCAAACACTAGACTAATCTGATATGTCAATTAACAATGAATGGACTGACAACAATAAAATTTATAAAGCTAGACGGCAGACAGTTACGGACATTATTCATATCGGGGCAATGTATTCACATAGTGTGTGCATATTTGTAATCTCCAGGGACTCCAATGGAGATCAGGTTACAAAACGCAACAAAGGCATTATTGATAAAAATTCTCGCCAGGGTACAAACAAATTATGCAATCAATTATGGACACACAAGATTTTGCAGCGTGGAAAGACACATAAGTAGAAATGACAGGAAATTTATCTGTACCCGAGCATTTTGTATGACATGACATAATATTTAATCTTATTATTGAATAAATTGGATATAAAGTACTATTGGGGGTATCATTTACTTTAATTTGTTAACTTATCTATTTTACGTCGATCGGAAAACAAGTTCCTTACAACTTATACTAGTCCCTCTCGACATTTCCTTGGTTGGACCAGTACTTTGCGTTGATGAAGGTCATGACAACTTTTGCCCCAACATGGTTCGAAAGAAACAAAAACCTTCATGATCACATTCGGGCACATTACCATTGGACCACTGCATCCACTTTTAATAGAACAATAAGAAATGTGCAAATAAAATAAACCATTTCCCCAATGTTTTGAATAATCATTAATATAGAAGCAGCATCAAAATAACGACCACAGGACACAATGCATTATTTTACAGATAAACTTTTAACAGGAGATTGGATTAAAAATTTAGTTGTAAGGTTTGATCATTATTATTATTATGGATGTAATATTCAAATCCATTAAAACGTCACTCTAAGATTTATATATATATACATATTAAACTGAACAGGAAATTTACATAATCATGAAATACGCGCGGGTTATCTTGATATACATTACGATACCAGTGTATTCATCCTCTATAGGGCAACGAAGCAGTGAAACACATTGGAAAAAGGACCAAAGCAAGTAATAATATTCAAATTATATGAGATTTTTGTTATGCATGTATCTGTAGGTTTAATCTCGCGCCAATCGTCAGGTCAAGGTTATGTTTGAGAAATGGCAAACTTTGTATTGAATAAAGTTCTCGTCTGTGTGCATATCATTGAATAGCATTCTATTCAGTCCCCTTTTCAATCGTTATTACTAGGTGTACAATGGTACGCATTTTATCTGTCTAAATCAGTACACTGAAACAGCTGATTCATTACGGCTTTCCGTAAACCTGCGGAAAACGTATAGGGTTTGTTATGTTTATTCTTATTAGGGCTTTTTGCCTCAAGCAGAAAGTCCTGTTGGGTTTTTTTATGTTTTTTTCTACTTATTATAATTCCTCCTTTTGAGGTTCAAATTAAAACAGGTTGCCAATAAGCCAGCTGTATGAAATTTAAACAGTAATCAGAGTGACTTTGGCCCTTTTGAATGCAATAATTTTTATCTTCATATGATGTTAAGTGACGTCACAGTTCAAATTAGCTAACGAATTTGATTCACACTCTGCAGCCGTCAGTATTGGTTCGATTCACTTGATATTTTCACAGAAGGTGAAAGTTGGGATGTAGATGTACATATATCCTTGAAATTTCAAAATACCAAAAGTTCGAGATTTTATGTCAAAATCGAGATTCGAACTTTGGTCATAAAAATATAATTTCGTGTTACAAAGGCACCTGGTGAGTAAGAACCGTGACAATTGGATAGCATATGTGTCCTGAGGTCTTTTTTGTATTATTTGAAATAAGCGGATTCTAGGACCTGCAGGCTTGATTTTTCGTCGGATTGGCATGTTACTTTCAATATATGTACAACCGAGTATCCCATCGTGCATGGTGACATCCGTTTCCGGAAAATCGCAAAGGTCAATGTCATATATCAGTTATCGTTTCTTATATTCGGCCATGGGTATTTAAAGAAAACGAAAAATATTCTACCTAGAGACTATGAGTGAAATTTGTAGTGCTTTGAAAGACCTTTAAGGTAATATTAAGATTTTGAAGATCGGGGTTGAATCGGTTGAGTTATGGCAGAAAAACGAAAAGTGTACTTTTAATATAATTGAAGCGCTGTAGCTACAGAGTCAATTATTATGATTTTTTTCAGAATTAGCACATTAAAGAGTTAAGCGATGTATACTCCCAGGAATATTTTTTTGGTCATGGGAGTATGACGTCATGAATATTAATTCGAGATTAGTTATTATTAGTTCGAGATTTTATGTCAAAAAAGAGATTCGAACCTTGGTCATAAAAAAAATTGTATTACAAAGGCTCCTAATGAGCTACAAGCATGAAAATTGGACAGCATATGTGTCTTGAGATCTTCTTTGTATTGCATGACAACTGACATCGTATGACGTCATTTAACGTCAGAAATAATAAGCAATTTTGCATTTGAAATAATCGGTTTTTAGGCCCTGCAGGCTTTATTTTTGACGATAAACATGTAACTTTCAATTTATGTGCAACCGTGTGTTCCGTCGGATATGGTGACATCCGTTTTCGGAAAATCACAAAGGTCATTTTTCAGTTATCGGTTTTTTCTTCGGCCTTTAATATTTCAAAAAGGATAAATATTCTATCAAGACACTATGGGTATAATTTGTAGAGCTTTGAAAGACCTCCCATATGATGTTTAGGTTTTGATGATCGGGGTTGGATCAGTTGAGCTTTGGCAGAAAAAACCCCAAGTGCATTTAACTGCTTATATCTAAAGAAGCATTGATTTTTGTAAACTAGGGTATAGATATAATTTGGAGAGTGATCTTTTGCCATTCTAATAGAGTTTAAATTTTAAGGATTGGCTTAGGATTCATAAAGTTTTAGGGCGAAAAAAAAAACGACATGAACATATTTTTGTCGATTTTTGCAGTTTTCTATAGGTATAACTATCCATTTCTTAAAAGTGATTAAAGATACATCCATATATAAAGCATGTGAAATTTAGGGAATTTGAAGTCTCTTCTAACGGTACCTAGGTTTTTTTGAAATTGGACATCATATAATGAAGTTACAAGAAAAATAAAAATTTAGACGATTCATTCATGCTCTTTTGCAGTCGCCCTTTTGTTATCTATACCTAAGAAGCTGTTACAGATAGTTGAAAATAATAAAAAAGTGAAATAATTGATACTGTTAGAGCTTTCTTACGATACCAAGTTTTATTATATGCCCTAATCATAATAAGACACTTGTCCATTTGTCAGTCCGTAAGCGATATCAATGTCCACTCATTAACTTAATAACTAATATGTGTGCTGTCTTCATACTTAGATGAGAGGTAGACATGGAAAGTGGATGATCACTATAGATTTTGAGGTCATTACGTCAAAGGTCAAGGTCACATTGACACTTAGTGTAAAATAATTGTTCGCACAATAAATTGAGAATTCATAGGTTTTTGAAACTTGGTAGGGAAATTGCCCATTTTCAGTTGAAGACCCCTATTGAATTAAAGATCATTCGATCAAATGTCAAGGTCAAAGTGAAATTTAATATAAAAAATCATTGTCCGCTGAATTCCTTGAGAATGGATAAGCCTAAGTTTGTGAAACTTATTAGAGACATAGTCCATGGCCAGTTCACGATCCTTTTTTTTTAAATTTTGAGGTCATAAGGTCAAAGGTCAGGATCAAAGTGACACTAAATATGATATTTTTATTTATTACTTGAGAAGGAATAAGCCTATGTCTGTGAAACTTCGTAGGGACATTTCCGGCCTGTGACACCTACGATTTTGAGGTAATACAGTCAAAGGTCAAGGTCACAATGGAACTGAGGTCATTTGAGCAGAAAGCCCTATTGTTTGTTCAGGACAAACGAAATCTCGTTATTATTCTTCTTCTTCCAGCTTAATTTAAGAGTTAATTTATATATGTTGCCAATAGCCAAGCAAAATGAAAATAAAAATGCTGCGACAAAAAAGTACAATTTTTTAAAATCATGTGTTTTCAATTTTCAGTGACGTCAAATGACGTCAGATTTGACGTCAGCTTCAAAAGTTTGTTCGCGCTCTAGAGCCTTCAATTTTGGTCCGATTATCTTGATTTTTTCACAGAAGATGTATTTTAGGATGTAGATGTGGACATTTGCATGCTAATTTCCAAATTAGAAAATATAAACATTTCATGGCAAAACCGAGATTCGAACTTAGGTCCTAACAATATATTTTAAGTTACAAGGCCACCTAATGGATTAGAAGCATGAAAATTGGACAGCATATCGGCCTAGATGTGTTCTTTCTATTTTCTTAAGGATTTTTCTTAAGTCACGTGGTTATGGGGTCATAAAAACGACAAAAACATCTTTTTGAAAAAATTATTTCGCTCTGGTATCATGACTTTTGACTCAATCTTTTTGAAAATTGTATTGCAGCATTAAAAAGTTTAAATTTATTAATTCATTTATTTTTAATTTTCAATGACGTCAGCTTCAAAAGTTTGTTCACGCTCTAGAGCCTTCAATTTTGCTCCGATCATCTTGATATTTTCACAGAAGATGTATTTTAAGATGTAGATGTGCGCATTGGCATTCAAATTTCCAAATTAGAAAGATTAAGATTTCATGGCCGATACCGAGTTTCGAACTTTGGTCCTAAAATTACATTTTAATGTTATAAAGCCTCCTGATGCTTTCGAAACATGAAAATTGGACAACATATCGGCATAGAGATTTACATTCTTTTTTCTGAATGATTTTCTCTTAAGTCACGTGGTTATGACGTCATTAAAAAAGACAAAAAATAACATTTCTCTCGCTCTGGTATCATGAATTTTGAATCAATCTTAATTGATAGAGTTAAAAAGTGATGCATACTGCAAGAAATGTTTGTTTTATCATGTGGTTATGATGGTATGCATTATAAAGCAAGACTTGTTGAAAAATCATTTAAAATCGCCAATTAGACCGGTGAACTTAAACTTTTCAAAAATGTCGAAAATTAGAACGTTCATAATGGCTTGAAAATTTTAAGTAATTACGTCATCAAACATGACTGATATTCATGTTTGATGGAATGCCTGCTTGAAAATATGAAAACAGACCTGTTCGCATTCTAGAAGATATTTATTCTTGATTTATAGGACGTTAGCTGAACATGTTCTTTCAAAAATATTTTTTTCTTTATTCACTTGATTTTGTCGTTGTTGAAATATAAATCATTCATCATGCGGAAAAAGTATAGGGTTTGTTATGTTTATTATTACAGGCAGAAAGTCCTATTGGGTTTGTACTGTTTTTTTATTATTCTTCTTCTTCTTATTAGGACATTCTGCCTACAGGCAGAAAGTGCTATTGGGTTTATACTGTTTTTTTATCATTATTATTATTATTATTATTAGGACTTTCTGTTTACTGGCAGAAAGTCATATTGGGTTTGTACTGTTTTCTAAGGGTTTTCTGCCTCAAGCAGTAAGTCCTATTAGGTTTGTTATGGTTTTGTTTTTCTTCTTCTTATTTTTATTATTTTTCCTCCTTTTGACGTTCAAATTAAAACAGGTTGCCAATAAACCAGCAACATGAAATTTTTATAGGAATCTGAAGCCATCAATATTGGTCCGATTGACTTGATATTTTAACAGAATGTGTAAGTTGTGATGTAGATATGCATACAATCTTGAATTTTCAAAATTCCGAAAGTTCGAGATTTTATGTCAAAATCGAGATTCGAACTTTGGTCATAAAAATATAATTTCGTGTTACAAAGGCTCCTGATGAGTTAGATGCGTGAAAATTGGATAGCATATGTGTCCTGAGGTCTTCTTTGTATTATTTAAAAACTGACGTCGTGTGACGGCATTTGACGTCACAGTGTGATAAGAAATTTTGCTTTCGAAATTAGCGGCTTTTAGGACCTGCAGGCTTGATTTTTTGACAGGTTGGCATGTTACTTTCAATTAATGTGCAACCTTGTATCCCACCGTGCATGGTGACCTCCGTTCCGGATAATCGCAAAGGTCAAGGTCATATGTCAGTTTAAGATGTTTTTATTCAGCCATGGGTATCTCAAAACGAAATATATTCTACCTAGACTCTATGAGTAAAATTTGTAGTGCTTTGAAAGTCCTTTAATGTGATATTTAGTTTTTGAAGATCGAATTCAAACGGTTGAGATATGGCAGAGTAAGGAAAATTGGACTTTTAAGGAAATTGAAACGTTGTAGCTTCATGAACTTTAGTCAATTATTATGATATTTTTTAGGATAAGCAAGCCTAAAAGTGAAGTGATGTATACTGCAAGGAATATTTGTTTGGTCACGTGATTATGACGATATGCTTATTTAAGCAAGAATTATTAAAACAATTATATAAAATCGGCAAGTTGATGTATGAAGTTGAAATTTGTATAAATGCCGACGCCTACGATGCAAAAAGTCCTGAAAATTTCAAGTGATTCCGTCAACAAACATGGCAGATATTCATGTTTTTCGGAAAGGTCTTGTATATGAAAATCTAGCATTTTGAAGTAAGAAAAGAAGGCGGTTATTGGATTGGTTACCTTCTATCCGGACGTTCCTACGCCGGAAAGAGTGCCCGTGTTGGAAGGTGAATTGCGATGCATATTTGAGAGAATGAGGTGTATTTTAGGATGCAACGGTGTACACCAGGACCGATAAGCATATTGCCTTTGTTATTACGACTTTTTTCCAAACTTTTATTAGGGCTTTCTGCCTCAGATTCGAAAAGACCAAGGTTCTGTAGTTAAACCAAGTTTCGAACTTTGGACCTTAAAATGTATTTAAGTATTTTGTAGCTCCTATGCAAGCTAGAAATCTAAAATTGACACAACGTATACTCGATAATGTCTCCATTATATGCTGAGACATTCGACGTCATAGGACGTCATTTGACGTCATAAATTTAAAAGCAATACTTTAACAAATATAAACGGGTTTTAAGCCCTGTACTCCAAATTTCTTGACCGATTGGTTTCAAATTTTCACTGAACGTGCAACATTGCGTCTCATTGTCAAATGTCATTTCCGTATCCAAAAAATCTCAGGGGTCAAGGTCAAATTTGAATTATCGTTTTTTCCTTTAACCTTTAATATCTCAAAAACGAAAAACATTCTATCGAGACAATATGCAATTTATTATAAGTGTTTTCGAAGCTCTTTCTGATGGCAAACACTTTTTGAAGATTGGGCTTGAAATGGCACAGTAATGGCGGAATATCGAAAACGGCACTATGCGTAGCGCAGGAAATTGCATGCATCTCGAAAAATATTGTTTGTAAAAAAGTCATAAACATATTTTGGCATATTTTTGCATTTTTTTTCGAGCTTTAAGCGTCCATAGTTCAAAAGCAGTTAAAATATGTCCATACATAAAGCGTGTGATATGTTGGGAATTGACTGACCTTTCTAACAGTATCCTGCTTTTATTAGTTGGTCATGATATAAGAAAGTTACATGAGAAATAAGAAAAGTTTTAATGCGCAATTCAAAAGCAATCAATAAACTATTCATTCTTATCATTTAAATATATAAAGCGATATATGGTAGATTCCGAAGTAATAGCCTTTGTAAATCAATAATATAACTATGCTTTAATATTTTCAGCCAACTTAAACAGGTTTTAAAATTTTAAAATGTGTTTCAGTCAATTCAGATACCACTGGAATGTCAAATAGTTATATGTATATAAAGTAGAATGTTAAGTTCTGTTGAGAAATCTACTGGGCGTCACTGTAGCAAGCAGTAAAAGTACAACGTTTACCTGTGTTCATGTGAGGCCGAGGCCTACTTTATTTGTTCGGATTATCTATATATATATTTTCTTTGTAAAAGGAATGCCTTGTGTATAAAATTCATACTTTATTTTAGTGTCCTTTATTCAGTATTGTTAAAGGAAAATAGAGACAAGGTAAATAGAAAATAAAATGGGATTTGAAAATATCTCGTTGTTCATCATGTACTTTATGTGTAATTTTACGTTCTTTTAAATGAACAACACGGAAAATTGTTTCATATTAAAGAAAGTATACATGTGAAATGAAGTTAGGTAGAACACATATATTCTCAATATGGAAATGCAGGTATTATAGCACAATGAAAGGTAAATTTCGGATGTCGACATTGTTTATGAACAAATTCTTTTCAGCTGATCAGGCTTAAACTGAGTTGCAGCGCAGAAAGTCCTTATCGTTTGTGGGACAAACGAAGTCTAGTTATTATTATTATTATTCTTTTTTTCTTCATTTCTACGCTTTAATTTCTATATGTTGCAATGGTCCAAGGACGATAAAAATTTAATGGCATATACTACAGATGCTGAAATTTTGATTTCTTTGATTTTCATATGCCTATGCCGTTATATGACGTCACACTTGACGTTGTCTACAAAAGATTGTACGCGGTGTACAGCCATTATTTCTTGACCGATTTTCATCATATTTTCACAGAATGTGTATATTAGGCTCTAGTTGTGCATCCCGGTGTCCGTTTTTCACAATTCGAAAATGCAAAGGTTTTATTGCGAATCCAAGATTCGAACCATTGACGTCAAATTACAAATGCGTATAAAATCGCTTACAGATAAACCAGAAAAATGATATTTTGACAGACAATAAGTTTTTAGATTTTTTTAAAATTCTTAGAAAATGAACGTCATATTACGTCGTGAGGTGAAAAGAAATTTCCAAATTTTACGTGTTAATTTTTATATATTGAAAACGTCCGAGCACCTTGAAAATTAAATAGCGTTTGCTTCAGACAGAACATTTTACATTTCAATAATTTTCATTTGACTATGACGTCGTCTAAAAATGTTTGTACGCGGTGTACAGCCATTATTTCTTGGCCGATTTTCATCAAAATTTCACAGAATGTGTATGTTGCTCTCTAGTCGTGCATCCCGGTGTCCGTTTTTCCAAAATCGAAAATGCAAAGGTTTTATTGCGAATACAAGATTCGAACGTCATATTACGTCGTGAGGTGAAAAGAAATTTCCAAATTTTACGTGTTAATTTTTATATATTGAAAACGTCCGAGCACCTTGAAAATTAAATAGCGTTTGCTTCAGACAGAACATTTTACATTTCAATAATTTTCATTTGACTATGACGTCGTCTAAAAATGTTTGTACGCGGTGTACAGCCATTATTTCTTGGCCGATTTTCATCAAAATTTCACAGAATGTGTATGTTGCTCTCTAGTCGTGCATCCCGGTGTCCGTTTTTCCAAAATCGAAAATGCAAAGGTTTTATTGCGAATACAAGATTCGAACAATTGACGTCAAATTTCAAATACGTATAAAATCGCTTCCAGATAAGTTAGAAAACTGATATTTGGATAGTAAATAAATCTCTAAGTCTGCTTTACATTCTGTAAAGATGGACGTCATTTGACGCCATATGACGTCAAAAGGTCAAAAAGAAATTCTGATATATACGCGTTAATTTAAATATGTTGTTAAGTTCCCAGGACCATGGAAATGGTATATACATCAATTCATTAGCTTTAGAATACAATGTTATTTCATATTAATGTGACGTTATATCACGTCAGATTTGACGTCAGGACAAAAGGTTTATACGCGGGTGTACAGCCATTATTTTTGGACCGATTTTCTTAAAAAAAAATCACAGAATGTATATGTAACGCTCTAGTTGTGTATCGCGGGTCCGGTTATCCTAATTCGAAAAGGCATGGTTCTATGGCGAATCCAAGTTTCGAATCATTGACGTCAAATTTCAAATACATATAAAATCGCTTCCAGATAAGTTAGAAAAATTATATTTGGATAGTAAATAAATATCTAAGTCTGCTTTACATTCTGTAAAGATGGACGTCATTTGACGCCATATGACGTCAAAAGGTCAAAAAGAATTTCTGATATATACGCGTTAATTTAAATATGTTGTTAGGTTCCCAGGACCATGGAAATGGTATATACATCAATTCATTAGCTTTAGAATACAATGTTATTTCATATTAATGTGACGTTATATCACGTCAGATTTGACGTCAGGACAAAAGGTTTATACGCGGTGTACAGCCATTATATTTGGACCGATTTTCATAAAAAAAAATCACAGAATGTATATGTAACGCTCTAGTTGTGTATCGCGGGTCCGGTTATCCTATTTCGAAAAGGCAATGGTTCTATGACGAATCCAAGTTTCGAATCATTAACGTCAAATTTCAAATACGTATAAAATCGCTTACAGATGATTTAGAAAGTTGACATTTGGACTGAATATTAGTCTTTATGACTTATTTCTATCTGTGTGGACGAACGTCATTTGACTTCATATGACGTCATTAGGTCAAAAAGAATTTCTGATATCTATGCGTTAATTTCGATATATTGCAAAGGTCCCGGGGGCATGACAAATTTACTGCATATATTTAAGATAATGAATATTTCATTGATTTCTTCTGTCTATGACGTCATATGACATCAAACTTGACGTTTTCTACACAAGTTTGTACGCGGTCTACAGCATTTTTTTCTGGACGGACTTTCATTAAAAATTCACAGAATGTGTATGTTACGCTCTAGTTGTGCCAGCCGGTGTCCGTTTTTCCAAATTCGAAAAGGCAAATGTTTTATGGCTAATCCAAGATTAGAAGAATTTACGTCAAATTTCAGCATAAGTCTTCAAGTCTCCTTTACATTCATATGACGTCATGTGACCTTATAAGGCCAAAGTTTTTTGTTGAAATTAAACGGTTTTTAAGACCTGTATGCCTTTTATTTTTTTGCATGAATTCTTACTGAAGGTACAGCATTTGATCATATGGAACACAGTCACTTCCATTTTGAGAATTTCAATCATTGCTTATATCTTGAAAACCTCAAAAGCTAGACCGAATTATGTGACAATCGAATTGTAAGCATTTTTAATTAATTTGTTTTGTTACATAGATTATAGAAATAGGCCAAGTTAAATGAAATTAATATAAAAGAAATGATTTTCATTTACTTTTGAGATATTCTCCAAAAACAATTTAGAGGAAGGAATTTGATATCCTTAAACCCTTTTCGCTTTTAGTGTTTGTCAAAAGAAGCAGAAAGTCCTATCATTCGTAACATTGTGTAATACATTGTCGTCATTGAAAATTGAAAATACTTGATTTTAAAATTATATGCTATTTTGTCGAAGCATTTTAATTTTCATGTTGCTTGGCCATTGACAACATATATAAATTAACTCTCGAATTAGGTTGGAATAATAATAATAATGATAATAATAATAAAGATTCGTTGATACGAATGATAGGACTTTCTGCTAACATTGTCAAATGTAAACATTAATACCGTTAGAAAGAATATATATTAAATTCCCTACCTTTTACTATTTTTTCGTATTTACTTCTCATGCATGAACTTTGTGAAATAAGCCATATGGCAAAAATAAATAAATCTTTATTTTGATATCACTTTCTTATAACTTCAAAAGATTGTTCGCGCTCTAGAGCCTTTTATTCTGGTCCGATTATCTTGATATTTACACAGAATATGTATTATAGGATGTAGATGTGAACATTGGCATTCATCTTTCCAAATTCTAAAATATAAACATATCATGGTAAAACCGAGATTCGAACTTAGGTCATGAAAATATATTTTAATGTTACAAGGCCACCTAATCGGTTAGAAGCATAAAAATTGGACAGCATATCGGCCTAGAGGTCTTCTTTCTATTTCCTAAAGAATTTTTTCTTAAGTCACGTGCTTATGACGTCATAAAAACGACAAAAGCATCTTTTTGAAAATTTATTTCGCTCTGGTGTCATGACTTTTGAATAAATCTTTTTGAAAATTGTATTGCAGCGATTAAAATGTTTATATTTATGAATTCATTAATTTTTAATTTTTAGTGAAAAAGTTTCAATGACGTCAAATGTCGTCAGATTTGACGTCAGCTTCAAAAGTTTGTTCGCGCTTTGTTGAGCCTTCATTTCTGGTCCGATCATCTTGATATTTTCACAGAAGATGTATTTAAAGATGTAGATGTGCACTTGAAAAAATTAAAAAGATCAAAGATTGGATATATTAACTTTAAATAAGTTATATTGCTGTACCTTAACATGCGCAAAAAGTCCTGAAAATTTCAACTGATTTCGTCAACAAACATGGCAGATTTTCATGTTTTTTGGAAAGCGTTTGTATACGAAAATCTAGCAATTTGAAGTAAGATAAGAAGGCGGTTATTGGGTTAGTTACCCACGATCCGGACGTTCCTACGCAGGAAAGAGTGCCCGTGTTGGAAGGTGAATTGCAATGCGTATTTGAGAGAATGAGGTGTATTTTAGGATGCAATGGTGTACACCAGGGCCGATAAGCATATTACCTTTGTTTGACGGCTTTCTTCAAACTTTTATTAGGGCTTTCTGTTGAAAATTTCAAGACGTTTAAATCATTAATTACATAGAAATAAGAAACTATTTTCATGATTTTGCTTACACCTCTGAATTTGTTTCCATCTATTTTTGCTAATGTAAAAATCAGACAATTTAAAGGTTGAAAGTCATGGATTTCAAAGTTTTTTTTTCTTTTTTCAAATTGCAATGACTATTTGTTAAGTCATTTGCTTACGAAGAAATGGATATTAAATAAAGAAAAAAAAACTTTTAAATCGATTAGATAACGTAAGAAATTTTTTTTTGAGGATAGTATTATTTTAAAAATTTTCCTGTTGCTTTTTCAGCATGATAGTAAACGGTTGCGTAATCAAATAAGATCCATATTTATGCTATCTTCTTTAGAAGATAAAAATGAAAAAAAAAAAAAGATTAATAGCTTATTTTTGAATTTTGATCATAAATATATATTTATGATAATGATGATTTACGTATCAAATGTTACATTATTAAGCATCAATTTTTCCATTTCTTTGTATTTACTTTTATATTCAATACCTTTGAAATAAGCAAACGGAAAGCCGCTTCGCTTGTATCTTAAACAAATGACTCCTAGTTCATATTTAATTTTTGTTTTGACCATACTTCTAATCAATGTTTATCTTGATATGTGGTTACATCTCAGTGAGTGGAAACAAAGTGCCTAGGAACTGTAACTCTTCACTTCATGGTTTTTGAGTTATTCCCCTTTCCTATTTTTCGCATTTATCTTTTGTTAAGCCCATACCTCTGATCAAGGTTAAACTTCATATGCGGTTACATCTCAATGAGAAGAAGTGCAGTGCTTAGGAACTGTAACTCTTTACTTTACATTTCTTTAGTTATTCCCTTTGATATTTTTCCTATTTAATTTTTGTTTGTCCAATACCTCTAAAAGCATTTGAGGTATTAATGTTAAACTCTATATGTGGTTACACCTCTATGAGTAGATGTGCAGTGCATAGTGTAACGACTAATTTGATGAAATGGCGCAACAAAGAAAAGCCAGCAACAAACTAGTTAACTAAATATATTTTAATTATAAACAAGTGACAAATATCAGTATGAATATCACAACATACAGTGTCTTAAAATTATTATAACAAATTAGTTTGACCTTGTCTGATTGATAAAATTAAAATTTAACCTGAGCAATCCAATAGATATGTCCTTTATTCAAATGTAAGTCCGAAATTAATTCCACACTGTTGAATGACCCACACTTGATGAATCTCCAAAAACAAGTCTACTAAAACAAGTCTCCTCAACCAGTCTACAAGTCTGCTCTCCCTAAAAACCCCTTCCTTGTATATACTTGAGCAAAATATTCTAGACACAACCATACCATTCGTTAAAAAAGAACGTTCTAAAGTGTAAACAAGTTACATAAGACTTCTAGAAATTTCTGTAGAAAGAAAGAAAGTTCCAGTAAACAAATATACCAGTAAACAAGTTATTTTTAGAACAGGGGTCGCCTAATAGATCACTCCAGAACAAAACTAGTAAACAAGTTATTCTTAGAATAGGGATTTCCCTCTACAGTGTTGTGTATACATAACTAGGTTAGGTGTAATATGTAACAATAGAAACCGTAACACTTCACTTCCTTTTTTAGTTATTCCCCTTTGCTATATTTTTCCTTTTGGATGTTAAATTTTTTTGCAAAGGAACTTAAATCTTCCATTTTTTTCTTTGCTAATTTTCATTTTTGTTTAGACCATCTAAAAGTATGTAAGGTATCAATATTAAACTTCATATGTGGTGAAATCTCTTTGAGTAGAAGTTAGAAGTGCAGTTTATAGAAACTTGAAGTTTTCGCTTCATATTTTTTTCAGTTATTCCCCTTTGCTATTTTTCAAATTTAATTTTTGTTTGGACCATAACTCTAAAAGTATTTAAGGTAGGTATCAACGTTAGGCCTCAAAGGTGCATATACGTAATTAAGGAATGTTGCTGTGCATAGAAACTTTAACTCTTCACTGATAGACTTTGAGTTATCGCCTAATGTTACTTTTTTCTTACTTAATTTCGTATTGAAATATTACTGTTCCGCTGTTTGGAAATAGATAAATATGTCATATTGTTATATATCAGGGATTTTGTGTGATCAGAGAGACAGACACGGTATCATAGGAAGGCTTAGAAAGGAAAGGAACAAGCTTTAGCAAACCCAAAAACAAAATGGGCATTTGGGGTAGTAAGGGTAAGTACCTTCAAACATTCTTTTCTTATATAAGTATGGCGAGTATAGGATCGTCGGTAACATCCTCTCCATATATCAATTTCATATAGAAGATGGAAACAGACAAAACACGTTGCTAAGCAATTGCTTTAGTCTAATCAAGTATTAATTAAAGTACTGGAAACATGTATATCTCTCTTTATGAAAAATATATAAATATAAATCAGGTTTGTTTCTGCATCACTCAGACGAGGCTATGAACAACGTTAAGATTTAGTTACCCATGTCTGATACGAATGTAAGTAACATTAAATTTACTTTAGCAGCCGTACGTCAGTGTATAAAGAATAGCTCAAATCCCTGTGCAGATGTACCCTAATGAGATATATTAGTCTGTAGAATAGGAAATGACTGTTTGCTACTTACCCAATGGAATTGATATATCTTAAATAGCGTCACAGTATAGAATCATTTGGCCGCTATAGTGTGAGGGAAAAACTCACAGAAACATGGTCATGAATAAATTCAAGTGGTACGACCTGTAAGCGTTTGTACTGCAATTCGAAAAAGGGCGACATTTCTTTTTAAAAGTAGGCCTACTTGATAAACTGACTTGTAAAACATGCCTCCCATATATTTGACTTTTAGACCAATACTCATTCGTAAATCTCCAAAAACCGCCTTCCATTCTCCTTACTAAGATATTTCCTAGTTTAAATGAAGAGGATGTGTCACTTGAAACATACGGAACGTTTGTTTTTATCTTTATTATCTTATTTAGAACCTCCACCACCTCCACCACCCAGACCGGCTTCGCCGAAACTATTAAAGAAAGCATGGCGAGATATTATTGACTGGAAGGACATACCAAGTGTAATACTTAAGACGAATTTCTGTTACTTAATTTCCGTTTCTTAAAGTGTGGATTAAACTCAATTCAAACATACATACATACATACATACATACATACATACATACATACATACATACAAAATATGTTGATATCCTCAATTTGTAACTAGTTCCACTACTTAATACTTTAAGTCTATAGGTGAAGGTCATCAAGTCTTCAACGACAACTGTTTTTTTTTTTATAAACAAATTGTGAATATACATTTGGAGTATTAAAAGGAAATATCTGTGATATTAAATTTGTCTATGTTTTTATCTAAATTAGATATTAATGGTTTTGTAAATTTGATAATTTAAGTAAAAACTAAAAACATTTTGTGGAACAGTTATAAGTTTCTAACATGCATGGCATATTTTCACATCTTCACATATCCCTTTGTTTATATAACTCGAGGACATGAAACATGATAATTGAACTGTTTTCTACCTACAGAATATAAAAAAACTGAAAAAAGAAATCGCAGACTACAAACCGTTGCAAAGCAATCCACGAAAGGATGTCAACATCAACTTTCTGAATATAATGATCATAGGCCCAGTTAGTGCTGGCAAATCCACTTTTGTGAATAGCATACACTCTGCTCTTCTTGGAAAATTGCACGCAGATGCTTTATGTGGTTCCTGCGAAAGTTCTTTGACCAAAAAAGTAAGTTTTAACAAGTTGTAACTGTTGTGTCCGATACTTTAGGACAGGATTACCGTCAGTGAAAGTCAGAGAAAACTTTAAAAAAAATTATATGACAGCAATTTTGATCATATTTCAACTTACACAAAAATCTTAGTTTTCCTGTAAATATAGCCATCGGAGAATTAATGAAAATTAAGCTATTTTTAATTGAGTAATTTAAGTAATTTATAATCAATTGGCGGTAGCAGGAGCATATAAAAATACAGTGATTGATGAGAAAGACTAGTTCTAAAAGAAAATAAGGCTCTATGGATCAGCTAGTTTTTGTTTGAATCTGGTCGCTGTTTTAGGTAACCAGGTAAAATCAATTACATTAATTGTTCTCATAAGGCTGATGCTACTCTGGTGAGCGTTCTAAGACTATTATGATCCCTCATTTAAAACAGTGTGTCTCATGAAGATGCCTCATGAAAATGTATATTTAATCTCAGTTTTCCCGCAAAGAACTGTATTTGCCATCTTTATAATCATATTCTAGTTTTAAGTTTTGGCTTAAGTTGAATTCATTTGCCAGTGTCACAACAAAATGCACACACCAGAATAACATGGGATGTTATTTTGCCTTTTTGAGATTTCTTTTGAACACTGTTAAGGTTATATAACAAAACATACTTTTGACATCCAGCAATAAAAATGAATGTAAAAAAATCACTAAAACGGTTCAAATATAAAATATATTTATCATTATATAATAACGAAAATGTTGAAAGGATTGATTATTGAGGAGGATGGATCCTTACAGCTCTTAATCATGCTCATAGACGAATGATAAAGTTTCGCCTAAAACAACTTTTTGGTCAAAGAAAAATGGAATTTGGTCAGGGAAAAGTCAGGGAATTTTTATTTCTCGGGTTTTTTTTTTTGGGGGGGGGGGGATGTAGAATATTGATTATAACATATTTCTTTTAACCACAATGAATTCTATTTGAATTTGTGATTAAATGAATCTTCAAGTGCAAGAGGAATTTATCGTTTGATTCTATAGATATCATCTTCCTATCAGTATTTATAGATTGATTAAAAGTTTGCTTTTCTTTTCCTTTTACATACCGGATTTTCCAGTTTCATAAAATGTAATCCTGAGAAAAATGCTCCCAAATGGATAATACATTTTAATATCATTTTTAAATAATAAGAAGCTCGACTAATTATCTCCTTCATTTGTATTGTTGTAGAATATGAAGATATTCGACATTGATGAAATTACAAACATGTTCCGTTTATGGCAAAAAGCATAAGCAAATGAGTTCTATTATAAAATGCAATTGTCGAATCACTTCTAATTATTATGTAATAACGGGCGTGATTTCTTATCACTTTGATAAATATAAAATTAGTTGAGCCTATCCCTGCTTAAAAACTATGTGGATATCTTGCCCTATCGAACCCTATTGATTAGTAGCTCCCAGCAAACGCAATGCTTGCAGTGAGCCCTCCGCGTACAAGAATCAGAAAACCATTTTTTATAATATAAGGCGTTCTGTAACATTCATACGATATTGATTCGACGACGGTCAGATACAGACTGATTCAATTTGCATCTCAACTGCGCTTATATAGGCCAAAACGGGGAACCATCTGTGGGAACCAACTGTAAAGCACTTGTTGATAGAGATAGAATCAAGCGTTTAGATATTTACCATCCGATATAAACGTAACTAAGTACGAAACAACTGGGTAAGAATCGTACATTAAAGCGTAATTATCGATAGATTAATTATTATCAAATATAGATCCTCACAGAAATTAAAGTAAATGAATATGTGACAAGTGAGTAAGTAAAATAAAAAATGTATATCGTTATGCTCAAATGATATAATGTAACCTGTATTTTGGTTTGCTTGTTCGTGTTCGTCCGTCTGTCTGTTTACGGCTCAGCGGTATGAGGCAACTAAATTACAGCTTATATTAGAAAATATGAAGGTGACAAATATTACATTCGTTACAATACTTACAATCTAGTGCTGGATCAGCTGACTTTAAAAGTTTTATCCCCTGGTCATTGGGACGTAGTCATTTTTAAACTGCCGAATGTGCAAATAAACAATCGGAATCCGATCATTTAAGTAAGCAATTTCTACTCATGTATATGAAGATAACATATATCACTTGGAGTAAAATTGACATTAAGCCCATTGTTGATGTCTAGTAATCGCGCATAAACCAATGTCGTAATCTATATATCTTTAAAAATGAATTACTAGTGAAATAGCCATATTACTACGAAGGAAAATTCATCAAAACTTTTTGTTTGTGTCGTTTTAAAAAACAAAAAAAAAGATCGGTTTTCGCAATTAACTATGAGTTTAATTTGATTTGATGATGATTTGATTTACTGTAATTATACTGGACACTTTTAAGCGGTAGGTCAAAAATTGTTTGAACTTTTATTGGATTTATAGTGCAGTCACCATACTTTTTCTTAACATATATTCTCTCTCTCTGTCTCGCTCTCTCTCTCTCTCTCTCTTTCTCAAACACACACACTACTTGTTTCAATGTAGAGAAATAAAATACTGAACAATAAATGGGATAAAAAATTCTAGAGCGCTCTCGAAGTCTTTTTCATCAAGAAATCAAAATAAGTCATTTTGATATACATCCATACTTCCAGTTCAATCGGTACCCGGTAGCACTCTCAGAAAAAAAGAAGCCCTTTCGGTTAAAGTTCAGTGACATGCGAGGACTTGAGGAGAAGTACAATCTCTCTAAAGAAAACCTAGAACTCTTTTTGTTGGGGCATATTGCTGACAATACACTGGTAAGACTTGTTTCAACTTAGTTTTTGGTCAAACGTTGCTCAGGTTATGACCATCTTTTAGTACGTTTTATTGAGCTTTTTATTTTAGATAAATATATCTATTTATAATAAGTAGAGAGGAATCAAAATACAAAAAGCTTATATGATTCAAGGATGGTGGATTATTTCTGCGATGAAGAGTATTTATTTTGTTGATAACGATATTAATACATACGATGGTCATCCAGAAATGAATGAGAGTTGCTTAATTACGTAAAAACTACAAGTGTTACTCACAAAATCTCTTCATAGTTCCTCAATATAATCTCCTGCGGATGCTATGGTAGACCCCCATTTTTTTTGGCAGATCCCGAACTCACGTTGCTAGGCAATCTTTGTTGATGTCCCTAACGACCGCGTTCACGGCGACATAAAGTTCATTCATATCGTCATATCGGACTCCTCGTAGTGGTTCTTTAAGTTTTGGAAACAGGTCGTTGTCGGGGGGACTTAAGTCTGGCGAATATGGCGGGTGATTAAGAACTTCCCAGTGTTACCGCTCGAACACGTCCCTAACAACGCCGGACTTGTGCGGCGTGGCGTTATCATGCAAAATGAATGGCGTCACCTGTAAAAGTTCCGGTCATTTGCGGCGTATCGCTGGTCGAAGAATTTTAGTCAAATACCACGCCGTAAATATCGTAAGCGAATATCATTAACATCTTTGGACAGTTCATACTGCGGTGATATTTCACAGGTCTTGGCGAGTTTGGAGTATGCCATTCAGAACTGTGGCGTTTCAATTCTGGCTCAAATGACCGGAACCATGTTTCGTCGATAGCAACCACTCTATTCAACATCATTTCACCTTCCTCTGAATATCTATTCAACAATTCAGTGCAAATTTGAGCACGTTTGTCTTTTTCAGTTTTTGAGAGTGCGTGCGGCATCCACCGCGCGGCGATCATTCTAATGCCTAAATTCTGCGTCAGAATAACATGAACGGAACTCTTAAGTATCCCCGATTCATACGCAATTTCCTCGCATGTAAATCTTCTATTAGAGTTGAGAAGTTGAGGAACAATTTCGGTGATATCGGCGACTGTAACTGTCACCGGCCTACCGGAGGAGGGTTTCTTGTAAGACTCTTGCCGTCCATTATTGAAACCCTTCAACCATCTACAAATATTGCTAAATCCAACTGCACATGCCGGGTCAACCTCCTGAAGTGCATTAAATATTTCAGTCGCTTTCTTTCCGCGTCTACTCTCTATCTTGATATACGCATGAATTTCTCGCGTCAGCGCGAACACATTGTCCGCCAGTGCGTTGTTTGATATGACCTCATCAAAAATGACGTTACGTCACGATGGTTATTAACACGTGCGCTTACGCGCATAGAGTTAATTTAGTTACGTGCCACGCTTTGTGGCTTTGTTGATTGAATCAAAAGTTACAAACTACCTCTCATTCATTTTCGGATGACCCTCGTAAATAAGTATCTCTTTGTCTTCAAATGAATCATACACAGTGTATAATAAGCTGTTCAATATACAAACATTTTCGATCTGAAATTTAAAAATTCAAATTTATAAAAGTTTCACGTATATATGTAAAACAATTACAGTTTGAACAGGCCGATGCCAAAGTTGATAAAGAGACAAAAGGATATGTAAAATATCCGATGTTTGATGACAGAACTATGTGTTGTATCATTGTTCTTGATGCTACACAGCTAGATGTAATGCGAAAAGATGTATATAAAAACATTAGAAGTGCACAACTCGTCATGAATGACCTTGGTAAGTTAAATCATAATTTCGTTTAATGTATTTGAGACAGTCACATGCACATATGTCTAAACAGATACAATGGACTACACATTTTGCTGCATCACGTTACGACAGAATTGTATGAGTTTATGCACAAATGCAGACAAAACATTTAAATTCAACTAAAGATTAATTATTGCATTTAGGTGTGACTTATACACTGATATATACATATATATTTATAAAGAATTCCTTCAAACTTTTGGAATACATCTTATCGAAGCGTATTAAAATTCACTGAAAAAACTTTCTTAAATATTTCTATTTTAAAACGCTGAACATGATTAATATATTTTAAAAAATATCTAGAATATAGAACTTTGTCTTTCTGAAGTGTATTCCTCTTCATATCTATAAACAATCAGCATTGATTTATCATTTAGCTTGATAAATCAATACATAAAATGCATAACCAATTGATTAACATCTAACATAACTACAGGGGAGATGTGTACGATACGACACACAATGCGACGCTTCTTTGATATTATTTGAAACGTCCTCAGTAAATTTCGTGTGTTCTCTTTATGGTGTTTTTATGTTGAGAAATAAATTAATTGATTTTCTTATATGTTGATTTTATTAATAAGAATGATATTCCTAAAAGCCTAAGTGTCATTTTTGCACCATTATACATAGTTTAACTCAGATATGATACAAAATTGGTTTAAGTCTTTATATATGGTTATATATTTATAAAATGTATGTGCACAGGGTTTGACAAATAAATAGTTTTATTGATGAATACAAATTATTAGCATGTGGAAAAAAGTAATGCGTTAATAGTTAAGTTTTTTTGCACGTATATAAGTACTTTTGTGTTTCTGAGTTTTCAGATATCATGCAAATCATTGTATTGACAAAGATTGACAACCTTTGCAAATTTACCAATGAAAATATTACCCATGCATTGTACAGTAATGAAGTGAAAAAGTGTGTTGGAAAGGTATGTTAATTAAAATAAACATTTTTTGTTTCAGTTAGAGTTACCGTTGCCATGAAATATTTAGTATGATGAATCTTCTTTAGGTGTTTAAAGTATGCTATCATCACAATATTTTTTCTTTTATCATAAATAATTGATACATACTATGGAAAAAGTTAAGAACCGACAAAAAATCAGTATGTTATACCAAAATCCCACATATCCAAGACGTATCATTTTAACGTAAAACAGACATCGGTTTAAGAATGGAGCTGTAAATTCCACTAGCACATTATTGTTACATTTTTATCCTTTAAAATTTCAATCGGAGTCGCTAGAGTTCAATTTAGTACGTACCATAACTGGTAACTACCGGGCGAACCATTCACGTGCACGGATGACTTTCTCGACCCTACGTCTCATCTCACAGTTCAGAATTTCAATTTGACTAATGTTTTTCTGCCGGCACTTGCGGTTCGTGCAGATTATGTGCCGTAGAGTCCATTTTCTGTATTACACCCAGGCATGTCCCGGATATGTTCAGGTGGATTCAGTTCGAGCATCTAGCTTGACAGGGCAATGTCTCCATTGCGTTACATTGGAGTTAGGTTGGTGAAAGGTTACCCGATATTGACGAATTAAGGTATAAAATTGATCTAGATTACTAAAAAAAAAGAAGGATGAAACAGTTTAAAAAATATGTTAATGTAATCTGCGTTTTAGATTTTCGTATAGAAATAGAATTCATTACAATTATTGTATGGTCAACAAATTATTCACCTGTATATTATTACTAGTTTCACATAACCATTTCATAATTACTTTAGTAATATATAAAGTTTGCTTGTGTATTCTCTTTTATCGTGGGTCTTGTTGTCGTTTTTAAGGCGTCTTATATGTTCGGTTTACCTGAAAACCACGTGTTTCCTGTCAAAAATTATGTCGGTGAGATGGATACAAACAATGAGATGGATGTAATTCTACTTTTTACTTTGAATGAAACCATCAAGAAAGTTGAGTCCACTCTGAACAATCAC
>CM037777.1:68024039-68074039 GCA_021229015.1 Solen grandis
AATAAGCCCCGCCCCTGACGGCCATGTTTTTTACGGATCGGAATTTTTTTTAGCAACTTTGGTAGAGGTTGACCCAAGGAACATCTGTACCAAATTATTTTGAAATCTGACCAGTAGTTTTGAAGAAGATGATTTTTAAAGTTTTCATATTTTTTTTCTTTTTGTTGCCATGGCAACCAGAGTTCTTCATGGATCAACTTTATTTTAGCAATTTTTGTAGAGCCTCACCCAAGGAACATTCCTGCCAAGTTTCATTAAATTCTGTCCAGCGGTTTCAGAGGAGATGTCGTTTAAAGAAAATTGTTGACGACACACGACGCACATCGCACGACGACGGACGAAGGGTGATCACAATAGCTCACCTTGAGCACTTCGTGCTCAAGGTGAGCTAAAAACCAATAGATTTTATCAACTGAATAACCACATAATGCAGGAAGTACAAAATAATCCCTATCTTGGACTACAAATCTCAAATGACTTAAAATGGAATATACATATCAACAAGGTATGCAAAAAAGGAAATTCAACTTTAGGCTTTTTAAGAAGGAATCTCAGAAATGTACCACAGACCTGTAGAAAAACAGCCTACATTACACTAGTAAGATCAATAATGGAAACGGGGCTACCATCTGGAACTCCTATCAGAAAGACAACATAGACAAACTAGAAAGAATCCAAAACAGGGCAGTAAGATTCATAAATGGAAACGGGGCTACCATCTGGAACTCCTATCAAAAATGAAACAAGAACTTGAACTAGAAACTTTACAAGACAGACGCCTAAGCCTCAGATTAATATTAATGTACAAGGTGGTTGAGGGGTTAGTTCCAGCACTGCCAACATCAGAAGTAGTATAGGGGACGCTTTACGTGTAAACAAAGATGACGTAATAGGCGGCCATTTTGTTTCTATTAATAATAACTCATTTGCATATGAGCGTTTAAGGGTTGTGCGCATGTGCAGCGGCCATATTGAATTTTTAGGGTATCTAATTTGCATATAAGAGTTTAAGGATAGTGCGCATGTGCGGCGACCATATTAGTGGTCATTTGCTTGGTAATAGTATACAGAGGTGACTTGTATACTTGATCCGAGATCTACTCGCGGAAATTGAGGGTCACTTCCATTCGATCTCAGACCTTGGTATTTTTTTAATAAACAAATAATAATAATAATAACAATTATAATAATATTATTAATAATAACGAAAATATAAATAAACATCTAGAACTTTGATAAAAACACTTCCATTCGATCTCAGACCTTGGTATTCGTTTAATAAACAACAACAAATAATAATAACAATAATAATAATAATAATAATAATAATAATAAAAATTATATAAATAAAACCTCTAGAACATTCATAGGATGATAAAATATATCAACTAGGCTTACTTTAACGATGTAAACTCTTCGGCGTCCTTTGCTCAAATGAGACAAGAGCTCAGCGACAGCTATTTTTAGACATGACATTTCACAACTTCCCAGGCCACCTGCGTTAACAATAGAGGGTCTATTTTTAGCGATAGAACAATAACGATGTTGATTTAGGGACGGAAACGCGAACAATGAAGTATTCAACTGTCAAAAGTTAATCCCTTTAAAGTTGCCCAAGTGTCTGGCGTGTGTTGATTCAAGGACGGATGTGCGAACATTAGCTTTTGTTAGGCACTATTGGTGAGTCTATTGTATTTAGCGGATCGAAAATTCAACCAATCAGGAGTCTTGTTTTTCAACCAATCAGGAACGAGTCCTCGACCAATCAAATGTCAGCCTTTTATGACCAATCGAATTACGTGTTCAAAACGAGGCTCAGGTCTGTTTCACGTGTTAAGGTAAGTTTTCAGAAATTACAGGTGAATGTAGCATAAAATAAAATTCTAATACATAAAGTGAACTTTTTTTAAAAAAAACCCCAGCTATTTAATAAGTATTTCAGATTTTTCCCAGCCTTTCTTGTACAGATAAAATAATTGACATAATAGAATGAAAATAATTTAGATATTCCCAATAATAATAATAGGAATCTACTGAAAATACCATCATTTTAGCGTCTGATCGCATTGATGAAAAATCAACTTACCAAATTGTTAACTTTCAAATTAAATCTTTCAGTCACCATTCCAATTTATATTATGTTGCTTTTTAGTATATTTTCTGCATGAAAGCATTGATGAAAAATCAACTTACCAAATTGGTAACTTCCAAATCCAACCTTCCAGTCACAATTCCAATATATATATGTTGCTTCTTAGTATCTTTTCTGCGCTAGAGTGGACATGAATGGTCAAGTTTATACATGACTTCGACTCCTTGTAAGGGCCCAGTATCATTTATACGTCAATATTGGTTGACTTGAGATCGGATTAAGATAGCCCTACAAAGGGAGCTGACCAATGTTTACGTTAATCCTTAGCTTTACCTAGGTAACGGATTAAATATCTCCTAGTTGCACGACTTTTAGAGGGAGTTAGAATAAGGGTTATAAAGCGATGTAGGTATCTATATATTCTGTTAAACTACGAATATTTGTAAGTGTAATACTTCAAAATAATCGGAATTCTTTTTTATTTTAAAAAAACAAAATAATAAAAGAGCTTAAATCAGTTTTTCCTGTCTAGTGCAACCGTTTACGATATTGATTTTCACAATTTTTATATCAATCGATAGATTTATCAAAATACTTCAAAATAAACCCTATGTTCTCGAATCGATTTTCAACCGTTATTGAATTATGACGTAACAGCGATTTTTAAACCCAATTTTCAACTTTCTCAAAAGATCGTGTTTCACATACCGTTGGAAAGGTCTCGCTACGCTGATTCCAAATATGTATACTTTTATAGGGTTATCTTTATTCGTTCGCGAGATATAAGCGTTTGAAAAATGTCACGTGACCGGAAAATGGCGTCAAATATTCTCCACAAAATATATTTAAGGCTATATCTCAGTCATTTCTTGACCGATTTGCGTGATCTTGGTATAGATAGAAAGGTCTCACTTCAAGCTATGTTTTGAATTCAATGAACCGGAAGTGTATTGGTGGTATAACCGGAAATGACGTCATCACATATAAAATCTCTCTTCATAGACAACCGTCTGACTCGTTATTGGTCGTTCTCTCTCTCTCTTATACATACTAGATTCGGTGGATATGAAACACCCCCTCCTCCTCTTCCTCCCTCCTCCTCCTCTCCCTCCCTCCTCTCCCTCCCCCCTCCTCCTCCTCTCCTCCTCTCCCTCCTCCTCCTCCTCTCACTCCTCCTCTCCCTCCTCCTCCTCCTCTCCCTCCTCCCCCTCCCTCCTCCTCCCTCCCTCCTCCTCCCTCCTCCTCCTCCTCTCCCTCCTTCCCTCGAAATATTGTAAGAATAAGCGAGTATGTAAATCTACATTGACAGAATGTACAATTGTACTGTATGTGATAAAGTCTTTTCTAGAAAAGACAATATGCTTAGGCATCACAATATTTTTTTTTTCAATGCAATCTATGTACAAAGAACTCGAAAAAAGTTTTCCATTCATCGAGTTTGTTCACGGTATACCGGACCATATCGACAATCCAAGATATTTGGACATAAACAAAAGAAACCTTATAGTCTTTGATGAAAAAAAATGACCGACAAATTTCGGTGATGGCTACCGCGCGTAAAGATATCAGCGATTCTTTGGTCGCATTTCGCTTCTGTCATCAGGTCATCAAA
Source organism: Solen grandis (assembly GCA_021229015.1). Lineage (NCBI taxonomy): Eukaryota > Metazoa > Mollusca > Bivalvia > Adapedonta > Solenidae > Solen > Solen grandis. The sequence continues at coordinate 68,027,744 of CM037777.1, forward strand.
GACTATAAGGTTTCTTTTGTTTATGTCCAAATATCTTGGATTGTCGATATGGTCCGGTATACCGTGAACAAACTCGATGAATGGAAAACTTTTTTCGAGTTCTTTGTACATAGATTGCCATTGTCCAAAAGAAAATATAATCCTTTCTGGCCATGGTTCAATCAAATATGACAGAAAAAGTCTTCTGGTCCACTCGCTTTTACCGCTAGAACTGGGTCCCGATATGACCATAGTAAGCGGGTGTTTAAATGTCATTTTCTGATTATGAACAGTTTGTATCGTGTCATTTTCACCCCTTTCCAATCGTTCATTTTCACGACTATCGTGAACTCTATTGTGATGCCTAAGCATATTGTCTTTTCTAGAAAAGACTTTATCACATACAGTACAATTGTACATTCTGTCAATGTAGATTTACATACTCGCTTATTCTTACAATATTTCGAGGGAAGGAGGGAGGAGGAGGGAGAGGAGGAGGAGGAGTGAGGAGGGAGGGAGAGGAGGGAGGGAGGAGGAGGAAGGAGGAGGAGGAGGGAGAGCGAGGAGGAGGAGAGGGAGGAGGAGGAGGGAGAGGAGGAGGAGGGAGGGAGAGGAGGAGGAGGGAGGAAGAGGAGGAGGGGGTGTTTCATATCCACCGAATCTAGTATGTATAAGAGAGAGAGAGAACGACCAATAACGAGTCAGACGGTTGTCTATGAAGAGAGATTTTATATGTGATGACGTCATCTCCGGTTATACCACCAATACACTTCCGGTTCATTGAATTCAAAACATAGCTTGAAGTGAGACCTTTCTATCTATACCAAGATCACGCAAATCGGTCAAGAAATGACTGAGATATAGCCTTAAATATATTTTGTGGAGAATATTTGACGCCATTTTCCGGTCACGTGACATTTTTCAAACGCTTATATCTCGCGAACGAATAAAGATAACCCTATAAAAGTATACATATTTGGAATCAGCGTAGCGAGACCTTTCCAACGGTATGTGAAACACGATCTTTTGAGAAAGTTGAAAATTGGGTTTAAAAATCGCTGTTACGTCATAATTCAATAACGGTTGAAAATCGATTCGAGAACATAGGGTTTATTTTGAAGTATTTTGATAAATCTATCGATTGATATAAAAATTGTGAAAATCAATATCGTAAACGGTTGCACTAGACAGGAAAAACTGATTTAAGCTCTTTTATTATTTTGTTGTTGTTTCAACCAATATAGAAAATATGAACATTACGGTTTTAAAGTTTAAAGAATTCCGATTATTTTGAAGTATTACACTTACAAATATTCGTAGTTTAACAGAATATATAGATACCTACATCGCTTTATAACCCTTATTCTAACTCCCTCTAAAAGTCGTGCAACTAGGAGATATTTAATCCGTTACCTAGGTAAAGCTAAGGATTAACGTAAACATTGGTCAGCTCCCTTTGTAGGGCTATCTTAATCCGATCTCAAGTCAACCAATATTGACGTATAAATGATACTGGGCCCTTACAAGGAGTCGAAGTCATGTATAAACTTGACCATTCATGTCCACTCTAGCGCAGAAAAGATACTAAGAAGCAACATATATATATTAAGTTACCAATTTGGTAAGTTGATTTTTCATCAATGCTTTCATGCAGAAAATATACTAAAAAGCAACATAATATAAATTGGAATGGTGACTGAAAGATTTAATTTGAAAGTTAACAATTTGGTAAGTTGATTTTTCATCAATGCGATCAGACGCTAAAATGATGGTATTTTCAGTAGATTCCTATTATTATTATTGGGAATATCTAAATTATTTTCATTCTATTATGTCAATTGATTTATCTGTACAAGAAAGGCTGGGAAAAATCTGAAATACTTATTAAATAGCTGGGGTTTTTTTAAAAAAAAGTTCACTTTATGTATTAGAATTATATTTTATGCTACATTCACCTGTAATTTCTGAAAACTTACCTTAACACGTGAAACAGACCTGAGCCTCGTTTTGAACACGTAATTCGATTGGTCATAAAAGGCTGACATTTGATTGGTCGAGGACTCGTTCCTGATTGGTTGAAAAACAAGACTCCTGATTGGTTGAATTTTCGATCCGCTAAATACAATAGACTCACCAATAGTGCCTAACAAAAGCTAATGTTCGCACATCCGTCCTTGAATCAACACACGCCAGACACTTGGGCAACTTTAAAGGGATTAACTTTTGACAGTTGAATACTTCATTGTTCGCGTTTCCGTCCCTAAATCAACATCGTTATTGTTCTATCGCTAAAAATAGACCCTCTATTGTTAACGCAGGTGGCCTGGGAAGTTGTGAAATGTCATGTCTAAAAATAGCTGTCGCTGAGCTCTTGTCTCATTTGAGCAAAGGACGCCGAAGAGTTTACATCGTTAAAGTAAGCCTAGTTGATATATTTTATCATCCTATGAATGTTCTAGAGGTTTTATTTATATAATTTTTATTATTATTATTATTATTATTATTATTGTTATTATTATTTGTTGTTGTTTATTAAACGAATACCAAGGTCTGAGATCGAATGGAAGTGTTTTTATCAAAGTTCTAGATGTTTATTTATATTTTCGTTATTATTAATAATATTATTATAATTGTTATTATTATTATTATTTGTTTATTAAAAAAATACCAAGGTCTGAGATCGAATGGAAGTGACCCTCAATTTCCGCGAGTAGATCTCGGATCAAGTATACAAGTCACCTCTGTATACTATTACCAAGCAAATGACCACTAATATGGTCGCCGCACATGCGCACTATCCTTAAACTCTTATATGCAAATTAGATACCCTAAAAATTCAATATGGCCGCTGCACATGCGCACAACCCTTAAACGCTTATATGCAAATGAGTTATTATTAATAGAAACAAAATGGCCGCCGCACATGCGCACTACCCTTAAACGCTTATATGCAAATGAGTTACTATTAATAGAAACAAAATGGCCGCCTTAGCCTTTTTTCCAAACTCCCCTTAATTTTGAAAACCAGCCTAAAAGGACAATAAAAACAAAAATATTTAATGGCTGCGAAACATCAAATATATTAGAAAAACGCATTTGCAAAAATTCAAAGGGTCTGGAAATACCATCATCAAACTCTAAACAATATGAAAATTCATTCTTTGTGGACACTGTGATTCACTGGAATCATCTCCCTGATAATATAGTGCATGCTGGCTCTGTTGAGGCATTCAAAAATGCCTTAAAGAGCCACCGCCAATAGTGCGGAACTCTTCTTCAGTTGTGTAAAACCCAGTATTGGGATCTACAACGTATTTGTTTCAGATTCAGATTCAGATACACTTTATTTTACACATATATACATGTACATATACGAGTCGTATATTCAAAACACACACACACACACACACACACACACACATGGTTTATATAACACAGTTATGTTTTATGTTTTTAAGAATTATATATTAAATTGTAATTTATATTAAGTTAACTATTTATGAAGCAGCATTTTTCCGACAATGATTTTTCAAATATTCATACTGCCTAAAATTTATCAAAAATATGCATGTTAGGCCAGCTGGACTGAATACCATTTTTTTCCTGAGTTCCCTATAAAATGGACAACATATCATTGACTCCATTTCGGATTGTTTCTTGCTAACACTATCAAGAAGGTTGCTGTCAAACTCTCGGCTTCTTTCAATTTCACTCAGCTTTTCTTCTATGTTACTTTTGCATCAGTATTTTTAACCTGGAGTGTCAATGTGTTAATATTGCTTTGTATGGATTCTAGATTTTTTTAATTTTGTGTCCACTGCGTCCAGTCGTTTAAGAACTAATGCGAACATATCACTTTGCGGTGACTGTATTGATCCATTACTATGGAAGGCTGGTGATGCCGTCGCCATTGCCATGTATTGACTTGGTTGGCTAGAACAATTATAATTTTCAGGCATATTTGGAGTTTGACACACAAAGGTCTGACCTGTTTGATATCCATCGAGTCCGTTCGCATGATTTCCTCGTGGTATTGGTTGATCATTCATGACTATTATCGATGATCGTTCCGGAATTTTAGTTTTCCCGCCTTTTACGCCCTTTGTTCGGGTTTGCCTTTTCACATCAATCTGGACACTATCAGGAGAGTCCTTGCTCTTTTTACGTTTCCTCGGCATGGAATCACTCTATAAACATTATACCATCAATGCTGTTCAGTATAAACACGTTTTCGACCATTGAATTATATTAACTCCATTTAATTTTCCATTTTTTATTCCAGTGATTGAAAACACGTCCGCCGTGTTTCACGCATGCGCATACACATTAACGAAAAAGCTAATTATATTTAATAACTGTAAAAGCTTAAAAGGCATTTTCGGTACATTCATCAAATAATTGCTACATGTATCAAGCGGCAAAAGAAAAAAATCGTTCATCTTTTTTTTTCTATATGATTGAAAATTGAGTAATTAAAATAAAGTCAAACAGCTAATGTAGACTAACACATAAGCAAACTGCATATATAAATTGATGTTGCTTAATTTTATATTATACATACAATATATACATACAATATCTTTATTCAGCTTTAAACATACAGCATGTTTATAGCATGTAACTGAACAAACATGTATTTTAACATAACACTGTTTTCAAGAGGAAATCTATGTGTTTGACTTTATGTCATGGTAATCAGTACTACAAACCTTTACAATAATATAATAGGGATTATTTTATAATTCCTAATGTCGCAGTCCAGCTCAGTCGGCATGTGGGTTTAAAGGACGACACAAGATACGACAGAATCGTGTTAATATGACTCCAATCTTCCCTGAAATGTACAAGTTCAGATACATGTACATTTCCTTACAATACAGTTTAAAAGTAGTTACGAAGAAATATATTCGAAACAATCGAAAATACAAGATAAAAGACAACAATACAACAATAGATTACACAAGATTATTACCTGTATATATATAAATATATATAAACAATTCACAGTTTCTTGGAGCATGTCAAAATGGCGATGTTTATCTTTTCAAATAAATTACGGAAGTGATTGCGATTGGTTATCGATCTAGTGCTGAAAAAGGTTAAAGAGGTTAAAAAGGTTAGAAAGTTCAATTACAAAAATAAGGAATGGTTAAAGGGAGAAAACTCAATTACGCTACACTTATCTTAATTGCGACAGCACTACGATACCTATTTGCTACTCTACAGTAAGTGAATATTACAAGTAAATTATCAAAGGTAATTCATTATATAGAACAAAGACGTTTTCAATGTGCTTTATTGTTTTATTAAATTGCTTAAACCTGAAATGGGATAACGTGTTATATTTAAATATAAATATTATACACCCTATGACACTAACATTGTCTGAGAGAGTGATATATAGTGTACATTTAAAGAATTCAGAAAAATATATATATATTGCAATATAATGATTAAAAAAAAGCAATAATTATTTTCTACTAATATTATATATCCACAAGTGATTGGAGTCTAAAATTGCCTTGTGATTGAATGTATTTGTGATTTGCGGAAGGTGTTTTGTGTTTCTCGAAATTGTGTGTTTAACATCATGGCTGTGATTGTAGGACATTCACAGGTCAAATACTTAGACAATTTTGCTAAGTCCAGTGTTTTTATACTCAGGATTTACTGTGCGTGATTTTCTTGAGGATGGATTGGAGTTTTACGATGTTGTACCATCTAAATCGGTAAGTGACTTTTTCAATATTACCTTTTATGTTTTAATACCACTCATTTCATTCGTGTACTTTTTTTTTTAGCAAGCTGCTCGAAAAATCGATTTAATTGTATGCTTCATAGACTACATTTGCGGGCACACGTTATCTATGTTTTACACAATGTTATGTTGGCACATAACAACACATGCTGCCCGTGTCACACAATGCATTAATCAGTACAAGTAGCAACCAATAAAGAAGTGGGTTGGTATAAGCGTGGCAATTGTCATGGCCTTTCACCACCCCCAGGCAATAAACACGGGTCACACGTAATGCAATTTAAATCAGTCATTACAATATGGTATTACAAATGGTAGAAATTTGTAAAAAAAAAAAAAATACAGATGAATTAGACTTAAAATAAAATGATAATTTATATGTGTTTTTTTTTTAGTTTATACATGTAGAGTATTTAAAAAAATAATTTTCAGACGAATTAGACTTTGTTTGTGTATTTTATTGTGTATTATTCAGTTAAACCAATTCTTTATGTATAAGATACGGTCATATAAAGCGGTACACTCGCTGCTGACGAGTTTCCTTCTTTGTCTATATGGTCAGCAGTTTCCTTCTTCGCGTATACGGTCAGCAAATTCCCACGTTACTCCAACAGGTAGGAAAGTGCTGACCAACTAGATATAGTGTAGAATCCCCATAAGGCGATAAAACAGCTGACCAGTTAAATGAGTTTGGACAAAATGAATAAATAAATATTAAATACATTAAATTTTAACCATTTATTGAATAAGTATATCTATTTAAATGTATGTTCATGTGTTTTATTCAGTTAAACCAATTCTTTATGTATAAGATACGGTCATATAAAGCGGTACAATCGCTGTAGGAAGGCAGAGTCTATCTCCGCCCCTGCCCCACCGCCCACATACACCACACACATATTTCAGTCGTTGGAGATATTTTTTCTAGTTTGTTTATTATTTAGATGTTAAATAAAATGTGGCATCTTGTGTAACTGAATTTTTATTATGGTTTATTTTGTTTTGCATAGAGTCTATAAATAGAAACATCGTAATGCGGAATGCTGAAAATGATCGTTGGTAGGTGAACAAATAAATCTACCACGCCCATTAAGTTGTAGGCAAGCCTCGGTTTTTTGGACGTATCTCAACCCTCGGGTGGGATTTCCTTATCCACAACTCATGGGCGTGGTAGATTCACTTTATCTCTAATGGGAAATATCACTTTCTGCTGAAATAGCCCAGTTATTTTCCCAGCCATTTCAGCTCCAAAATTATGGACAATTTAGACTTAACAAACCATTAAATCCATGGTTCTTTCAAAAATTTTACCCTTTTTAGACTAGCTACTTGGGAAGGAGTAAGGGTCATACTCCGGGGTCCGCTCACAAACCAAGAGATATTAGCAGACAGATCCAAATTAACTTGACACCAAAATAGGTATAGCCACGCCCGAATGTTTGTCGGAGGTTGTTGAACTATGGTAATTATTGAAAGCAAGATTCACATGCATTCGATTGTCGGAGGATTGTACAGCTTTTCACTGGTTAAACCGATATACATATTCATTTCGGGGCGTTTTGGCGTCATGTTAATTAAACATGTTACAACATATACAAAGAAAGATACATATAACATAATAAGAGGAAAATGCAGACGGGGTGTATTTGACCCGAGGAAAAGTTATGACTGATAACATTCTTTGATTATACTAAAGATTAACTGATTATTATCGTGACGTCTCCGCTTTTCATTTATCAACTGCACTTCGTCTGCCTGAAGCAGATGTAGATTGCAGTTATCCATTATTTCCTCCCCTTCATGTAAAATTATTCGTTGTCTGTGACAGTGGGAGAACAAAACATTCGCCTACCTTATTACAATATTTCGAAAAAAAACAACAAACAAACATCTGAAGACATCGTAGTAAGGTGGAGTGGCAGTCGACATTGTTCTGTTAAACTAAAAAGTAAGAACAATGGCAGGCAACAGCGACGGTAAGTAGACAGTAACTTCTGAAATTAGGTCAAATTGAACTGTTAACTTTCTGGTAAGTGATATAACAATATGGTTATTGTACAATCGTTTACTATGTTGTGGTTTTAAATCATTTTTTATTCCATAAGGCAAGTAATATGGAAATATTGGTAAAGAGTGACTTCAATTGAGTACTGAATTATTTCTCTCGGGAAAACCTACATATTTGTTGAAAACAATTGTATACTGTGGGCCACGAATCTCGCGGTAATAACACTTTAACGACGAATAAATTATGAAAAACAACTTATCAAATCTAATTCTCTTCAAAAACTGTGACTTTCATCTAATTTCTTCAAAATGACACATTTGTACAACAAAGACATCACTCAATAACAGTTTAATTAGGTCACCAATTGTCATACTGTGGCAACCATTTGTAATCAGGGGAGGCTATTAAACTCGCGGTAGACAAAAAGAACAAAATGAAGAGGAATAATCATAATTATATGTGGCATTGTTGTTATAGTACCCCACCGCCCTGTAACTGGGAGTCGGTTGGTTCAGTTTGATTGTTTATTGGGTTAAACGTCCCGTCATATTTCAGTCATTTGGAGACTATGTCAACTTAAGACAGATATTGTGCTGCCACACTGCAGTATCACGCCGTAGACATATGGCATGATACCACACTCAGTCACATCCTGACACTGGGCCAACCAGTCCTGGAAATACCCTTAAATCCTGAGCGCCGAGCAAGGTAGCTATACCAGTACCATTTTTTTACGACTTTGGGGATCAAACCCATGACCTCTTGATTCTGCTGTTCTTCTGTACATAAAACAACCTTTTGTTGGGTATCTCACCAGCAGAAGAGTTTGTGCACCCACAGATTTGTTTAGAAATTTGTTGGGTCAATTTCAAAACCGAATTATCACCCCTGAAAGAAGCCTAATTAAGTGGGGTGATCTAATGTCTGACACGTTGAGCAATTTTCTTGTCATTCCGTTTATTTTACTTCATTTTTTTAACTGAGACATTTTTGAATTAATGTCCCCCTATAACTAATACAGATCATGTAAATCAGATACAGGTTCTTTCTGGTCAAGCCAAAAAAAAGAAATCATGTATATTGACTATGAAATGAAATTTCCATGTGATATTAACATATATATTACTCAGTTTGAACTTAGTGCAGCTATTCTTTATTTATATTTTGTAGCAATGAAGACACTGCTTTATGCAGGTGGGGCAGGTGTAGCCACAATTATAGCAGCCCCAGTTGTCCTCTCAGCCATAGGGTTTGGCTCCGCAGGAGTTGCAGCAGGTACAATAGCTGCTGCTGTCCAGGTAATGTAATATAGCAGGTCCGCTATCTTACTACTCAGATGTATCATTTTTGTGTTGTCTATGTAGCATGGTAAACTCATAGGGATCACTCTGCCCGTCCTTGTCCTCATCCACACTTGCTTGTTTGTCCTAATCACACTTCTTATTGTCTTCAGAAACTCATAGGGATCACTCTGCCGTCCTTGTCCTCATCCACACTTACTTGTTTGTCCCCATCCACAGGAGTATAATACTCCTGTGGATGGGGACAAACAAGTAAGTGTGGATGAGGACAATAAAAAAGTGTGGATGAGGACAAACAAGTAAGTGTGGATGAGGACAATACTCAGTATTGTCCTCATCCGCACTTACTTGTTTGTCCTCATCCACACTTGCTTATTGTCTTCATCCACACTTGCTTATTGTCTTCATCCACACTTACTTATTGTCTTCATCCACACTTCCATATTGTCTTCCTCCACACTTAGTTATTGTCCACATCCACACTAATTGTCCTCATCCACACTTACTTGTTTGTCCTCATCCATACTTGCTTGTTTGTCCTCATCCACACTTGCTTTTTGTCTTCATCCATACTTGTTTATTGTCTGCATCGACATTCCTTCCAATCACACTTGCTTGTCCTTAACCAATTGCTTATTGTCCTCATCCACACTTGGTTATTTTTCGTCATCCACATTTGCATGTAGGTTATTATCCACTTAAAATTGGTCGAGTTATGACCTGTTCTTGAGATACTTTCAGGTCAAGTTTCAGTTTCTACTCTATACCTTTAAAGGCCTTGATGTTTTTCATTTATATTTGAGTTACATGTGTATCATAATAAAAAAATAAACAAACAAAATTTGGGCCATTTTGACTTATGCTGCAATCCAACAAATTTTAATGAGTGTTACAGCCCTGTTTAACCATAATTTAAGTTTGTTTTTCTGTTTACAATAATAATGGCATTTGCTTGGTGTGAACTATTCTTCTTCTATTTTTCCAGGTTTTTATCATTTTCACAGCTGAAAATGGCATTCTAATAAAACAAAATAGCGGGGGCATCCATGCCCTTACCACACAAGTCTGTAACTGACCATCATTATTTAATACAATTTAAATGGCCAAAATAATCACCCAATAAGGTGTGAAATATTTAACTGAAACAAGACTGTTTCATTTAAAAGTAAGGCTTCCAGGGGTGTGGCTGGCCATATATAATTATTAGCTTATCTGCTTTTCAAAGAAAAAAAGTTGAGGTATTGTTATCACTCTGGTGGTGTTGTCACTGGTGTCCATATTGGCGTTGTCTTTGTGGAAAACTTTAACCTTGGCCATAACGTCTAAACTATTAAACAGTCTGCCATCAAACTTCACATACTTGTTCACTATGATATATCACAAGGGCTAAAGTCTCATCAAGGGCCATAATACTTAGGTCCATTTTCACCTAATTTATCTCTCTCTCTCTCTCTCTCTTTTTAACAAAAACAGAGTGATGGCATCTGCATGCATTGCTCATGTATGTATGCCAGATGATTGAAACGAGTACCAAGGTACTCGCGGGTCGGATAGAAAATTGCCTTTACTGGAGTACAGAAATGTTACCCTTCCCTTTTGTCGACCTTTTTTATTATGATACCTTATGCACATCCTTTTTTTGAAACATGCATTTTGTATATATACAAGTCAATAGCCAACTGGTAATGATATCCTTTAGTACTATGCCACGCTCAGTCAAGAAATTATATTCAGGTGCATTTTGGGTGCTAAGTCCTTATAGGTATGCGCTTATTGAAATATGTTAAAATTTAAACTTTACAGGAGGTAAATGGGCATTGTAATTTGTTTTTTTATGCAATAACTTCATCTGCTCGGGTACCTGGGTAAACAAGGTGGACTCGTTTCAGTTCTTTTGAGTAGTCCTGATTCTTGTTTGCTATTCAGTACCTACAGAGATTTCTCCAAAACCCTTGGCCTGAAATTGAATTAAACAGGAATAACTGATACCAAGTTAACTTGTGTATACCTTGCCAGGTCACATTCAGATCATAATACCCTACAATGTCCTAAGGATGGACTGGCTTAAAGGCGTTTCAGCACTTAAGGTAAGGTCCCTGTAATGGTTCTGCTACATTTCTGACCTCATGGCCTCGCAAGGAGAAAACCAAAGGTTTCTTATATTTCATTAGGGTACCTTGGTTTTGTTGGTAGAGGTTAAGTGGTCCAAGATGTAGTGGAACCATTATAGGGACTTTACTGTAAATACATTAGACTGTAACTAAAGGATACATAAGTTTAAAATAGGGGGTCACCATGCTCATTTTAGAGATAAAGCTTGTGGTAGAACATTATTTTTTTGTTAAAATTTGTTGAAAATTAAAAATGGCATTAAAAAATTAGATTTCATTTTTAGCTCATCTATTTGTTCAAAGAATAAGGAGGGCTGTTATACTCACCCGAACTTCGGCGTCGGCGTTGCCGTAAGGGTTAAGTTTTTTGTACCACCTCACTTAATTACTGAACTCCTTAAGGTATTGTTTTGATGCTTGGAATACTTGTATATGACCACTACCCCAACCTGTAGGCAAGAGGGGATAAATCTGTCATTGATTTTGACTAAATTATGCCCCTTTTTCAACTTAATGAAGTTTTATGTACCACCTCACTTTTTCACTGAACCCCTTAAGGTATTGTTAGCTTGACTATTCGAAGAATAAGGAGAGCTATTCTACTCACCCGAGCGTCGGCGTCGTAACGGTTTAGTTTTTTGTACCACCTCATTTTTTCACTGAACCCCTTAAGTTATTGTTTTAATATTTGGAATACTTGTATATAACCAAAACCCCAACCAGTAGGAAAGAGGGGATAACTCTTTCAAGGATTTTGACCAAATAAAGCCCCTTTTTCGATTCAGAATCTTGGTTAAATTTTCCGTACCACTTCACTTTTTCATTGAACCCCTTAAGGTATTGTTTTGATACTTGGAATACATGTACATGTATATGACCACTATCCCAAGGGGACAACTCTGTCATGGATTTTGACCAAATTATGCCCCTTTTTATGACTTAGAATCAAAGTTTGGAGACTTATTTTTATTACTCCGTGTCTTCTTCATCATCTTATTCTTTTTATTCATTCTTTTTCCGGCAACTTTGTACAGGCCAATGTCTCGGAGGCCACTTAACCTATCTCTACAAAAGTTCACACACTTATAGTACTCAGTGAGTAGTAGTGCCTTCCTGTTTTTAGCTCACCTGAGCAAAGCTCAGGGTGAGATAATGTGATCCCATGAGTGTCTGTCGTCTGTCGTGCATCGTCAACAATTTAGTGTTTACACTCTATCACCCTCATTTCTTAAGCAATCATCTTCAAATTTTAAGAAAATGTTTATGACCATAATGTCTCCATTGAGTTCGAACAGGCTGAGATTGGGGCCGCTGTGGCCGAGCGGTTACAGTCGTGGACTACAAATCTCTCAGCCCCTCACCGCTGTGGGTTCGAATCCCGGTAGGGACTTCGGATTTTTCATGTGAGGAAGCCTTCCAGCTGGCTTGCGGTAGGTCGGTGGTTCTATCCGGTTACCTCTGTGTACCCGGGGTCTTCCTCCACCTGTAATTAGCTGGACGTCGCTATATGATTGAAATACTATCGCAGCGACGGTAAACCCCAATACAACATACAACAACAGGCTGAGATTGGTCAATTAGGTCAGGAGTGATGCCCCGTTTAATATTCAAAAATGCCAGATTTCACTTTGTTTACACTTTAGCACCTTCATCTTTTGAGCAATCATCTTCAAACTTTAAATGTCTCAATTGAGTCCGAATATGGCTGAGATTAGTCTATTAGGTCAGGAGTTAAGCCCCTTTTAATATAAAAAAATGCCAAATTTCACTTTGTTTACACTTAGCACCTTCATCTTTTGGCAATCATCTTCAAACTTTATGACAATGTTTATGACCATAATATCCCCATTGAGCTCGATTATGGTTGAGGTCAGTTAATTAGGTCAGGTGTTTAGCCCCTTTTAATATAAAAAAAATGCAATATTTCACTTTGTTTACACTCTAGCATCTTCATTTTTTTAGCAATCATATTCAAACTTTATGACATTATATATGACGATAATATCTTAATTGAGTTCAATTGTGGCTGAGATGAGCCAATTAGGTCAGGAGTTATATCCCTTTTAATATAAAAAATGCCTGATTTCACTTAGTTTACTCTCTACCATCTTTATTTTTAGCTCACCTGAGCACAAAGTGCTCAAGGTGAGCTTTTGTGATTGCCCGTTGTCCGTCGTCCATCGTCCGTGCGTCAGTGCGTCCGTCGTCAACTTTTCGTTCAAACGACTTCTCCTCCTAAACCACTGGATGGATTTTGACCAAACTTCACAGGAATCATCCTTATCATGACCTTTATCAAAGTTGTTCAAATTATTTTGATTGGGTGAATAAGTAGGTCACAGGAGCTAAAAATAGATTTTTAAAACGCAATCTTAGAAAATCTTCTCCTGCAAATCTGTAAGGCCTAGAGCTTTAATAATTGGTATGTAGAATTGTCTTATGAATATCTACAAAAGTTGTTCAGATCATGACCCTGGGGTCAAAATTGGCCCCGCCCCAGGGGTCATTTTATTTTTCATAGGTTTATATAGTGAAAAACTTTAAAAATCTTCTTCTATGAAATAATAAGGCCTAGAGCTAAGATATTTGGCGTGTAGCATTGTCTAGTGAATCTCTACAAAAGTTGTTCAAATTATGACCCTGGGGTTAGAATTGGCCCTGCCCCGGGGGTCACTTGTTTTACATAGACTTATATAGGAAAAACTTTAAAAATCTTCTCCTATGAAACCATAAGGCCTAGAGCTAAGATATTTGGTATGTAGCATCATCTAATGGTTCATTACCAAGATTGTTCAAATCATAGGACTATGGTGATAAATGACCCCGCACCAGGGGTTACTTGTTTTACATAGAGTTATATAGGAAAATCTTAAAAATCTTCTTTTATGAATCCATAAGGCCTAGAGCTTAGATAATTAGCTCACCTGAGCACAACGTGCTCATGGTGAGCTTTTATGATTGCCTTTTGTCAGGCGTCTGTCGTCCGTCCATCTGTCCGTGTGTGCGTGCGTCTTGCGTCAACTTTTTCCATTAAACAACATCTCCTCCTAATCCGCTGAAGGGATTTTAACAAAATTTCACAGGAATCATCCTTATGATGTCCTCTAACAAAATTGTACAAATTATTATGATTGGTTGAAAAAGTAGGTCACAGGAGCTAAAAATAGATTTTAAAATGCAATCATGGCCCTAGGGTCAAAATTTGCCCTGCCCCAGGGGTCACATTTTAGCTCACATGAGCACAACGTGCTCAAGGTGAGCTTTTCTGATCGCCTTTTGTCCGGCGTCCGTCGTCCGTCGTCCGTGCGTCCGTGCGGCGTCAACAATTGCTTCAAACAACATCTCCTCCTAAACGGCTTGGCCAATTTGAAAAATATTTTGCAGGAATGTTCCTTGGGTGAAGCTCTACTAAAGTTGTATAAATGGTTCTGGTCCATCGCATAATTAGGTCACAGGAGCTAAAAATAGATTTTAAAAATGAAAATTTAAAAAATCTTCTTCTCTGAAACCACAAGGCCTAGCCTTTTGATTTTTGGTATGTAGCATGATCTTATGACTGTCTACCAGGATTGTATAAATTATGACCCTGGGGTCAAAATTGGCCCCGCCCCAGGGGTCACTTGATTTCACATAGGCTAATATAGGAAAAACTTGAAAAAATCTTCTTCTCCGAAACCACAAGGCCTAGCCTTTTGATTTTTGGTATGTAGCATCATCTTATGGGCCACTACCAAGATTGTACAAATCATAGCCCTATGGTGATAAATGACCCCGCACCAGGGGTCACTTGTTTTACATAGAGTTATATAGGAAAATCTTAAAAAATCTTCTTCTATGAATCCATAAGGCCTAGAGCTTAGATATTTGGTATGAAGCATCATCTTATGGGCCACTACCAAGATTGTACAAATTATAGCCCTATGGTGATAAATGACCCGTCACCAGGGGTCACTTGTTTTACACAGAGTTATATAGGAAAATCTTAAAAAATCTTCTTCTATGAATCCATAAGGCCTAGAGCTTAGATATTTAGTATGTAGCATCATCTTATGGGCCACTACCAAGATTGTACAGGCCCTAAGATTTTTGGTATGTAGTAGCATCTAATGGTTCATTACAAAGATTTTCAAAGTCTTGGCCCTACGGTGATAAATGACCCTGCGCCCAAGTCTTCTCTGAAACCATATGGCCCATTGCTTAGATATTTGGTGTGTAGTATTGTCAGGGGTAAAATGTTTTAGATTAAGTTATATCAGAATCCTTGTCTGTTTAAAAACCTTGACATCAGTTGAAGCAATGGTACTCAGGTGAGCGATTCAGGGCCATCATGGCCCTCTTGTTTTTACAAAGGCTTATATAGGGAAAACCTAGAAAAATCTTCTCATCAGAAACCACATGGCCTGGTGTTAAGATATTGGGTATGTAGTATTGTCTGGTGGATCTCTACTTAAGTTGTTCAAATCATGGCCCTTGGGTGAAAATTGGCCCTGCCCTAGGGGTCACTTGATTTTACATAGGAAAAATAGAAAAATCATCTCCTGAAATACTGCAAGGCTTAGAGCTTGGATATTTGGTATGTAGAATTGTCTTGTGAACTACTACAAAAGTTGTTATAATAATGACCTCTGGGTCAAAATTGCCCTTGCTCCAGGAGTCATTTTATTTTACAAAGCCTTATATAGAGAAAAAAATATAAAAAATCTTCTTATCAGACACCACATGGCCTAGAGCTTAGATATAAGGCTTGTACCATTGTCTAGTGGATCTCTACCAAAGTTGTTCAAATCATGGCCCTTGGGTCCAAATTGGGTCCGCCCCAGGTGTCACTTGATTTTACATAGGCTTATATAGAGGAAGAAAGGAAAATCTTCTTCACAGAAACCACAAGGTCAAGAGTTAAGATATTTAGTGTGTAGCATTATACAGTGCCTTTAGAGCAATGGTACTCAGGTGAGCGATACAGGGCCATCATGGCCCTCTTGTTTATATCATTTGTTTACTTTTTGATAATACAGTGACTCTTATTTTGCCTTTTTCTGCAATATATTTCTATATTGACAAGCATTAGAATAGTTGAGCGCGTGGCATACTGACAGCTCTTGTTAAATACTTCGAGAGCATATCAAAATGATACTTTCAGAATTTTTAAGTACAATTTGTAACTTTTAATGTATTCTATGAGATACAAATGAAAATACTGTCAAACATGCATTGGAAAAAACAAGTATAAAATCTCCATAGTGCCAGGACTAACATATATATACAAAAACTACCGTAAAGCTATGATTTTTTTTTACATATTTTTCTGAATAAAAATACTTTCAACGGACAGATTTCCTTTATGTGTTTAGTTTCAATCCACATGTATAAATACTTTCTGAAAATGCTAAAAAAATATATATCTCACCATGTTTATTTTTTAACTAAAATTGCCTTTATTGAAATTTTAGTCAAATTGCATGAATCTTTTAATTTAGGGTTTCCCTTAACATTCTACCAAAAATAAATGAGAATTTCTTAACAAAAAAAGAAATAAAATCAGTGGTAACACGCGGAAACGTCCTTAATGGGGCAGGAAGTGAGATAATTTCCATCCTATGTTTTCAAGGGGAGATAATCAGGTTTCTATTCCTGATAACTAAGTTGTTTGCTGGGGGATTCCTTACCATCAGTGATAGCTTTAGTTATCCGCAAATATTTTTGATCTTGTAGGTTATCTATTGCAGATGAGCTCAACCCCATTTAAAATAGGAAAACATATTTCATCATATAGGTCAAATAATACTTAGCATGATACTAAACATTAAATGATCTGACAATCAAACACATTAATGGGCTGTTGATACAGTCTTTAATCAGAATTCTAATGTAACATTAAGCATAACCTGAAACAGTAAAGTAGAAAGTCATGTGGCTTGAAATGTTTTATTGATTTTCCACATCAAATGGATCTTATAGCTATTATATCATTTAACTTTGAGGGCCTAACACTCGTTTTTCCAGGAAATATCTATTTGATATGTTAAGGGAATATTATATGTCAGAGGTATGAGAATTGTACAGCACGCCACTGGCTTTCGTCATACAATTTTATTCATTGTATATTCATTGATATTTTTTTCCCGCTTACGTATCGTTGCAGAGTTATTATTCGTTATGTACTGTGACAAATTCTATAATAAAATGATAAAAATCAAACAAAGAAGATTGTAGTGCATTTCCTTCATGTAAAATATGTAAAAATGTCACTCGCCTAAACTGGAGCTCTTCATACAAGCATATGTATCTAATGTATAACGATGGTACGAGCAAACATATTGCTTGCTTGCTAGAGGGCATTGAATTTGGATATCCAGTATATCCAGTATCAGGTTGCCACGACTGATCCTAATATGTTGCATTGTTTACAACAATTATCAAATACAGCCTTTTAGCTGTTCTTTGTTGACAAAATAAATGTATATTTTGCAGACTCCAGCGACAGTTGCTGGAGGTTGGTTTGCGGCATGTCAGAGTGCAGGCGTCCTGGGTATGGCAGTGACAACCAAGTTTGGACTGGGGGCGGCAGGTGCTTCAGGCGGTGCTGTCCTTGCAAGAGCCCTTGGAGGAAAATAATAATTGTGTGAATTTTTTAAAGCTTTATCATAGCTTCTTTATGAACAGAGACTGAAAATCTATCTATGTGTTAGTTTTTATTTGATTATCAATGGGCTTCTTGTATAAGTGAAAGAGTATAATAAATGTTTTTAATCAGGTTTTCCAAAGGAAGAAATCTGGTTGCTAGATTGTCGAATGTTGACAGACTGGCGATCTGGCGGGCTGGCATCAAACCTTTCTCACATTTATGAACGGATTTTGACTAAACTTTCACAGGATTATTGTAATAAATTGTCCCCAAACACACATTGTCGGGATTTTTTTATTTGATAATTTTTGGGGGAGTTATGACCCTTTTTAGCTCACCTGAGCACAACGTGCTCATGGTGAGCTTTTGTGATCGTCCGTCGTGCATCGTCAACTTTTTAATTCAAACGACTTCTCCTCCTAAACTACTGGGCAGATTTCAATAAAACTTTACACAAATGACCCTTGGGTGACCCTCTTTCAAGTTTGTTCAAATGGTTCCAGTCTGTTGAATAACTAGGTCACAGGAGCTAAAAATAGACAAAAAAATTGCAATCTTTAAAAATCTTCTTCTCTGAAACCAAAAGGCACAGAGCTTTGATATTTGGTATGTAGCATCATCTTATGGTCCTCTATCAAGTTTGTTCAAATTATGGCCCTGGGGTCAAAATTGGCCCCGCCCCGGGGGTCACTTTATTTACAAAGGCTTATATAGGGAAAACTTAGAAAAATCTTCTTCTCCGAAACCGTATGGCCTAGAGCTAAGATATTTGGCATGTAGCATTGTCTAGTGGATCTCTACCAAGATTGTTCAAATCATGGCCCTGGGGTCAAAATTGGCCCTGCCCCGGGGGTCACTTTATTTACATAGGCTTATATAGGGAAAACTTAGAAAAATCTTCTTCTCCGAAACCGTATGGCCTAGAGCTAAGATATTTGGCATGCAGCATTGTCTAGTGGATCTCTACCAAGATTGTTCAAATCATGGCCCTGGGGTCAAAATTGGCCCGCCCCGGGGGTCACTTTTTTACATAGGCTTATATGGAAAAAATAAGAAAAATCTTCTTCTCTGAAACCATATGGCATAGAGCTTTGATATTTGGCATGTAGCATTTTCTAGTGGATCTCTACCAAGTTTGTTCAAATTATGGCCCTGGGGTCAAAATTGACCCCGCCCTGGGGGTCACTTTCTTTAACATAGGCTAATATAGGAATATATCTAGAAAAATTTTCTTCTCTGGAACCTTATGGCCGGGAGCTTTGATATTTGGCATGTAGCATTGTCTAATGATCTCTACCAAGTTTGTTCAAATAATGGCCTTGGGGTCAAAATTAGCCCCGCCCAGGGGGTAACTTTCTTCAACATAGGCTAATAAAGGAAAAAATCTAGAAAATTTTCTTCTCTGAAATCATATGGCCGGAAGCTTAACCTATCTTTTGTAACTTTATGGTGGGACATTTTATCTTTACTCAGGTGAGCGGATTAGAGCCCTCGGGCTCTTGTTAAAATTTTGTTCAAAATATCTTCTGAATATCTTTCTAAATTTATCAAGGGATTTTGATCAAACTCTCACAGGATTGTTGTCATCAAGTATCCCAGTTCATAATGTCAGGATTTGGGATTCGAGCTTTTTTGACAGAGTTTTCCACTTTTTGTCAATTTTTTCTTCTGAGCGCAACACATCCTACATTACTCAAGGAACTTTGACCAAATCTTTACAGGATTGTTATCATGTCCCTTAGTGCGTATTTTGGGGATTTGGGATTCAATTATTTTTTAGCAGATTTATGACTTATAGAGAAGTTTCCGGACAATAATTTTGATAAGGATTGAAATTTATGTTTAGTTTAATCAAGGTCAAGGTCACTGTTGTAAAAAAAATAGAAAAAGCTTTTCTGGTGTATTTTAAACTTTCTGTAACCTGGCTCGAATTCCACCAACAACACATAGTGTTAAGAAATACTTAAATACTTTCGTGCAAATCCCATCATTTTTGTTTCTCTTATAAAAATACCCAAACACCTAACACGAAATATTTAAGTATATGCCTATGCTGACATTATTTACTTAATGATTAACAATATTTTTTTGAGAAATTTAAGTCATACGCTCCAAATACAGTTTATTACTATATAGACAAAGAAGGAAAACTTGAGTCACGAGAATTTCCTTAAATCTTGCATGATTATAGAGAATAACATTAGAAACAAATTTATGGAAAAAGAGGGCAACTTTTACTATGACAGAAAAGAGCGAAAAAACAACAACAACAAACAAACAAAAAACTCATTTTCAGGGTCAGATAACTCGAAAAGTAAAATGGTGACCCCAATTTTTTCCCCCATAAATTTGTTTCTTGTGTAATTCTCTATAATCATGCAAAGTTTAGGGTAATTCTAATGGCTAGTTTAATTTTCCTTCTTTGTCTATATAGTGGTCACGAAAGTCTTTAGTATTTGGGTAATTTAAATAGAGAAAGAAAAATGATGAAATTTGCCCCTAAGTACTTAAGTACAAGTATCACATAGCGCTAAGTATAGTTGATGGAATTTGAGCCTATATGTAAAATTAACATCATAAATTAAACTAGTGCTCAGCTTTAGGGAGAGAGAGGGTGGGGGAGAGTAACAAAAGGACACACGAGAATGATGTTTATTTACATATATATATATATATATAGAGAGAGAGACAACTCGGATAGTTCTTGGATAGGCTTCAAACACAGATAATTTCAAAAAAGGACCTAGAGAAATTACATGTACTTAAAATGAAGAGTATTGTTCGATCCTCGACCGCAATATACCAAAGTCGTAAAAAAGGTACTGGTATAGCTTCCTTGCTTCGCGCTCAGCATGTAAGGGTAGTTCAAGGACTGGTTGACCCGGTGTCAGGATAATGTGACTGGATATGGTATCATGCCAAATGCGGCGTGGTACTACAGTGTAGCAGCTCTATATCTGTCCTAAGTAGACATCAGCACCAACTGACTGAAATACTGACGATTGGACGTTAAACCCAATAAAAAACAAGCAGCCCCTCACCGCGTGGGTTCGAATCCCGACAGGGTCATTCGGATTTTCATGTGAGGAAGCCTTCCAGCTGGCTTGCCGTAGGTCGGTGGTTCTACCTGGATGCATCCGTGCATTCGGGGTCTTCCTTCACCTGTAATTAGCTGGACGTCGCTATATTACTGAAATACTGTCGAAGCGACGGTAAACTCAAATAGTCAAGTCAAGTCAAGTTTTGAACAAACAAGCAAGTATAGTAAGAAACAGTTAATGAGTTACTTCTTAATAGTTACCCAGTAACCTATCTTGATCCGTGCACCAATAATCATCCACTTTCAAATGTTGAAGAAAACATACTAGCAAACTTTTCATTATATATTCCTTTTATTGGTATCACTGATCTTGTAAACATTCAACCGATCCTTTGCAGCCAAAGTTTAGTGAGTTTGTAATATATTAAAAATTGCTATCCAATGGACCTTTCCACTGTTTACAGATCGTGAGATGTATTCATGCTGAGTTACAGACTATGCAATAGCTACATTTGGATATTATGTAGTTTATGGTTACTTGTAAGAATTGGAAAGGTACATTTCATGTTTTATTAGACTAGAGCAATGTCTGTAATCTTCAAAATTGACCGTTACATTGCAGAATCTCAAAGGAACGAATTAAATGGGAGTACAGGGTCTATAAAAATACAATAAATTTGAATCCGTCAGTCCGTACTGATCCTGCTACAAAAATGTTCCTTTGTTCAATGTTGACAGTATATCAGTTAATTGGAGACTTTACCTACTTACACACAGGTATAGTAGTATCACGTCGTAGACATGTGGCAGTCACATTACCCTGACACCTGGTCAACTATACCCTCATACGCTGAGCACGAAGCAAGGACGCTATACCAGTACCAGATTTTACGACAAAGGTATGTCGCGGCTTGGGATCATACGTTCAACAGACAGAAATACTGTTGACGTAAACAAACCAAACAATCAAACGCAAAGAAAGGTTCTGACTGTGTAACGCCGTTTTTGTAATAGTAATTCTTTGTAGAAGTACGTAAAATAAATCAGAAATAATATAAAAACAGCGACGATATTTTTCAGAATAATCACACTCACACATCCAACATTGTCTAAATTTCTGCGAAAGTGTGTTGTAGTGTTATCTTGATGGGAAAAATAACAAAGATCGATTAATTAAACGAGTCGGCCTCTGAAACCTTATGTACATGCCGTAAAATAACAGATCTGTTATAAAATTGCCAAAGCATAAACATTTTGTTGGTACTCTGAACTGGTTTGATCTTTATGTGACCTTCATTTCAGCGAAGAAAAACAGTTCATCCATGCAAGGAAAATCATTGTATTTGGATCCACTCAGAACACCGTGTACTTCCGTCACTCTTCATGACGTATTTATCACGGAGATGTTTCGATTGTATTTGGACCAAGATCTAAGTAAAAACACTTCAAAAAAAGATTAAACTTTATTTTATATCGATTACGAAACAAGTTATCACAACTTATATTAATCACTCTCGTTGGCTCTGATGGCGGCGTATGTGGTTATTATTGTGGGAGGAAACCGGAGAGCCCGGAGAAAACCCACGTGTCTAGACGGGCGACCACTGTACCCTCTAACCTGACCAAGAATTGAACCCCGGACGCATTAGTAAGACGCGAGGCGCGTCAACACTACGCTATCCAGACACTCCTGACTGTAAGAACACTGAGTGATTGGCGCATAGCTGGGACCTTGTAAAATAAATAAGATGGATCAACGGTGACAAATTGGAGCAGTAAGTAACTAGCTCCGATGGTAAGTTGAACAAGAAAAGATTAAAACAAAATGTTTTAATGGACGGCTTACTATAAACATACTCTCCCCCCCCCTCTCTCTTTCTCTTTTCTACTGTTTTGACCTTAATGACTTAACTGTCTATGGACAGGACTCTAAAATATCGACCTCTCTATATGTTACTTTTTTTTTGACTGAATATCTGGGTCCTATGATATATAATGAAGCAAATACAAATTAACAAACGCAAAACAATGGATGTATAAAAACTAGTATTTTAAACACACTGTACATATAAATCAATACTGCAAAGGTTTTCTTTGTGTAAATTCTAATGTGAATGATTGTGTAGCAGTAGATTACCATTATGTATCGAGCATCATATAAAATGTATTAAGCACTGATACAAACTCTAGTGTATGTCCGAAAATAGATATCCGAGAAATTATTATTTAGTGTTAAAACAAAGAAAGTCTAGGAAGAAATAACTGGGCATCGACTTTTGAGAATTCATTATTAAGATTGTATGGTTAAGTCAAGCTCTGGTTGATATAGATGCATTTTTAATTTTTTTAAACAAAGACTGGTAGATTGCAAATTTCAAAATTGGTGTCAATAGATCAACGATTTCCATCGTTGCATGTGATACATATAAACAATCTAAAACAATGTTAAATCCGGAAAGATATTCGTGTATAAACTTGCCTTTTATGTTAGGAATTTCGTTGTTCTAATCATAACTTTCTTATTGAAACAAGCCGACATCTAGGTATCCCAAGAGAAGATCGTTTTTGTCAATATATATTCTTCCTTTTATATACGGATGAGTACCATATATTTTTCAAATGCAATAAATATATACAAGAAAGACAACGATATCTTTTCATCTAGTATAGTGGCAGATGTGAATTTGAAGACTTCTGATCTCTAATGAATTGTTCATATGACGATAAAATCAAATCCGCAGCCTGTTATGTTCACGCCACAATGAAACATAATAATTAAGATACAAGATATTAATTAAAAGATTTTTTAGTGCGTAATAAAAGAAATTATTGTAATGACAGATTCATACTGTATTTTATACTTTGTATAATCCTTAACAAAACATAAATTTTGTTGTAATTAGGTAAAGACGAGTTCGACAGTTCACATGTCACTTATTTGCTACATTAACTACACCAAACGGTTGCATAGTAATAAGATGAACATTACGCGTTACTTATCCCACATTTCATTATAAAATTTAAATTACAAGCTCAATACAAACGACATGTAATGTGCTTTGCCTTGACCGACAATTAAGTGAAGCGATAATTAAGTAGGTCATGACCTACATGTATAAACATAATGTTATCTATAAACTACGAACATCTACTGACTACATTGTAAGTACTTATTTACGGAATGAATACCGTTAGGGCCATCGCCTCTAGCTGAATTGTTAGGGTACCCGATACACGACAGTACGATGATGATAATGCGATATCACGATGTTACGACGCCGATAACGCGAGACCACGATGATGATAGTACGATAGCACGATGATGATACTAAGAGAACACGAAATAAACGAAGTAGTACCGACTCGCGTTGTCGTTCTCTCGCGTTATCATCATCGTACTGTCTTAGTATCATCATCGTGCTCTCGCAATATCATCATCGTATCGTCGTAGTATCATCATCGTACTGTCGTATTATCATCATCGTGCTCTCGCGTTATCATCTTCGTACTGTCGTATCGCGTTGTCGTCTCTCGCATTATCATCATCGTACTGTCGTAGTATCATCATCGTGCTCTCGCGTTATCATCATCGTGCTGTCGTACTATCATCATCGTGATGTCGTACTATCATCATCGTGATGTCGTACTATCATCATCGTGCTCTCGCGTTATCACCATCGCACTGTCCCCTTCCGGTGATCATGCGCAGACAAGTGTTTTTATTGTCTGCGTGGTATCCTCGAAGAAATGGATGAGTTTATTACAGATCATTTTGAAAGAGGATATGCTTACAATGAATTTTGTTGAAATTCGAATTATATAAACATATAAGAATTCGGTATAACTTCTGACCTGGATATGATTGAGACCCATACTTGGTTTTACTTTGTAGCTATTACATCATGCTACATGCCTACACCTAGTCTTATGGGATCACATTGATTGTTTTTCAATCTATAGTCAGATGTATGGCTATGAATGGCTTTTTTTTTTTCGTAGAGGCGTAGTTATTTATTTATTTTTTGCATGATTTTAAAGAAATATTCAGAGGGGAAGACCTAAATAATAATGAAGTTGGAAAGCCCTGTATTATATTGTAAATATTATTTTGTATATATCTTAATTGTGAAAAAAATCTTAAAGTGTATATTTAATACATATATAAATATTATAATTTAGCCCTATATATAAGTCAGATCAGGCCCTTTATATTATATAGAATATCTTCTGATCTGATCTGGTCTGATAGATTAAATTATAATGTTTTTATCTTTCTAATATATGTTGTTGTTTTACTTTCCTAAAGTTATTAATATGGTGTTTAAATCAACCATATAACTACAATGTAGTTAATAACTCTGCGGTACCTACCTGTTTATTGATCAACATTAGACAGTACTGTACAGTGTGTACAGTCCACTATCTTCCTTTAATATAACAGAAAAAAATATTTCCTGGTGTAATCAATGTTGTTATCATATCTAATACACTGTTTAAAATATATATGAGTTGAATTTTGCCGTTTTGATTAACCAGTAGTTTTTATTGATATCAAATATTATCATTTCTTTCACTATTGCTTGATAGATTGTGCTGATAATTTCCTGTTGTCCGGTAACTTCCCGAAAATAGGATAGGGAATTGTCGATTTCGTCAGGCAGAATACCTCTGAAACTTATTGCTTGCTGAGCTTATTGTTCGCTACTATTGCTTGCTAGGTTGTGTTCAGTTCTTCGTGCATGCTCACCGGAAGGCGATAACACGATGGTGATAGTACGACAGTGCGATGATGATAGTACGACAGTGCGATGATGATAGTACGACAGTGCGATGATGATAACGGGAGAGCACGATGATGATACTACGACAGTGCGATGATGATACTACGACAGTACGATGATGATAGTACGACAGTCGATGATGATAACGCGAGAGCACGATGATGATACTACGACAGTACGATGATGACGAGACTAACGATACTTATATCATCGTTATCTCGTGTTCTCGCAGTATCATCATCGTGCTATCGTTGTATCATCATCGTGGTCTCGCGTTTTCGTCGTCGTAACATCGTGATATCGCATTATCATCATCGTACTGTCGTGTATCGGGTACCTTAACAATTCAGCCAGTAGCGATGGCCCAAACGGTATTCCGTAGCTTGCTGAGCTTATTGTTCGCTACTATTGCTTGCTAGGTTGTGTTCAGTTCTTCGCGCATGATCACCGGAAGGCGATAACACGATGGTGATAGTACGACAGTGCGATGATGATAGTACGACAGTGCGATGATGATAACGGGAGAGCACGATGATGATAGTACGACAGCACGATGGTGATACTACGACAGTACGATGATGATAGTACGACAGCACGATGATGATAACGCGAGAGCACGATGGTGATAGTACGACAGTCAAGCGACAGCACGATGGTGATACCGCGAGGCACGATGGCGATAGAAGGAAACTACCGCACACATCGTAATCTCGTGTTCTCGCAGTATCATCATCGTGCTATCGTTGTATCATCATCGTGGTCTCGCGTTATCGTCGTCGTAACATCGTGATATCGCATTATCATCATCGTACTGTCGTGTATCGGGTACCTTAACAATTCAGCCAGTGGCGATGGCCCTAACGGTATTCCGTACTTATAAGATATCAGTAACAAGCGAAACTATTTTAAACAAACATAAAACACGTATTTTATACCCACAAACAATCACATAGAAAATTATCAGTCACTGAAAATTATTACAATCACAGCTTTACATTCGACTGTCATGGCCGAGAGAGTAAAATTGCTGACTTTAACACAAACTCAGTCCCTCACCGCATGGGGTCGAGTCCCGGCAGGGTCATTCGGATTTTTATGTGAGGAGGCCTTTCAGCTGGCTTGCGGTAGGTCGGTGGTTCTACCCGGATGTCGCAGTGCAAGGACTGAGCCCCGGTGTCAACAAGGCACACCACGTTTCGGCCCGCGGTCGTCCACGGATGCCAGTACGTTCCCTCCCGGTCCGCCACGTTCTGGTGGGTTCTCGCACGTTTCTCACGTTCTGATCAAGGTCTGGCACGTTTCTTACGTTATGTCAAGGCTTTCTACGGATGAAACGTGGACGCCGGGCAGATTTGAGGCACGTTCGTATCCACAATATAAATCAAAGCGCCAATGCCGCTGAGAAAACAGCTTTTAAATGCACTAAAGTGTCAATTATTCAAATTTTCAAACGATCCTGTAACCCCAATGTCATAAAGAAGTTTCAAAAAACACATTGTCCCTCTTTTTTACAGTATATTATTCGCAGAGAAAAGCAAAATGTGTACTACAGATTTGTAAAGAGAGGCACACATGTTCGTAGGCGACATTACGACAATGCATAAATAAGAAAGAATATTTTACTTAAGATCATTCAATTATTTACAAAAATACCTTATTTGCATATTCCGCATTTCTTCGTCAATTTAATGACGTTTTTCAAAGACCTCCCGTATTCCCCCGTTAACGAATCACGAGTGCTTAAACTGATGATGTAGCAGATAAATCAGTTGTGATTCGACTCCGTTTTTCAACTTCAAATTATTTTAGATTACTTACCGTCTTCGGGAATACACGCGAATACAAAATGTAAACAATCAGAGTATTTTGACATCCATCCAAAATAATGAATTGCGTTATTTTATCCACATTTTCAATGTGTTTTTTTAACAGATATTTGCACATTATGTACATTTTGTGTTAGTCTGCAATATTTCAATGTTATTTCATATTTTCTTTTTTATGAAAATTTTATCATTATGAAATATAATGGGCCTTTAATAAGATTTATTAAGTATATGTATTCAAGTAAAAAGCAAGAAATATTTTACAAGAAACACATAATAATAGATGGCAATGAATAAAGATATCTAGTAATAATAAAGCTACAAATAAAGTCCAATAATTTTATTTATTTATTTATTTATCCCCCCCA
Source organism: Solen grandis (assembly GCA_021229015.1). Taxonomy (NCBI): domain Eukaryota; kingdom Metazoa; phylum Mollusca; class Bivalvia; order Adapedonta; family Solenidae; genus Solen; species Solen grandis. The sequence goes on from CM037777.1 coordinate 68,055,541, forward strand.
CCCCGCACACACAAAATGAATGCAATGCTTCATTCATGTATTGTACCAAGGAAAAATCATTTGTGAAACTATCAATTAATAAGACTTTTGCAAGCATGCAATATGGGGATTTTGTTTTGACAACTTGCCATACCCTACGTTGGGTTTTAGACTAAAAAAGGGGGGATAAAATGTTAAAAATTCCTCTAGGTTAGAAAATCAATTGCTGTACGGCACTACATCAGGAATGCTCACCCTTCCCACTACGGACCACCTCTAAGTTTACGGCCTTTTATGTTCTGTCACGTCTTGTTGCGCTCACCCCGTTTTATTACGGCCTACTAGGTTTCTAATCCATACCGTGGCTGCCATGGCGAATTTTTGACAGTTTAAAAATCTGGCCCGACGATCACGACCTGTCACGTTTGCCTATCCCGTTCCCCCACATTCTCTCACGGCCACCCCGTTTTGTCCACGGTAGCCTGTAACGTGGTCGCCGTGGCCGCCGGGAACATAGTGTAAACGCAGCATTATTAGCTGGACGTCGCTATATTACTGAAATACTGTCGCAGCGACGGTAAACTTAGAATCATGACAGTAACAAGCACAATAATGGTTCAGTTATTAAATTAACGTACAGAGGTGAGTCCCTTGAATTTGCAGTTGGCAATGCTCAGAGTCAGATCACTTAGCTACAGCCAGACAAGGCCAGTATGCAAGAACCCGTGCTTTATTTACAATCTCAATGAATTTTCACGAGTAGAGGGACGAGAAGCCGGAGGATGCTGAACGCAAAGTCCGCTCGTTTTTAGTTATTGAACTAAAATTGGCCCAAGATTTAGTCGACAACATCAAGTTTGAGCGTGTACACAAAATGGATGGAAAGTTTAGTGAAAACAACAGGTCTAGAAATAGTGTGACCAAATGCACCTTATACAAGGATCGTGAATTTGTTCGACGTGCAGGAATTGTTCTCAAGGGTACACAATATTATGTGAATAAACAATTTCTTAAGGAAATTGCCGCGAGATGTAAGTCTGCGAGAATCCACCCGTAACGGGAAATCAGCGTGGATCAGTTAAGACAGACCCTACATAGACGGTCGGTTCATGCGTGATTCTTTATAATCTTAATTATTATTATATTGTTTTTCTCAATAAATCATGAACTAATGATCATTCTTCTATTGACATTTTTGGATATAAATCCTTTTTTTTATAGGAAATTTCAGCATAGTCGCAGTGGAGGCGTATAAAATTATGTTAAAAATTCTATTTATAGTGGTATGAAAATGATAAAAAAACTCATTGTGATACTTAATATGGATTAAACTAGACAAGCTTTTTTTAATTCCATGAAGTTTTGGCCAGATATGGGGCTTCATGAGTATTCACGAGGTTTTTGATTTAAGATTTTCTAAGATTTGACACAGTGACCTACTTTTTGAACCCACATGATCCAATATCAAACTCATCAGAGATATCATAACGATAAACATTCTGACCAAGTTTCATGAAGTTTAAGTCAAATATGTGGCTTGTAGAGTGTTCACAAGTTTTTTTCTGAGACTTTCTAAGATTTGACCTAGTGACCTACTTTTTGACCCCACATGACCCAATATCCAAATCTTCCGAGATATCATGTAGACAAACATTCTTACCAAGTTTCTCGCAGATCGGGCTTTGAACAGAACCTGTATTTTCAGCCAATGAAATCACTGAACGGGACCCGTTTAGAGCTGCACTTATTCATTATTAGAAATCACCTGACATTATAGCTTGCTTTTATGGCTCCACCCACAGGAGTTTGTGTGTAGCTTTGGTAGGAGTACACACTACTATATTTGGAAACATATTCCTGTTTGTAAAAAGTGGAAGTAAACAGCAACAAATAAGACAGATATCTAACTACATGATTTTCTTCAACTGAAGATCTGAATTCTTGGTTGGTCTTCCTTAGCACTAGACCTGCTCTCCCATCATATACTAGTTGCGAGTTGATAAGCTTCAGTCTGGACATATCTATATAGTACGTTCATCTGTTGAAATTCTTGAAGTCTTCAATATCAACGGTCCATAAAGTAACGTATGTATATGACTGCTGATTCGAAGGCATATTGGGTGCAAATCCCAGCCACGAAATAAAAAGATTTAGCCTAAATACATTGTACATATGATAAAAACGGTTAACCAAATTGTGAGGTACCTACATTTTGTTTTGGAATGCATGCCAAAGATTGATATTCATTATATCTAGTTTCATGCTTCGTGTTTCAGCTAAAGTTAGATTTTTCAATGTGATTTCGTGAACTTTAGCGATTTAAAATACCTGGTCTATTTTTTATGATAGTCAAGTTTATGTTCAGTATATGTCGTAATAATGTATAATGTATATGCTATTTTATCCATAGTTTGGTTGGTGACTAAGTTCAATAATCCAAAATGAAAAGGAGAGCTTTGTAATTGTGTCTGATATGCATGTAGAGTCAAACCTGTCTTAAGCGGTCAGTCAAGGGAACAATAAAAAGTGACCGTTTCGCAGAGATGGTTGCTAAATTATTGTTAAACATGTACCAAAATGCTAGTTTGGTAATATCAAAACTGACCGCTAAATGAAGATTGACCACTTAATACAGGTGGTCACCAATACAAGTTCAACTGTGTTTCGAGGTAGTCCACAAGATATATCGTTACGACTCGACGTTCAATGAGATGTGACCTGCATTTCAAAATAGAATATTACAAAACTAGGTGTCAAAGGTATCTATACACTGCTTAAGTTAGAAATAAAGGTTGTTTTCTGCTAATGAATATAATTTGTAAGACAGACATAACATCATTACATACGCTTATGCACTGTGTGACTGGCTGTGTCAATGCGTGCACGATTCTCGGAGCCCACTGCTCTCCGATTAATATATGAATTTTATTTTTTAATGCCATGAGATTTTCATGGAATTTTGGAAATGATAATCTTCATATATTTGGACAAGAAAGAAGTTTTGACCAGAAGCAGACCCTGGTAGCGAATGTAAACACTACATATAAAACACTGACATTGAAGTTAAATTATTCATTTTTACTTCGATAAATTCGACGATTACTAGGTTTGACCAGTACTCAATACGTCTAGTTAGGTCATAAATATTTATTTATACCCGAATTCGAACCCAAGACAACCGGGTCCGCAGTCACGTATTTTACCACTGAACCGCGGCGTCATGTTTACTACTACTTCTTCTAAACATGCTTGAATTCATAAAGCATCATACCCTTATAACAAAAAACAATGGAATGCAACGAAGCACATAATATCTATTATCACCAAGCAGAATGCCAATGTCACACACATAATGCACTTCTCACGATGCATTCATCGCTATCAACAAGACTAAGTTTGATGCATCAAAGACGCCGCATTTTTTTTTTGAAGCACGAATTAAATAAAGCAAAGTCATTCAGAATATTTTAATAACATGTGCATGGATCATTACAAACAGCGGTTCTAAATATTTCCACTACGTAATGACACATGCTACTTTGACAAATATCCTCAGCTGTGGGCCGTTTCAAAAGTGTGTAAAGTCCTAAAACATAAAGAAAACTTATATTATCAAATTATTCAGAAATATAGAACAAAACAGTACAGAAAATACTGTAAATATAACAGACACATTATATGGTGATGATTTGAGATGCCATAAATTGACTTATCTATAGATCAATAAAGATGCATTTACAACATTAAATTCTTTTATACATTTATTGGAAGAGTTAGGGTCTGCAAGATGCATGAAAGCTACTATAAGGCGATGTTAATGTCACCATCATCATCAGTATCAACAAGGACAATGATAACGAACCAATTCAGCACAGATAAGTTTTTATTTGATACGGGATTTAGGCACAGGTCCCGGTATTAACAATCTTCCCGATAGTTATAACTTCTCTTTATAACGTAGCGTGACGTAGGAATATGACATTCTTTTTGTATTGATGATATGTATAAAATTGAATATATATTTACAAGGTATGTATTTAAAATCTGAATATTTTATGATCTCAAAACATCTTCCATAAACTTTTTTCTGAGCTACAATGAATCAGGTTTTCAGTCAGTCTTTTCGACACCAAGCCATTTTATACCAAATCCGCCAACCCCACTATATCATCAAATGCCTGACATAACAATCTCAAAGAATGGTGTCTTAAAACTTCTTAGCAACCTCAAAGCAAAGTAAGCTGGAGACCGCGATCTTATAAAACCTGTGGTGCTGAAAGAGCTGAGAAATGAAATTGTAAATACTGTCATGATTCTTTTCCAAAAGTCTCTTTCATCTGCCTTATTACCTTCTGATTGGATCAAGGCTTTTGTAAGTCCCATTTTATTTTTAAAGAGACACTAGTGATCCGACAAACTATCGTCCTATTTTAATAACCTGCATTCTCTGCAAAACTCTTGAACATACTGTTGCTTCAGCTATCTCCTCTCACTTCCACCATCATGACATCTTGTATGGCCTTCAACATGGCTTCCGGGAGAGATGCTCTTGTGAAACTCAACTCATCCAACTCACAGATTACCTTGTAAATAACATCTCTAAAGGCAAACAAACATATCTTATTCTCCTTGACTTTTCTATTTAGCCTTTGACAAGGTAAACCATCAAACACTTCTGGACACTCTACATGAACATGGTGTCTCTCCACAAATTCTCATTTTGACTCGTTCTTTTCTTATTGGCCGTACCCAAACTGTTGTCCTTGAAGGCGAAAAATCCACAGAAGTACATGTCATCTCAGGATCTGTCCTTGGTCCTCTATATAAATAATCTTCCTTCTACTGTTACTTGTCAAATCAGATTGTTTGCTGATGATACAGCTGTCTGTCTCGCCATTAATTCTCTTTCAGACTCAAACTCCCATCAGAAAGATCTTGCAAGAATGGAAACCTGGGAAAAAGAATGGGACATGGACTTTAATCCATCTAGATGTCAAGTCCACCATATAACAAGAACATCCAATAAAACACCAATATCTCTCACATGGATAAGTTCTAGATTCTGTTCATTCCGCAAAGTATCTTTGCCTTGACCTTTCATATGATCTTTCATATAACAACAATATAACAAGAGTTACAACAAATGCCAATAAGACCCTTGGCTTCATTAAAAGAAACACCATCACTAAAAATGAAAAGATATAAGAATCCTTGGTCCGACCACAGGTTGAATATTCCTCTCCTGTTAGGTGCCCCCACACATCATTAAATATACATAAAGTTGAAATGGTCCATAGTAGGGCAGCTCGGTGGGTCAAGCTGATTCTATTCCCCATGCTAGTGTTTCGAATATGCTGGAAAACCTTGGCTGGCGCTCTCTTGAATATCGTAGACATGGTTCCAGATTAATTATGTTCTACAACATTTACCATAATCTCGTAGCATTCGATTTCCCATCATATATACAAAAACCAACCAGACCTACTAGTATATATGCATCCCCTAAGCTTCAGACAAATTCAAGTAACATCCTATTTCCAGAAATACACTTTCTTCCCTCACACAGTTATATTATGGAATAACCTTCCTAGAAACATTGCCACCCTGCCTAAGCTGGACCAGTTCAAGGCAGGCGTTACTATATGTTACACAGACGTTTAAATCATAACCGTAACCGATCTTAATGTGTTATTGCTAGCTAACATGTTTTCTTTTACCATTATTTTGCATTGGAAACATCCATTTTAAGCGTGAACAAAATATCCGTGACATTACTTAATCAGAGCAGAAACCCATTTTGTATACATGAAGATCTACTCGTGTAAAAAGAAAACAAGGGGGCCAAAATGGCCCTGAATCGCTCACCTGATTATAAATTAGCAACATATGTTGGATTTTTCATATTGACCTACTTTTTGACCCCACATGACCCACTTTTGAACTTGTTCAAGATTTTATGGAAACAAACATTCTGACCAAGTTTCATGAAGGTATGGCCAAAAATGTGGCCTATGAAGTGTAAACAAGGTTTTTCTAAGATTTTTCATATTGACCTACTTTTTGACCCCACATGACCCAAATTCGAACTTGTCTAAGATTTTTAGAGACAAACATTCTGACCAAGTTTCATGAAGATTGGCCTAAAAATATGGCCTCTAGAGTGTTAACAAGCCAAATTGTTGACGACGCACGACGGACGACGGACGCCAGACGAAGGGCCATCACAAAAGCTCACCCTTGAGCACGTTGTGCTCAGGTGAGGTGAAAAAAGTAGCGATTCGCTAAGGTATTCTATTCTATTTCTTAAACTGCATTTGCCTAGAATAGTTTATAGTTGTAACTGATACAAACTTTTGGTAACTGCCTATTTTTCCCAGTTGTTAGATCGCTCGGCAGACGACATGTAAATTTCTCTCAATCAGTGAACATGTCCGCAGTTCCCTAAACACATGTTTATCACACAGTCATGGACGACTGCCGATAAGGATTACCTACACATTAACAGAGGGGGGGGGGGGGGGGGGGGGGCATAAGCCAATAGGAGTCTGGCTGCGGGTGGTTCAGTACGGGGGCCCACGATGGGGATTTCCTCTAGACAACACTACTATGATGTAATCAAGGGATTTTATAGCCTAGAGAAATGTATGACTAGGGCATCTGGGGGGCCAAGGCTCCCGGGCCTGAGTAAAATAATATTAATTAATTGTGGTCTTATAGTCCACCACCTTGGAAAATGGTGCAGAGAGAACATGTTCCGAACGTAGATTGCCGTTTTGTCTGTTCAGTTCACCCCGAATCTGCACCGAGCAGTGAATCAAGCGCGCCCTTTGTAAGACCTCAATCTATAAATAGAGACTATGCCGTCACGAGCTAGCACTATCATTCAGACCGGTGTTGCACATTGTGTAAGACCTCGATAAGCACTATCAACATAACACAAAATAAAAAAAAAATGAATAAGAAATGGGTGAATCTGATTTTTGCAAGTTTGATTTTGAATATGTCTTTTGTTCAGGTATATGGATCGATTAAATGTCCAGGTAAGGTGACAAAGTTTTATTTTCATTTCTAAATACATATATTTCAATTTAACCAGATTCCTTTGCATATTTATATCAGTAAGGTTGGCGGAACGCTTTTGGGGTTAAACTGGTGGTTTGCTTACAATTGTTTTATAATGTTTTTGCAGGTTTATATCGAACTTATTCATATTAAAGTGTGAAACGGGAAAATTATTTAAAACCGTAACAGGATATCATTTATGTTTTTTCGCCACCTGTATAAGTTTGTCGAGGTAACATAAATTATACAGTTAAAAATAAATAAGTAAATACGATATCACTGCTCTCTAATATATAAAAGTCGCACTCTTTAGCGACCAACGCATTCGTGTCTAGACATGACATATTTGCTTTTTAAAAGCACGTTGATTCGCATACAAATTAAATGATTGTAAATACGTTTTTATGTGTAATATTAACTAGATAGAGATATTTATCATATGCCATGTTATAATGTGCAAATTAATATTTGAAAATAAGAAATTCAAGTATTGAAATTAGAATATTGGCGGATATCCACTCCATATAAATAGCCTGCTTAAATTAACCACGTACTCTTCGATAAACACCACTCTACTAAAATTATAGGTCCAGTAAATCATGCTTTATGGTGCTTGCCGTGCAGGCTGTAAAGGTACATGAATAAACAAAGACAGCTCCTTCCATGCCAAACCGTGTCTATATGAGGTAGAGTATGAATTATGTTGCGTGATTTCAAGCTGTTTCGTTCGTTAAATGATGGCCAGTCTTGCAAAAACAGTATCATATTTTTTCAAAGTGGTGCGCAGCACTATCATGTCAACTAAGTATGCTTTCTTTTCCGATGATCGTGTGGTCTTGTCTTTTCAAAGTGTCAGTAACTTGTCCAAAACGAGTTGTTATGTCAAAGTGTCGTAGTAACTTGTCCATAACGAGTTGTTATGTCAAAGTGTCGTAGTAACTTGTCCATAACGAGTTGTTATGTCAAAGTGTCGTAGTAACTTGTCCATAACGAGTTGTTATGTCAAAGTGTCGTAGTATCTTGTCCATAACGAGTTGTTATATCAAAGTGTCGTAGTAACTTGTCCATAACGAGTTGTTATGTCAAAGTGTCGTAGTAACTTGTCCATAACGAGTTGTTATGTCAAAGTGTCGTAGTAACTTGTCCATAACGAGTTGTTATGTCAAAGTGTCGTAGTAACTTGTCCATAACGAGTTGTTATGTCAAAGTGTCGTAGTAACTTGTCCATAACACGTTGTTATGTCAAAGTGTCGTAGTAACTTGTCCATAACGAGTTGTTATGTCAAAGTGTCGTAGTAACTTGTCCAAAACACGTTGTTATGTCAAAGTGTCGTAGTAACTTGTCCAAAACACGTTGTTATGTCAAAGTGTCGTAGTAACTTGTCCATAACGAGTTGTTATGTCAAAGTGTCGTAGTAACTTGTCCATAACGAGTTGTTATGTCAAAGTATTGTGGTAACTTGTCCATATACATATATATGTGTTATAATTTCAAAGTGTTGTGGTAACTTGTCCATATACATATATATGTGTTATAATTTCAAAGTGTTGTGGTAACTTGTCCATATACATATATATGTGTTATAATTTCAAAGTGTTGTGGTAACTTGTCCATATACATGTATATGTGTTATAATTTCAAAGTGTTGTGGTAACTTGTCCATATACATGTATAAGTGTTATAATTTCAAAGTATTGTGGTTACTTGTCCTTATACATACATATGTGTTATAATTTCAAAGTGCTGTGCTAACTTGTCCATATACATATATATGTGTTATAATGTCAAAGTGTTGTGGTTACTTGTCCATATACATATATATGTGTTATAATGTCAAAGTGTTGTGCTAACTTGTCCATATACATATATATGTGTTATAATGTCAAAGTGTTGTGGTTACTTGTCCATATACATATATATGTGTTATAATTTCAAAGTGTTGTGGTAACTTGTCCATATACATATATATGTGTTATAATTTCAAAGTGTTGTGGTAACTTGTCCATATACATATATATGTGTTATAATTTCAAAGTGTTGTGGTAACTTGTCCATATACATATATATGTGTTATAATTTCAAAGTGCTGTGCTAACTTGTCCATATACATATATATGTGTTATAATGTCAAAGTGTTGTGGTTACTTGTCCATATACATATATATGTGTTATAATTTCAAAGTGTTGTGGTAACTTGTCCATATACATATATATGTGTTATAATGTCAAAGTGTTGTGGTAACTTGTCCATATACATATATATGTGTTATAATGTCAAAGTGTTGTGGTAACTTGTCCATATACATATATATGTGTTATAATGTCAAAGTGTTGTGGTAACTTGTCCATATACATATATATGTGTTATAATGTCAAAGTGTTGTGGTAACTTGTCCATATACATATATATGTGTTATAATGTCAAAGTGTTGTGGTAACTTGTCCATATACATATATATGTGTTATAATGTCAAAGTGTTGTGGTAACTTGTCCATATACATATATATGTGTTATAATTTCAAAGTGTTGTGGTAACTTGTCCATATACATGTATAAGTGTTATAATTTCAAAGTATTGTGGTAACTTGTCCATATACATGTATAAGTGTTATAATTTCAAAGTATTGTGGTTACTTGTCCTTATACATACATATGTGTTATAATTTCAAAGTGTTGTGGTAACTTGTCCATATACATATATATGTGTTATAATGTCAAAGTGTTGTTGTTACTTGTCCATATACATATATACGTGTTATGTCACAGTGTTGTGGTAACTTGTCAACATATAAGTGTTATTATGTCAAAGTTTTGTGGTAACTTGTCCATATACATATATAAGTGTTTTAATTTCAAAAGTGTTGTGGTTACTTGTCCATATACATATATTAGTGTTATTATGTCAAATTGTTGTGGTATACATGTCCATTTACACATATAAGTGTTATTATGTCAAAGTGTTGTGGTAACTTGTCCATATATAAGTGTTATTATGTCAAAGTGTTGTGGTAACTTGTCCATATATAAGTGTTATTATGTCAAAGTGTTGTGGTAACTTGTCCATATATAAGTGTTATTATGTCAAAGTGTTGTGGTAACTTGTCCATATATAAGTGTTATTATGTCAAAGTGTTGTAGAATTACCGACCTACCGCAAGCCAGCTGGAAGGCTTCCTCACATGAAAATCCGAATGACCTTGCCGGGACTTGGTGTTCTCGGCGATCCCGTACGTTGTACTATGTAATAATATAAATGCACACCAAAAGCGTTTTGGTTCAACTCACCTGCAAAGAACATCATTTCATGTCTGTCAAATACGTGGATTTAGATCAAGTGTTACCAAAAGGGGATACATTTATCTGTCTCTTTAGAAGCCATTTAGATTTTCCTGAAAGTGAAGGTATAGGAAGCAGAGAAGACGCATTAACACAATTATTAACAAATTATTATTTTATTTTTGTATGGAGATAATTTAATATTCTACATATACTGCTGCTTCATAATGCAATATCATAGGTCTAATTAATCAAAGTGCTGATAGCGCGAGATAATAGGGTTTTTAATAATGTTTATTAAAGTAAGTTTTTTCAAGCGATGCCAATAAATCCAATGTTATTAACCTGTTTTAACCTTGCGTGAACACGATCGTTAAAAGAAAAGATAAAAACATCATTTGTCTCAATGGATTGCTAACAATAAACATATCGCAATTCATACTCTCCCAATTTCTCTATCCTACAGTGTATAAGATTATATGAATATGTAATCTAAAACACCAAACTTTCTTCAGAGATTTGAATTACATGTAACTTAGTGTTTTATATATATCTACACATGTAATGATTTTCATTATGACTAAAATATGTAAGTCTTATTTTGCAAAAAGAATTAAAAAAAAAAAGTTTTAAAAAGTTACTCCGCTAGGATTGAACCACAGGAGTTTGAAGTTCTGTCAATAAATAAATAATCTATAGTAAAAAATAAGCCCCGTATGTAAGAAAACACACACACACACACACACACACACGGAATGAAACGCCTTTTCGGCACCCAACACGCTTTTGGCTGAATTATACCAACGGAATGATGAAGTATAGCAATCTAGCGAGCCTACTCGATAGAGAATACTTAAATGCACCCAAAAACAACCGATGATATTTTGGGTGCATTTTAGTATACTCTTTCAAGTAGGATCACTAGAATGCTACTATTTATTATTCCGATCGTATAATTCACCCAAACGTGGAGTGGGTGTCGAAAATTCGTTGCATTCCTTTTGTTTTTATTATGTACGGGGCTTATCGTTTACTATATATTACTTACTTCAAACTTCTGTGATTGAACCTACAAACTTTGCCATGCCATTCAGACGCTCTACCACTGAACTATTTCGCTATTGTGACGTCAACGTGTTATTTTTATGTATATATTGTTGGCTATCGCTGAAAATTCCAGCCAGTCATGGTTCGAAATATCTCCGCATGGGGTGCAAATTTGTCTCCTGCGTATTATTTTTTTTCGTTGCAGTTTATTAAACAAGGTATCTCCAGTATCGATTTTCAACACATTTTTTCTCAATTTCGACTTCCATAACGCAATCGTACTGAAATAAACATGAAAATTGTCACCATTTAGTGTTAAGAGAGAAAACAAATTTTGGACTTTTTTCTGTATGTAGTAAAAAAGAGGGAAATCTATAAATACAAAATATCTAAATATTGCCCCGAATTATTGTATTTAACAGCCCTGTTAAAATTGACTGCCTATTTTTCGTTTGCGCATGTGCGATACGCTTGTTGCCTGATATACATTGGCATGACAAAAATCTCAATCGTCTCAAGTATAACATCAACTCAGACAGTGTTTTTGTAAATTTAGTGTGTGACCTGTGGGTCGTGGGCTTGTGTCATACCAATATCGTTAAAAATGGCACAAGTGTATCTCTTTTGTGTTTTGCGTTTATCGCCATAACTGGTTGGCACAGTGCCAGGATAGTGTTATTGAATGTGGTATCATGTCACTTGTCCACAGCGTAAAACCGCAGCGAGGCAGCACTTTATCTTGTTTCATGTAAATAAAACTCTTCAAATAACAGAGATACTGTCGCTGAGACGTGAAACAAACCCGTTGCGAAAATTGGTCAATATCCTTTGAATACCTTAAAATTCTGATTCAAAACGAATTTTTGTAAAACTCGTTCTTATTTTTCCATTTCGAACTACAATAATTATTCAGATCAAAATGTTGAATTGTACTTGAAGAGAAATGCTCTTGATTTGAATCCTCATATGCATCTTTAGGAATCATCGATGTGATTTTGTACGTACGAAGGGTCGTATTATGGTACTGCGCACGATTTCCGCCTGTCCGTTCGTCTGTTAGCGCTTGCTTGTGAGGATACAATGTAGTTCCATGGAATACTTGCCCATTCATACTTGTACTGGGAATCGATATTAATGTGTAAGGGTGAGATGACGTGGATGGCACTTGTTCTTGACTTATTGTCCTTTGTGTGTTTACCCTTGTGCATAACTGTAGTTTCCCCAGCTTGACCTCAAGGGGTCTTTTATGAATGACTTGAACTTGGGCCTACAATGCTCCGACTTGCGATGCTCTTGTTACATTTTAAGACATTAAATGTAGCCAAGCCTTTTGGTGAAATGCTAACAGAAAGGGATATTCTCTTCAGCAACGATACAATAATCATGTATTGTTTTTAAAAAGGGGTAAACATAAAAAAATCAAAGTGTTCAAGGCATCGAAAGACTGTCGACGGGGTTATTATGAAATAGCGATATACGAACCTGACAGCCGTCCAGTATTCATTGCATAAATTTGTAGGGATGGCCTTGATACATTTACAGGTATGGTAGCACAAAGCAGCTTGATTCACTGAACCCCAGCATTTTAAGCAGTCAAGCTGTAGCTTTTCTTTTCACAAAACAGAAGGCGCCTCTGTGAGAAATGGGTTTAATAGCGTAATTTCCTGGCGTAGAGTATCCGGAATCGGTCGAGAAGGAGGGAGAAAAAAACGTATCTATCAGTTTTCACGTTAAAGAAATTAGTTTATTTCATTTATCTCCCAGAATGGACTTTATCGTAAAAGTGACATGCATCACATATTGTGTTTCGCTTTTTATGCAAATAAAAATGATCTAGTTCCGTTACAAAGTAAATGTCATTGAATTAAAATTGTTCAACGGAACAAAAAAAAAAAAAAAAAAAAAAAAAAAAAAAAAAAAAAAAAACGAAACAAACGAATACCCTAATATAATCCAGATCGAATCACTACTTATTCTTTTTCATTGAAGGCAACGGAGAAAGATGGTATCAGGATTACAAAAACGGTGATAGATGCATATTACGTTGTGGATCGGGATACTACCCTTCAGGATGCCATGTGCTTAGAGTGAAAGAAAATGGAGAGTGGAACCATGCTATTCCTTATTGTGTGAAAGGTTCAAAACTATTGATTGCTTACTATGGGGTTCTCTCAGTGTAGATCTTTAAAACTTTAAAACTATTAATCTAATTTTGAAATTCCGAAAATTATTTATAAAACGTCAGTTGCACACTAAATCTTGTCGAAAAATTGTTTTTCTTTCATCCTACGCCGAATATCTTTTTTTTTTTTTTTTTTTTTTTTTTTTTTTTTTTTTTTTTTTTTTTTGAGTTTAACATTTATTGTCCCCGTAACATAGATAGCAGTGGGTCGGGGATCCATCCCACTGACCACCTTACAATATTTTATATGCATTTACAATAATAAAAATGTCAACTCCAGCATTATAGAAAATGGACATATGAATAAAATATTGAATAAAGAAGAAGAAAAAAAGAGAAGTAGATTTACATGTTTCCCTTCATATTTATATATATGTAAACATAAATCTAGTGTGACATACAAGCAATAAAGATTGCTATCTGTGTTATATAAAATCACTTATATCAATTAAACATGATTACATAAAACTGAGCTTACAATTGTCCATCCTAGACTTGCATCTTCGGTGTACTTAGAACTTTTAAAAATCTCTATTTCTAATTTTAAGACTTGTTTAAAGCTATAAATGGTTGGTATCACATTTTTCATCTTACTTAAGTAAATAAATTTTTTCATGAGTAAAAACACTAAATCATATTTGTTGTCTGTTTCTCCAGATCCTAATATCACAAAAGAACTGTCAATGTTTATTGATGGTTCAAATTCTTTTATTTTATCAATCAAATATTCTATTATTGGTTTTATTTTTTCACATTCCCAAAAAAGATGGATAATTGTCTCTTCCTCACTTTTACAAAAAGTACATACATTATCTCTTTTTATTTTCATTTTATAAAGAAGGGAATTAGTACCTAGTATTCTATGAATTATTCTTGTTTGCAACCACTGTAAGTAAGTATCTTTGGTACATTTAAAGGTGTAAGTGTAAATAGCTTCCCAGTTTATATCTAATTTATGTAACTTTTCAATCCATTTAATTTTACTGGTAGGAATTTCTGTATTTTTTGACAATTCATTGTAAACATACTTGTTCATATCAGTACAAGTAATAATAGGATTTATGTACACATTGTTTTGGGGATTCTGAAACAGAATAACAGGAAAATTATTAAGTTGTATTTTCTTTTTCTTGGCATAGTTGAATATAGCAGATTTTAAACTATAAAAGTTCATGTAATTTATTTTTGTTTCTGTAATATTATTTAAGTATTCAATATCAACAAAGTTTCCATTTATATCAATTAAATCTTTAACGAATCTGAATCCTCGATTATAGAGTTTGGGTAAAAAGACATGATTCTTAATATTAAATAAACAATCATTATAGAATAATGGCATATGTAAAAATTTGTATATATCATCAATACACACTTTGTCCATATAGTACATATATGATGTGACAACATCAATCTTTAAAATTCCCCAAGTTAAACAGTTTAAAAAATTTAATTTTCAATTTTTTTAGATATTCATAACTGTAAATATCAATCATGTTTAAACCACCATTTTCATACTTTTTTGTAAGAATCAGTTTTTTTATTCTACTTTTTCCATCCCATATGAAATCATATAATATATTATTTAATGTCTTAAAGAAGTCTGTGCTTGGTGTAGGTAAACTAATAAACAGATGTGTCAACAGTGGAAGCAAAAGAGCCTTGATAACAGTAATTTTTCCTATTGGGGTCAACTTTCTTTTTTTCCAATTACTAATGTATGTTTTAATTCTCAACAATTTAGAATTAAAGTTTAAAGTTTCCATCTTAGACAAATCAACATCAAATAGCAATCCTAATAATTTGAATTGTGTATCTCCCCAATTTAATTTCCATCTTGTTTTTATTGAATGTGCACTATATTTTAATGAACCAATCCAAACTACTTTTGTTTTATCGTAATTTGCTCGTAATCCAGACAACAGAAAAAATTCATTAAGTAAGTCTAAAGCTGAATTTAAAGTATTTTCTGTACCATCTAATAACAAATATGTGTCGTCTGCAAATTGTGAAAGTTTATATTCATTTCCATCAATCTTTATTCCTTTAATATTTTTACTATTTCTTATCTTAATGGCTAAAATTTCAGCACAAAGAATAAAGATATATGATGAGATAGGATCTCCTTGCCTGCATCCTCTATTTACTTTAAAGAATTCAGACAAAAAACCATTTATTTGAACACTTGTTTCAGTATTATATAAAAACATCCTAATCCATTTCCGAAAAGAATCGCCAAAATTAAAGAATGTTAGGGTTTGTTCAATGAATTTAAAAGAAACTGAATCAAAGGCTTTTTCAAAATCAATCAACATTACTAATCCTGGTATATTATTATCTTCAGTATATTTCATTACATCATACAGCAGTCGTGTGTTGTCACCTATGAATCGACCTTTAATAAAGCCCGTTTGATCTGTAGATATAAGTGAACTTAATACTTTTTTAAACCTATTAGCGATTGTGCCCGATGCAATTTTATATAATACATTCAAAAGAGTTATTGGCCTTAAGTTTTTTAAAAAATGCTTTGGTTTGTTATCCTTAGGTATGCATGTAATGATACCCATCTTAATATTTCTCGAGAAAGAGTTTGATTTAAAAGCATCATTTAAAGCTCTAACTACAAAATATCCAAGTTTCTTCCAGAAAACCTTAAAAAAATTTGAACTGAAACCATCAGGTCCAGGACTTTTGTCATTTTTCATACTTTTTAGTGTATCAGATACCTCTTTATATGTTAAAAAACCCTCTAGCATCTCAGCCTCATCACTATCTAGTTTCCTAGCATCTAATCCTTCCATTTCTTTTTGTATATTAGAGTCTTTTGTGTTTGACTGACTATATAAATGTTCATAAAAGAATTGAGCTTCTTGCAGAATGTTTTTACTATCAGATATAATTGTACCATCCTCTTTTTCAATAAATGTTAATGTTCTATTTTCATTATATATTTTTTCAAGATTACAGAAATAACTAGTGACTTTCTTTAACCCCTTTTTTTTATATTTCTTAATTTAAAGCTCATTTTGTAAAAAAAATTTTTTTTTTTCAGCTGTTAAATTTGCTTCTAATTTCAATATTTTTTCAATTAATTCTTTTTCTTTATTGTTTCGTTCTTTTGCTTTATAGCTTGAATAAGATATTGTTTTTCCACGGATTTCCATTAATAATGTTTCTAAAAATAGTTGATCATTTATCACAAATTCTATGTGCTCTTTATCAATTTGTTCAATATTATCAAAATTATAAACAGGTACACAATATTGCTGTATAATTTCATTAATTTTCTTGTTAATGCACTTTATATAGTTGATATCATGTAGTAAGGCATTATTGAATTTCCACAAGCCTTTTCCATGACTGACTGAAGAAAAGCACATTTCCATGTATATAATTGAATGGTCTGATTTATAACTTATATCAATATCACAGTTCCTTAAATAGGTCATCATATTATTGGTTATATGATAACAATTTATTTCTTGCTTTAATATTATGATTTACAGATTTATAATTTCTATAGTCTATTTCTGGGTTTAAAACAAGGTTAAAATCTCCAACAAGAATATATGAATCTTTTGTATCAAAACTATCAAGCATTTTGAACAAATTTTCGAAAAACATTGGACTATCTTTATTTGGAGCATATATATTTACCAGTACAAAATTAACATCATTAAATAATAATTCTAAGATGATTAAGTTACCATTGCTATCTTTTTTCTCATTTATGACCTTAATACCTAAGTTTCTCTTGAATAGAATAGATACTCCTCTTGCATTTGATTTTCCATGACTATGATAGCAATAACCATTCCACTCTGCATAAATCATTTTTTCCATATCTTGTGTAAAATGTGTTTCTTGCAGACAGAGTATGTCTACCTTTTTTTCTTTGAATAATTTAAATATATCAATTCTTTTTCGGCTATTGTTCAAACCACGACAATTGTAAGAGAAAATATTAAGACTAGTCATTTGTTTTTTTAGTAAGAAGAGAATAATCTATGAAGCAAATCATTATTGTACAGTAATCATATTCAATTGCAGTGAATATGAACCATTTGTATATATTTTTCATTTCTAATGGTATATTACACTGTAATTGTAAAATAAAGGGAAAAAAAACATGTAAGAAATTAGAAAAATGCTATTCAAAGGTTGTAAATGCCAATGAATAGAACAAATAAACAATCTCTGAGTCTTCACCTATTTGCATATTAATATAAATTTTTAGTATATCTTATGTGCATCTGCTGAAACAAATCAAGAGAGTTCTTATGTTCAAGAAAAATATGACATATACAAATCAAGAAAGTTTTTATGTTCAAGAAACAATATGACATATACATATACATGTATAACATCAAATAATATGTATATATATCCATATACTATTTGATGTAAAAAGGCAGTAACATTGCTTTTATAAAAGTTGAGACAATTCATGCATGATTTATTGGACTTATTAATATAACAGTACTCTGCTTGTATGATACTCATATCATGTATATATATGTACGAACACATACATACACATACACACATACATCTATATGCACATACACACATATATACACATAAAAGCATATACACATATACCAATATAATTCATATCAGTTTATTTGTACATTGTTATACTGCTTATTTACTACTCTCTCTTTCTCTCTCTCTCATTCTCTCTCTCTCTCTTTCCCACCCACATGTGCGCATATTTTATGAACTAAATTTAGTAATTCAATATTTTTTACATTATAAAACAATCAGGAGCACCAGTTGTTGGAAAAATACTTGACATATTATCAATAGATGTTTATATTTTGGAAGGAAAAATATTCCTCTGTCTCCCTTTCTCCCACTTCTCCCTCCCTCTCTACTGCTATTCTCTCCTCTCTATCTATTCCTTTTTCACATATAAATATGAAATTTCCATTGTATTACATGTCATTTT
>CM037777.1:68074139-68106715 GCA_021229015.1 Solen grandis
ACCGAAAGCATAATGGGTGTCATTTCGTCAAAACATTATCAAAGGCTTTTTTAATCAAAATCAGCAAAAATAATAATCCAAGTTTGTTTTCCATGTTTAAACAGTCAATTTCTCCAAAAACAAACGCACGTCTTTTGAAGTACTTATATAACGATTTTTATAAACTCTTTATGAGAATTTGAAGAAATATTATTTAATTGTTTTTCATTTATTTGATTTAGTTGCAATTTTGTAATGAATGTTTAGTAAACTAAGCGGAAGAGTATTTATACTTACATGTTGACATGATTTAGCGGTATACTTGTTTCTTGACTCTAGCCATGCATTATTTTAAGCGGAAGGCCATTTAGTGCAAAATTGTGTCGGATTGCGGCATGTAGAAAGACTTACCAGGCATTTTTTTTTTCTTTTTCATAATTTGTGTTGAATAATTATCATAATTTTTTTATTCATTAAAACACTTTTTTTTCGTCTTTACGTATATTATTATTGCTTTATCAAATTGTTTACCAAATCGATGATATGTTGAGTATATATGTTTTCATGTTGACACGAACGAAAAATTTATAGGAAAAAAAATGGACATTTTCAAAACGAGTTAACAATGACATTCAAATGTCTTCAAGGTACATATAAACGTGAGAGAGTAATACTTGTATGTGCTTTTTTTTTTAGTTGTTGTTTTCATTCTACATAATGTCTAGAATTAAAGTTCACTTTGGGCTTATGTTTATTTGCCAACCAGTGGATCGACAAATTCACATCTTTAAAAAAGTAAGATATTAATTTGAAATTGGGCAATATGGCACACAGTGCTTTAAATCTCAATCACATTGTGACAGTACTGTCAGCTGGTGCCAGTAAGCGTACTCCGTCCTAACCTTGTATGAACTTCTTACTTAGAAAAGAGGGACAATTCTTTGAATTATTCAGCATTACTTATTTTGTGTGTGTGTGTATGATCTATCTATCTATCTATCTATCTATCTATCTATCTATCTATCTATCTATCTATCTATCTATCTATCTATCTATCTATCTATCTATCTATCCGTCCGTCCGTCCGTCCGTCCGTCCGTCCTGCCTCCCTCCCTCCCTCCATCCATCCATCTATCTATGTTGGTGAGTGGAGGGAAGGAGAGCGGGAGAGACAGTGAGCGGTAGAAAATACACATTGAAACTTAATTTGCAACTTGATTAGCCATTATTTGAATTACTGTAAGCTAACATTGAACAGAATATATTTGTGTTTTAAAACATTGTTTTATACTTACGCTTTATAAAAACCGAAAGTGAAAAGCCTTATCTAATTCTTATTTTTATATACGTTTATGGAAAAGGACACATGCATATTATTATGTCGTGCAAAACTAAAAATTTATAAATTCAAGCTTCAAGATCAAAATATCATAAAAGGGATTTTATCTTAATTAATACAAACTTGTATCATATTAAAAAGTGTGTAACATCTAAAATACGGTTGCTGAATGTTTCACATGTTTTGTACTTGTCCACAAGCGGAGTACCCAACATTGGGCCATAAGCTTTAAAATTAGTGAAAGATAGATGTTGGTTTCTTCTGTTTGTAAAATTGGGAGAGAAATACCATATATGTTATTTATTTGTTTTCTGTTTACAAGTAAATATCTTTTCACAACATTTGCCGTGGACATGGAACATCTGCATCTTTTGCGTGCTTTTCGCAGTACTTGAAATAATCTTAATCAAGAAATTATATGATATAAATTTAATCAAATATATCGTTGAATGTTGTGCAAAATTGAGGTGGAGATTTACGAATAAAACCTTGTGCGACACAATAACACTAGTAAATCATAAGAATTTGCAGTCATTAAACGAAACAAAAAAGAGCATGGATTGCAAAATCTAGCATAATATACGTGTACCTTGCGACAATGTCAGCATGAAAAATTCCAAAAACAAGACTTTGCAACTGCGTCTAGAACGTTAAGTTCAACAATAACGGACCGGAATACAATCATATCCTACACCGAGCTATATCGCGGCCATGTTTATTTGCAGACGATGAATATGTCGGAATTGATAATTAATATAACTAGAATGTAAGCTAATAAAAGACATACACGGCTGATGTGCTTGCCTCTGTTGATACAATACGTACGTATAGTAGGAAGAAAACGACGAAGACTTGAACATTATTCAAATTGCTCAGATTGTATATTATCACTGATAAAATGTGTTAAAATAAGTCATTCTGAGTTCAATAATACATACAAAAATGTGAAACGCAACAATGTTAGAAAAAAATGTAAAAAAGCTAATGTTTTCTTATTATTCATTACTGTAAAATATGTTCATTCTGTTATGTCTATTTTGATTATACAGTTAAGCTCACATATAACTAACTAAGATAAGACAAAAAAACTGATTAATACAAAATAAAAATCATTTCTCAACCACGTCCTTCATTATTTCAATGGACTCCCAACCGCTTAAGATAAAATCGGATATAGTGAAATTTGGCTAAGAAAAAAGAATTTTCAAGGTCCCTTTTATAGCGTTTACCTGTAAAATTGTTTAATTAATACATAATTGTCTGTCATTATCACAGTTTGACAAGTGATCCGAAACACAATGCTTTTTGTTGCTTAAATGACTATAACTTCGGACGGTAAAAACATCATCATTAAGGCATTTACAACACTCATGTCCTTGGTATGGCTCAAGCTTTATCAAAATGGATAGTCTATCAATAAGGGAAAGAGAAAGACCATGTCATTTTTAAAAAAAGAAACGGATTGAATTAAAAAAAGGAATGAAAGTAAAAATCGCCAGTAGTTACACTATTTCACTAAGTACTTTTTTTAAGGATTTTAAAGAAAGAGAGTGAAATATGTGACTCCTACCAGTGCTCAACTATCTCACCAAACCGTAAAAGCCACTGTTCTTCAACTTATATAATCGTTGAGAAGACTTTGTTTGAGTGGTTTAAATCTGTTCTAGTCAAAAACCTCCATGTAAACAGACAATAACTGTTGAAATGTTTATATGTACTGAAAATTGATATTGTTTTTCCATTAATATCAAGCAGGGAAATACACATTTTGTAAAACAAGGTTATTGCTTTACTTATTTCTCAGTTTAACCTATTTTATCACCATTTATTTATACTTGGCGAAATTTAAAAGAATATCATAGGTTTACTCTCTCTCTCTCTCTCTCTCTCTCTCTCTCTCTGTGTGTGCGTGCGTGTGTGTGTGTGTGTTTTAACATTACTTCCTAATCATTTTTTGTTTGTTTTTGTAGCAAGCATGGGGAGTGAAACGAAATTTCACTATATGCAAACATTTATAACGAAATTTTCGTTATACGAACAAGACGAAATTCGGATAAGACACAATAATTTGCAAGGTCCCCATGATTTCGATATAAGTGAGCTTAACTGTATCTATAAATTAGAGAAAATATCGTTTTACATTTGTTTAACTCGATAAATAAGCTAATACAATACCTATATTTAATACTTATATTTAGGACATAATGTTTATTGTTTTCATAATATATGTGTTTGCAGATAGTGTCTTTGTGTTCGTTTGTTACATTTTTATTGTGTTTATTCAAGTTTGAGTGAAACAATATTTTAAATGTCTGTATGGATCTTGGGGTTGTGGAACAATTCAAATGTATTTAAGTTTTGTAAAACGGATGATTCTAAACGAAAATATCCCAAATTTGTGCATTCCATTCTCAAATCGACTTGTGTTGTAACTTACCTTACTTTAATACATTAATGTTCGCAAAAAAGACAGCTTTGATTTAATTTCTGCCTTAATATTAATCTGCCGTACTGCAAGAACATGTTTTGTTCCAAAGTATTAAAAGTTATTTTTTTTTTGATAATTATGAATGTTTGTCTTTGAAATAACCCGGGTTATATTAATATCCTTAGTATTGTTCATGTTATATGCGAATCATGCGTATATTGTCCATGTAAGTTTGTGTTGCAGTGCAGCTTATAGTCAGACAGTATGCACTGGTGGATTTTCCTTGGAAATTCGTAAACATACCTTAAATGTGTATTATAATTATCATTATTATCATATTATAGTATGTAACTCTGTGCAGTTATAAAGCATCACTTACATAACAATAACACATCTACAGAATTGAGCATAATTAAACGTTAGACCGTCGCTCGAAAGACGCGGCTATGTAAAGAGCGCAAGTATTGATTGTTGCCCCTCTTAGACCAAATAGGGGCACTGACTAATTATTTAATTAATTTTCGGATAACGTTATCGCGTGCAAAATAGAATTTCGGTTTCTACTTTGATTTACAAAATCCAACCGAACAATTTACGATTTATTAGCTCTATGTTGTATTTTACATTGCATTATTTGTGTTTGTTCTTGTGTGTTGCTTTGATAAAATCATTAAATCATTGTAAGTACATGTATGTATATATTACTCGTTTTGTATATAGTGTGCCTTCTTCTTTTTTTTAAACGAGGTACAGGCAGCATAGTCTATTGTTTGGCAAATGTCTGTCGGTCTGTCTGTCTAACTATTTGTTCCTCAATCGGTCGAACCGTCCGCCACAAGTTTCCCATTAATAAATTATGAACCAGCATTCCTTAAACTTAATGGGGTATTTCAGCAAACCTAGTAGATGACCCGCATTTTCTTCGATCACTAAGTCAAGTTTTAAAGTCGTAGCGAACAATTTATAGCCAAGGGCGTACCTTGACTACCTGAACCAATTTTGGGTATTAGCCCCTGGAACGCCGTAGGAGTATTTTTGGAAGGTATTGAACGCACACACAAAAATCTGTAAATGTTTTACCTTTACGATTCCCTTTTTTGGATACATCACTGACATAGTTAAGTTTCTGTAGGTTTTGTATCAAGAAGCCCTAATAAAAGTAAGCAAAACTCTACAAACAGTTGAATTTACTTGTTACTACAACCGTATTGTATTCATTACTGTCACTACAATTACTGTTATATATCTTTGCAACATTACAGTCGTCACGTATCATGTCAACGTAAAAGACTTAGTTGCTTGTATCTAACCTTTTGATATTATCAACCACACTTGTTAAGACGAATATGAATTATATTCTTAAAATGAAAACAAACTGGTTTCTTCCTGATATAAGTGTACAATATATTTTGCATAATTAATAGCTAAGTGAAAAATAGAAAGTTAGAAAAATGACCCTACTGGGATTTGAGCCCACAACTCTCAGTTTCAAGGCAGTTGCCAGTAATTCTAATTAATAGATGTTTTTCAGTTGGAGGAAATGAAATTGCGCATTCGAAAACAGTAACACATGTGACTGATTGTTTTAAGCTTTTATCTTATAGATAAATACTTGAAAAGTATGCGTTGAAGAAATGAGAAAAAAACTGAATGTTTAAATAATATAAAAAAAATGTTTAAAACAAATACTGTTTGTTTGAACTTTTGTCTTCAAAAGAACTTTTGTCTTCAAAATAAATGTAAATTTTAGCCAAATGTAAGTGTATTAAACATAGATGAATAAATAGTAAACCACAAATTCATTTTGTGTCATTACATTTGATGTTGTGCCAATATAAGTACATTACATTTACTAAATTAACAAATGTAATTAATATTATTTGTTTTGTTGATATTCTGTAAGGTAAAATATAATAATAAAATATTATTATAACATATTTCAGTGAAAAAATAAATGATTCTCTCACGTTCGTCGAGTGCAAATTTAACCGGCCTTTACCGCTGCATGGTTTAGGTCTCAATGAAAGCATGATCCTGGTCGTAGGCTCTCATGCACAGGGTTCACATTTCTTAACCCATCTTAAATTTCCTTGTTAATTTCCACCTTTTCTTCTTTCCCATTCCCCGCAACGTCTCTTCCTTTAAGTAAAAGCCAGTCACTGTATCCATCTTGTACACACACCCTTCTGTTCTAAAGTTCATTCTACTATATAGCTCTTGCTTTTCTCTTTCAGTATGATTTATTTCTTCTTCCAGTATATTTACTGCTCCTCCCCAGTTTCGTCATCTCCTATAAATTTGGCTTCAATTTCGTAATATTGTAGATAGGATAGACCTTATGGGTAGTCCATCAAATATGTATAAGTATTTATCTCTTTGAAATTGCTTTTTTGTATGTAATTGGAAATCATAAATTATTATTTGGTGATTATTAATTGTACATCTTCTTAATTGGCATATCTGTTAAAAAATGTTATCTATCTAAATGTTGATTTCCAAATATAGTCTGCATTCTAGCACACATGTGTATATAAAACCAAATGCATAATAAAAGAAAAGAAAGTCTCTCAAATGATGAAATCTGTATTAAGGAAAAACATTATTAGCACGTATTAAGTTTTTCTCAGTATTTCAATCTATTAATTATGAATAGAAATGGTTTAATAGTATTAATGATAGTAGAAGTAGTAGTAGTATCTTTATTTACATCTCATCATTGCACAAACATAAAATTATTACAAAATCAAAACACGCGTTTAAAATAGTACAATGCCATTCCATATGGAGTTATAAGAGATGAATATTTACATACGAGTATTAATATGGAACGTTATAATATCTGAACACAACGCTCTGATAGCATAAATATTACAAACTTACCGGTAACTAACTATACACGTACAATGATATAAAAGCGATAAAGAATGCTGTTTAAAACATGACAAACAACAGCATCACAGACACTTTTATAACGTGCAGAAATACATGTAGTAAGATGGAAAATACATTTTTTTTAAAGTTAAAAACGTCTTGAATATTCTTGCAGCTTTTGGCACATAATCTTAAAATCGTTGGAAAACAGAAATACATATTTTTCAAAATTGTGCATTTCCGCAAACAGGTTATTATATGAGGTTGCCTGAGAGTATAATTCCTCTCCTAAATCATCATAAACATGACAACGAAATAAAACATGCAGTTTACTTTCAACTGAGGTATCATTACAAAATGGACAAAATGTAGCTTCTTCACTCAAGCCCTCATAACGACTAGTCTCAATACGAATTGGGGCCACCCCTAATCTAAATTTACTGAAAGCTGGTCGATGAGCAGGTGGTAAAATCATATTACAATATTGTTCAGTTTTAAAACAAGATTCCACAAGCCTATACAGCCTTAGTTTATTACGACCTTGCTCAGATGGCCCAATAATAACATTTAAACAAGTTTGCCATTTACTAACGAAGTTATTCATAGCAGCAGTCTCAACAACGTGCACAAATTTACCAGCCATGCGATTTTTGAACGTAAGTATCTGTTCAAATCATTCATAATAAAAAAGACTTTACATAATATTACCAGTTTTTACATTACCGATTTGCCTTACTATATGACCAGAGTGCGATACGTTTGTTTAGCCTAGATTCCTCCATGTTTGATAATTTTAACCAGGATAAAGCAATAAACTTCCATTGACGGACAATCGGGTGTTCCAGCCCATTTCACCTGCAAGCCCAACATTTGTTTTGTATGGACGGTTATGAACGGCCTTAATACAATAATATGAACGAAATACCCAAAGAAGAGAACTGTAACTACATCATATAACTTTGTAAATACATTATAGGGGAGACAACCAATACTTTTATATGTTTGTGATGAGAAAACCTAATGCGCTACTAGCACTGTGGGCCACAGCCTTAACAGTAACATTTAGATCTAGATGCTTATGAAAAACTACTCCAAGGTAAGTATAACTATCAACAAATGTTAACTGGCTGGATCCACACGTAAACTGATAATTTGTACGAGCCACCGAATTATGTCTAAAATGGACTATATTACTTTTGGTGGAATTAACATGCATATCGTTTACATTAAAAAAAACTACTTAAGGCGTTTAATAAAGAATGAAGTTCATCTTTGGATTCAGCCAATAAAACGATGTCATCAGCATACAATATTATACAAACTTTTTTATCACCAACAAGCACTCCTATTTTAAATGCATTGAGGTAAACTGATAAATAATATGTATGTTTATCTACATATTAGTTTTGCTTTTGCAGAAAGTGTACTTATTTTGAGGAGTATGTGGACTCTTAATTTAATAGATAAAAAACTGGGTTTTGCTGCTCAAACGTTAGAGAAAGGGATATCGCATATCCACCACTAGTGACAATGTCAATTTTAATTTAGATCACTAAAGAAACAACAAAGTTTAATCTATCAAAATAAACCCATTTGTTCAGTGATTAATGACGTTGAAGCATAAAAAATCATAGATAATGTGGTACCGTGCCAGTCTTGCCGAGTGGTTTGAGCGTTCAATCGAGTAGCGGTTGCGTCGTGCGTTCGATCCCTGACCACAATTTACAAAAGTAATTAGAAATATACTGGTAGCTCCCCTCTTGATGCTCATTATATAAAGGCTAGTTTTCGATCTGGCAAGGTTTCAAGGTGTGACCGATCATGTCACATATTAACATCGTGATGCTACAGTGTAATGCCCAGGGTATGTTTTCTTTAATTTTCAGAATATGATTATATCATATAGTCTATAAATTGCTTACACATTATGTATAACATTCTATAAAAATGTTCCTTTAGCTTGGAAAAGCGAATCTAATAGATAATTTAAAGAACATTTCTACGCGACGATTCTTAATTTTGCATATAGTAAGAAGAGAACCATTTTGTTGATGTGATATCCACATTTGTCACTATAAAGCTTTAGAATTGAATGTTTATCATGTTGCCTTTTTAACTACGCTCTCACGGCCCTACTAGTTATGATCAAGACTAGTTCTAAACGATCCATAATATTTACTTATAAGATAATTACTACCGATTAATTTAGTTTATTTGATAATGAATAGTGAAAGTACTTTCTGCTGATCTATCTACAATCTTGTAACATAAATAAGTTCCCATTATGACTGACGTGAAATCTCTCTTATTTATCAAATAAAATGCAGGGGACGGAATATGTGTTGTGTATACAATCGATCACAAATGTAATAGCCGCTGTTCCCTTTCGTCCTTGCTGTCTGCTGTAGGAAGATGTGGCGCTACATGGTAAACGATTGACACCATATGTCACTATCACAGCTGGGTTGCGGTAGGTTGGTGGTTCTACCCGGATGTGTCTGTGCATTCGGGGTCTTACTCCACCTGTAATAAATTGGACGTCGCTATGTGACTGAAATACTGTCGGGGCTACGGTAAAACTCAAATAGTCAATTCAATTCCCTATCACAGAGAGTGTTTTCTAGCAAAAATCTAGAAAATAACGGGTAAATTTCATCTTGGATATTTGGAAACGTATGACTTACCATGGTTATTTCGAAAATGTTCCTCTAAGTGGACGAAGGCCTTAGACAATTACGCGATAGTATGCTTTTTCGGGTGTTAAACAAACTCGACGTCATACATTGTATATCGTGCGAATTAACGGCGGCATTTAATGATATAAGTGGATCATTCAAATCTGCAGGAACTCTTGAGAATCGCTTATATGCAGAAGTTTGTAAGCATAAGACTGTCACCAAAATTAGTACAAATGGAGTTAATTGTGAAGAAAGAACTTCGTATTATGTAAGAAATTATTGTGGTCTGTAAAAGAAACCATTGATTATCTATCAGTTTCGCTAATGATGAAATAAAAGTAGTTGGTACATGCATAAAAATGCACGAAAATGCGTTTAGAGAAACCGATTTGTAGCATCCCGTGCGCGCAGCTACTAGGTTTTTGGAATGCGATCATAGAGTTTAGACTTTATATCATGTTGTAGGCACATGTAACATTAATACTGAAAAATGCATTTTAATATTAGATGACAATTTAGGGTTTGCTGTATGACAAGTGTAAAGTTATGTGAATGAAATCCATGATAACACTGACTTGAACAGAGTTGTGATGAAGTTTTGGACTGGGTTCCCATAACACTACATGCAGAGCTTTTAAAAGTGTTAGCAGACACCAAATCCGTTATAGTTGAAAGCCAGGATAAAAATATACATGCATTGATTGAAACTTTCAGGTAAGTAGGTTGTAACTTAGAGTCATAATAGTCAGTTAAATATCACTCGTTTTGTTTGAATCGCGAATGATTTACTTTTATTCTTTTCAGGCAAAGTATAAATAGGACAGGCTTTATGTGTAGTATATAAATATGTTTAAGTATTTATCCGGTTGAATTTGTATTTTTGGTATATTTTTAAGGATCATCAATTATTAAGTGATTATTTATAGTACATTTTGTCATTAATTAACATATTAATGAAAACTCGTGAATTTAAATGTTAGTTTCTGGCTAGGTTGATGTCAAATCATGTCTGCATTTTAGCAAAACAACTTGAAAATATGTATTGATTCGTGAAAACCTGACCGAAGCTTTTTTTCTCAGTATAATAATCAATTTATTATGAACATAAATAATAAATCTTAGTATGTCTAAATAAGGATTGGTTTTGCTTTGTAGATTGCACTTATTCCGAGGAGGACGTGGGAGTTGGGAGTTGCTTATAGTAAGAAAAGAAAGAAAAAGTATATTGCTTATTCCTCACTAGTGAAATTCAATTTCATTTTAGATTCAGAACACTGTATAATAGCAAAGTAGAATATATCAATATGAAACCTTTAAAGGTATGGCGTTGATATATAAAAAATCATGCATAATGTAGTAAGGTCCGATCATTGCAGAATGGTTAAAGCGGTGCATAGTGCGTTGGATCCCTGATCGCAAATTACAAAATTAGAAAGGATACAGGTAGCTACCTGCCTGGAGCTCATCGTGTATAAGCTAATTCCAGAACTGATAAGTCAGGTTTCTGGGTATCACTTATCATGCAACATGGTTCAATAAGAATGCACAATCGTGTCATTTCATGTCGATCTGCCTTAATAAAATGTATCGTATACATAGCAGTTAATTAAATGAGGACCGATGCAATCCTAAATTATAAAAAAAAGAGAGAAAGTGAAATAAAACAATGATAGATACGTAGATTTACTGCATCGGCGTGATGGAACAGTGTGACATCACCATTATTACTTTAGGTTTTTAGTTGTCAGGATAGTATCATATAAATTAACGGTAAATTGCTCACACATTATGTAGAACATTCTGTGAAAATATCCCATTAGCTTGGACAAGTGAATCTGAATAAGAGTTTAAAGAAAAAAAAATACGCGACGATTCTAAAATTTACCTTAAGTAAGACCTAAATCATTTGTTGATGTGAATTCCACATTCGTTGCTATTTTTTTAAATCCGATGCGCCAAAATAACTCCATAGCCACACAACTATGCAATATTACTGAATTCTCTTTTCTTTTGATAAAAGGTGAAATTTGGCAAGCCAGTGAAGAAGCGGCAAATATAATCACCGACAAAACAGTCAATCTTCAAAACCGCCAAATAATGAGCCCTAAAATAAAATAAAAAACGTATAACATAACATAACATAACATAACATTTTATTAATTGTGTACATAAAGGCCACCGGCCCAAAATACAAACAGAGAATACATACATGTATATACAAAACTGGTTGTGTCTCTCAACTATCATTTTCCTTACATTTCAATATTTCATGGATATAAAAAGCAATATTTTTAATTTTATCAACACTTTCAGATTTCATCAGATTACAAAAATTTTGAAAATTACATTCTCCAGTAAACCATTGTAAAATATATTTTTGTCTTTCCCCATTAAATCTTTGACAAACAAAAAATACATGAAATTCATCTTCCAAAAATCTTATATTGAAATTTTGAAAACAAAATCTGCATAATCGCTCTGTTCTAGGAACCCCTAAGTGTCGCCCCGTTTCAATCGATAATTTGTGGCTTGAACATCTAAATCTAGCTAGAGATCTTTTTGCATAAAAAGGCATATCAATATTAAGATATTTTTCAGGATTTAACATAGATTTAAAATATTTATATGTATCACATCGTGAAGAGGTTTGAATCCTATCATGCCAATTTTGAAAATTACAGTCAATTAACCTTTGTTTAAAATTAAGAATAAATAAATTAACATTACCGATAGTTTGAGAAAGCCACGCATAGCCAAAACCGTATTCAAAAAGTAAATGTTTAACTGATGAGACCCAGTTTTTTCTTCCAATATCATCATGTCCTTTCAACATTAAATAACAATTTTTTGGGTATCTTTGGTCATGCATACAAATAAGCTTACACCAGTATTTTATAACTTTGACATAGTGATCAATATATAGAGGAGTTCTTCCACATTCACCCAATACAACATTATCATTTACATAATTATTTACTCCCAAAAAATCTTTACAATATTGGGTGTGCACCTGCTCAAGAATGTCTGAGATTTCAGTTCCATATATTTCCGCCCCATATGTTAAAATAGGCTTAACCATTGAATCGAATAATTTAAAATAATCTGTATGAGAGAATTTTCCAAACATCCGTTGGTATGATTTAATAGCATATATAGATTTTTTAGCTTGTGCAGCAAGTTTTTCTTTAGCTTTTGTCCATGACAACTTAGGTGTAAAAATTAAACCCATATATTTGTACATAGATGTAACATTAACTGGTGAACCATTAAAGAACCATTTTTCATAAGGCCTTAAAGGGCCTCCGTTTCTAAAAACAATTATTTCTGTTTTATTTTCATTTATTGACATCCCGGTATGCTCACAAAATTTATGAATAGAATTAAGTTGTAACTGCAGTTGAATGCTGTGTCCGCGCAATTAGCAACGTCATCCGCGAAGAGAATACATATAATATCTGAGATTTGATTAGTTATAAAAATTCCTCTATGACCTTCATTACGTAGAAAGGGAACTAATTCATTTATGTATAAATTGAAAACTATCGTACTAGTTATGTCCCCTTGCCTTGTCCCTATATTACATTCAAAATTATTTGTGATTTTATTCTGACTAATTCTTACTGATCCACGAAGTTTAGAGTACATGGATAATAGAACACGAAATAAATTACCCCGAACCCCGCTTTTATTTATACTTTTTAACAGTTTATTATGCGGAAGACCATCAAAGGCTTTTTTAAAATCTATGTATAAAACATAAAACCTACCCCCCGGTTTACATATATACCTTTGAACCATGCTTTTCAGAGTAAATAGATTGTCAGTTGTTGAATACCCGGTTCGAAACCCGGCTTGCGCTTCATCGATCTTCTCAAAATGTTCAGACCATTTACAAAGTCTATCATATATAATATTTGAAAATATCTTGTACATAATGTTTATTAAAGATATACCCCTATAATTAGACGGATTATCTTTCGGACCAGATTTGTGTACAGGTACTATGATACTGTCTCGCCAGATGTCAGGGAAAATACCACAACTAAATATTTTATTGAAAAGCTTACACAAAAAAGGAGCAATAAGGCTTGCAGATGATTTATAATACATTATATGTAAACAATTGGTATGATTCAAAGGCTTTTCTGTTATTTCGATTTCAGACCACGGGGTGTGTGCAATTCGGTATTATTAATAATGATAATAGCCTTGATGTTTTGCACGTCGTCAAGAAAAAAAATAGTAAAACGGTCGGACTCATTCCACAACAACTACAGAATTGAATATCACGATTGAAAATTAACGCGAAAAACAGCTTTGTCTCGCTTGCAAAGGTATTAATGAAATAAATCTACGTTGAAAATGTCTGGAATAAGTATATGTAATTATAAGTACACATGTATTATATTTGATTTTGCTGCCTATACGGTCATAACAAATAGGATTTTGAAGAAATTTAAAGAAATAAATTGATGCCTAGTATACAACAATATGTAAAAATAAATATAAAAACATACTTTAAGAATCATCAAGGCAAAAATCATTTAGTCCGTGACCCCTGTTTCGTCCATTTCTCTCTCTCCCTCTCTCTCTCTCTCTCTGTGCGTGCACTATTTGCAGTTCAAATGTTCTACAATGTAAAACTAAAGTCTTGGAAATCATAGAAAAAATATTTATACATAATTATGAATAAATTTACTTTTCATTGTTTATACTTGGAAGCTAAATATTTATAATTAGTGCAAATACTGGCTCTAATTGAATAATTATATCTAATAATTATTAAACAAAAGGAATAACAGGTCATTCAACATTATTTGAAACTCACTCATATGTTGGGGAAGTTCTTTAAATTTTTTTCTTGTAAATTGATAAATTTGCATAAAATATTCGTAAGTGGTCGTAAAATGATGTGTTAAGTTTATTGTTCATAAAAATGAGTAAAGGTTGAATATTCTATCTTGGACCTGTCCTTTTCACAATTATTTAATGTGTATATTTAACGTAATTAAAATATCAATCATAGGATGCATAAGTCATGTGTATTAATGAAGAAGCCTGACTCAATAATCTTGTATTCCAAGATTAACTAACCTGTAGCTTTCGTTCTTTATTATCTCACATGCGTATCGTGTAAATAATCTCGTTTTTTGTTGCTGTTTTTTTTTAATTCTAATTGGTGTCAAGGCCATACATCTCGCTTAGCTGCAGCTGATTTTTGAGAAGAAAATGATGTAAAATAGCCGACCTTTGCACCTTGTTCATACGCAAAGTTCTTGTCCATCAAAGGAACCGTCGAAAAGGGTTATTTTGAATATATTTGATAGTCCGACGTGTGTTAACATATATTGATTTCCGAGTTGTAACAACTCGCAAATGATGAATGGCAAAATATTACTACTAACACATTGCATTATATACAGTGTGGGCATATTATCTTAATTACACATGTATTGTGCTTCCTCACCTCATGTTAGATCATTCTAACTGTGGATTAACAGTTTATTTGATATTTATTTCAAGTCGGACAATGAAATAAAAACCGATGTTTTTACTTTTGGGGTTAGGTTATGGATCATATGAAACCACATGGGGTAGAGAAACATACCATATTTCGAATTGCAGAAAGAGTATGGGCGTATTCGACTGTTGTTTTTTTTTTGTTTTTGTTTTTCTGTTTTTGTTTTTTTCCGTTACTTACGATTTTTCATTCGACTGATGGAGCATTTAGGTTGTGATGTCAGAGAAATTAAGCACTTACTCAACGATGAAAAATTTCCGTTGATAATCTCTAAATGATTTTTAAGATTAAAAATGAGTACACATAGGTGATATTTGAAAAGAACATATTCTTATTCCGAAAACTCATCATATATATTAAAGTCCAGTCGAATAGGCTCAATGAAACCCCGTGTATAAAAGTTGTACATTTAGTTCATTATGTAATTCCCTGTCATTAGATTTAACAGAAAACGAAAACCTTATTAAGGGGACCACACAAACATAATATAGAAACATTTTAAACAAAATAATTTTTTGTCACGCACATATACTGTAGCATGATTTGTAAAAACAAATTGCATTTTCTGTAACTAAATGACTCTTTATTGTATTAGTTTAGTTTTTGCTGCTTTGTCAAACTGCATTGGGTCACTTATTCCTGCTGAAATCAAAATATGCCGATGGTCTTTTCGTTTTCTATTAACCCACAATATACCTTTTTGGATAAACCATGACTTTGTCAAATTTCTTTCCACGCAAATAAGATGATAAAATGATATCATTTCAGTGATTGGCGCTCGTTGTTACATATACATCGATATAATTAAACAATGGATATTGGAATTAATAGTAGGAATGGGTATAGGACTGTCGGTCTATTACAGGTTTACACATATATTACATAACAGAGAGAGAGAGAGGGGGGGGGGTGGGGAGAGAGAGAGAGAGAGAGAGAGGTGTGTGTGTGTTTCGGAAGGAGTTAAATTTATGATTCTCTATCACGAACTGTATAATTCTTCTGATGTATATTCAAAATAAAGGCTGGAATGCAAAACCAGTAAACGTATGATTCAATCAAGTAAACTTTGGCTAGTATACTGCATTTGTATACTTTACTGTAGAAGGACGGGCATTAAATGCTTTCGCAAAATGTTCCTTTAATGAAAATAATGGATATATATCGAACATGCATATTGATAATAAAATGAAATAACATATTTGCGTAACCTTGTTGCTACTAAATAAGATTTATTAATACAAAAATCACTTAAACCACCAAAACATATATGAAGACTTATTTTTCCTGTAGAGTAAATAGTGTAAGCAATTGACCTCGGTTGTTATCACGCCGTGTAATTCATAACCAGGTATTATGATCGGTAGCACTAGGCCGTATAACTTTGAATACTGTATGCTTAGTCAAAAGAATATGTTTGCACAAGGTTAGATAATGCCGACTAGATATCTCAGTTACACGCCCTTGGTCATTCTCCGCCCGGATATTTTTACACAGAAAAAAGTAAGCCTATCATGAGCAATGGAGAATGCTTAATGAAAAACATGCAATAAAAGATCAAAAACAGAAGAAATCGCCAGTAATTGCCTTTTAGGTGACTTTTATGTGACAACCATAGAAACTGAAAACGTTCTGAGAAGTGATTTTCGAAAGACAATATAAAATTATGTGAAATAGTCTGCCATAGCCATTGCCTCATAGGCATGTTATTTTGGCCTTATACGGGTAACAAAGTAGATCGGTTATTCTATGTTTGGGAAGTAAAGAATTATTTGTGTTGAATTGTTCTAACTAATGGGGGTAAGTTGGTTGTCATGTTTTTTTGTTTTGTTTTTTTTTTCTTGTTTTTCTTTTGTTGTTGTTTTTCTGAAGAAAATATGAATTGCATATATGTTTATAAGGATTATTTAGCACATGGTATTCGAAAATTGACACATCCGCATATTTTATATAAAATAAAGGTTAGATTATGGTCCATATGTATGAAACTAACTGATATCAGTTATTCTGTTTTAAAAATTTTGCAAACATTCATTTATTTAATGATGAGCATGCCATCATAAATTACATTTCAATTAAAGTAGAATAAGCATATTTAATTGGAACGTATCCTAAATTACCCTCCCAGGGACAAAGAACTGGACTAACACAAGAACCGTTACAAAAGATTGGTATGAGTCGAAATTACTTGTTTCCCATTCGACTTTAAATAAATGTAAAAAATGTATTGATTTTGAGAACAGGCATATAAAAACTTATTTTGGCATTATTTCAGATTTAACCAACCGCGATTAGATGTATTAAGAACAAAACATTTGCGGCATGTCATAACGCCAAGCATTATGCTTGAACACTTTTGATATTCACAATAACGTGCACGGAGTTGTAAGAAATGACAGATGGTAAAGTTGTAGAGAAGTGGCGGATATAACAATGTATCACATTACATTTGAAAAAGCTCAACATCTTTGTTTACTAGACGCAGTCAAAACATCGAGGTCGCCACTTCAGGTGTGTATTGTTGTAAACTGCTTGGGCACGATATTTGTCCAGAAAGTGTCTAACTAGGCCAAATTAAATGTACTGAATAGGATACTAAATAGTCACACTGGATATTGCTTATGACATATCATCTCTGAAACAAGGCTTTGCTTTGAAATAATTCCTTCAAATATACATTTTGTTACTTATACATTTGCTTAATAGCAGGTATATATTACATGAAAGAAAGATCAAAATACTTATATATCAATGGGAGAAACCAAGTAACATTTCAAAGGGTAAACATAGGAGAAATAAACTAAAAATGTAAGGTACAAGGGTTTCTTCGCATCAACTGTTGGACTGAATTTGGCATAAATTTACCCCAACTAGATTGCATTATGTGATTTCTAAAATTGCAAATATCAATGATAAAAAAGATATGTCATTATCTGAGTAAAATGAATCATACTGAAAGACATTTACCCATTTTCAATTATCTAGGTACGCATTTGTTTTTTCATGAATATTCATTAACAGAATGCACTTAAAATGAGTCAAATTATTTATGTTTTGTCCGTAACATTTTCTGATGTAAAATCCTAATTTATCTGAAATAGACGCAGTATTTTGAAGGTTTTGCTTCAAGAAATATCATGGTTACAGACAGTAAAAAATTCATCCCTGACAAAAATGTTCCGTAATGTGAAGAATTGGAAAAGGATGGAATGCAAAATGTATTTGAACTTAAAGTCAATGTTGCTCAAAGTGAAACAGAATAACGCTTAAAAATGTCATTTTCGGAGCACATTTCAAACCTAAATTCCGAAACCGGCTATGCTAGCAACTTTAAATTTTCACGGAAACATGAACTGTCAATACCACGTGTTTTCTGTATAATATATATCATATAAAACACGAAAACTAGACGCATACGTGTTTTAGCCGTAACCATTCTAAAATACGTTTAATACTTGATTGTTTGACATGTGTAAACACAGATTTATTTCGAGTCGTATCAATGCGCAAATAATAAAAGACAAAATATTAATTCAACAATTATGTGAAAAAATAAAACAACTTAGTGTGAGTTTATAATTTTGTAACATACTTAATTGTAACGATTTAGTTTACATACAGTAGAAGCATGCATAAACAGCATGTGTAAATTGTAAATATTGCTATGTCATGATTGTAAAGACCTCCATCATTTCAAAGAGCAATGTTTTGCGACACATAGACCCTTGTTTGTTTGATTCTAACGTCCCACCGATTTTATTTCAGTTATTGGGGACATTGTCTATATGAGACAGATAAAAGTGCTGCCTTACTGCATTATTTCACCCAGACAACTAGTTAAATTATGACAGTCTATCCGATCTTTGTTTCAGTCGGACTGTAATTTTAAAGGCAATGTTTGTGGTATGACTTATATGAAGCCAGATGGCGTTGTGAGGCAAAGCACCATTTCAAATAACAAAGTATGTATACAACTGTCGCATATTTCGTGCGTTATGTAGTTTTCTATAATTAGAACTCATAGAACCTGGACATAATTAGATAAAACCAAATCACGGATATCCCACATGCTATTATATATTTTTGTCAAATACACAATTTGTAACATAAATTTTAAACGTGATATATATTTATTTTTCCTTATATTGCTCTTCATTGTATTATTTTCTTTTCTACAGATAACACAAAAATTACCGTGTCACCATTTCCTGCTTAAATCAAAAGACGTCGATGTTCGTAAAATTCGTAATGTGACTTTATGGATATACTAAATTTAGTCAGATAAGAACTTCCTTCTACACAGGTGAGATATATATACCATACATTATTTTCTTTTCATCGATGCACGCTCGCTGTATCATATACTTACAGTTAAATCGATATTATTAACCAATTAACGAGCATTGAGCACGGGGTATTAATATTCGGAAGGAATATAGCAACAAGACTGGTCTTTTTGTCCATTTTTGATACACATCTTTTCTTAGATGGGATATATATGTGTAGACTAGAGACGCATTTGTTGTCTTAAACGTTAAAATAGTTCAGGGTTATAAGTGTTATAATTCTGCTTAAGTAATCAACACGTGTTCATAATTGTTTTTTGTATGATTATAAATGGCTACGCAATCAAGTATGACGCATATCTATTTTTTCATCAATATCTTGAATTCATGAAGACAAAATCGAAAAAGTTCAACATTTTTAATTTTCTTAATATGTAATTTTTTATGTTTATATAAATACAATAGTTAACATAAAAAAGTTTGAGAAAGGGACAGCACAACTCCCATATGAAAAAAAAAACAAAAAAAAAACAAAACAACAACAACATTATTTGAGTGCGCCGAAGTCAGTCCAGCGATAACGTACATAACTGCAGATTTGAAGGTTGTAGGTTCACATCCCGTTCGAGGCATATGTGAATAATCTTTATGCTGATTATAGAAGTGTTAAAATACGAAACAAGACACACATAAATTAAATGTTTATTACGTTAATACTAAAATTAATATATACACAAATAAATGAATATCAAAATGTATCACCTGTCAAAAGTGTCTAAAGGAATTTGTTGATTTACATGTGTTAACGTGTACCTAGTTTATCTCCGTATTATGAACAATTTGAACACCTTAGTCTTTTATCGAAATCGCGTGTAAACTGAAATCATTCATCAAGATATGTTTAACTATTATTATTATTATTATAAATATTGTCTTACCGTGTCAAATAGAATATACTGTACGTACGAGAGACAGCAAAATATTTACAAACCTTATATAAATGCTTTTCATTCAAGACATTCATACTAATAGGCAGTATTAGTCATTTTTCTTAGCCTTGACGGGTTTTATTTCACTATGTATTCCTGATTTTTAATGGTAGTATTATATTCTAAATATTTATTCTAGATATTTATTTTTGGAGAAGGCATTATTATAAATTACACATTAAATACTGCAGCATATATCTATAACTTATACAATGTCTGTATATTACATAAAAATTCGTGGCGGCATAGACATTTAAAATCGTTCTCGTTTGAGAGTAAAAATTGTATAAATGAAACAATTAAACTACAATATCAAACAAAATTCTGTTCTGTTTACTTAAGCGTTATTTAAATGACTGCTAATCCCCTTAGATATTTTACTTTTCAAATTGTGCCTGTATAGGAGCATGTCAAAATGACTTAATTATTACTTAGCATGAACAAAATAAATTTAAAAAACACATTTTAGAAAGTAAGATTTTTTTTATATATATTGCATTGTTTACATCCAAGTGCAATGCCCTCCAGCGGGCAAGCATACGTGCAACTCTTTACTCGTACCATTGTTATACAATAGATACATATGCTTGCATAATGAGCTTCAGTTTAGGCGATTAAAAATTTTTACATATCTAACTTGACGAATTTGCACTACAATCTTCTTTGTATGATTTTCATCATTTTTTATATAAATTGCAACGGCACATAACGAACGGTATCTCTGCAACATTGCGTAAACGTGACAATTATCAATTAAAATACTATGAATGATATTGTGTGACGTAAGCCAGTGGTGCGCTACACATGAAGTTCACAAATTCGCATAACTGGCATGTAATAATTATGTCCCTAGTTAATCTTTCAATGAAATATGTTCGGCCCTCACAGAATATATATATATATATATATATATATATATATATATATATATATATATATATATATATTAGTTGCAAGATCTATTTGATGTGAAAAAATTAAAAAAACATTTTCAAATTTCCATCAACTTGACTTTCTCCTTTACTGTTTCATTTAATGCCCAAAGAAGACGGGTATTGATAGACGTTTTTCAACACATGTAGATATAAATCAAATTCTTAGACAATGACCATCTGTGAACATGCTGCTTAAGTGTCTGAAAACCGCAACTTTCAAATACTGTTGTGGAAAAACGTCTGCGCCGATATGAGATATTTTCCTCATTTTAGTCACAAGGCCTTAGATCAGAAAATAGGCTTGTTCAATTATTTGGAAGACTTCGTGTTTCACTTGATGAAGATGTCGTTCTTTTAACACATTGTTCCCCATTGCTAGACGTTCCTGTCACGCAAAAAAAAAAAAATAAATAAATTGTCAACACCTGTGAAATGACATGTGTTGATATTATGAAGCTTAAGGTTTTAGCTTAAGGTGTG
This sequence comes from Solen grandis, assembly GCA_021229015.1. Lineage (NCBI taxonomy): Eukaryota > Metazoa > Mollusca > Bivalvia > Adapedonta > Solenidae > Solen > Solen grandis. Next base: position 68,095,643 of record CM037777.1, read on the forward strand.
ACTACAAATGTGTCTCTTGTTATATAGATAAAAAAGATTACTTAATCATTAGATAAAAATATATGACACAGTTCCATTTATAAAGTGTACATCTTCGATATAAACCGAGATACACGTAACACATATTACACGTAACACATATTAAAATTATTTGAATTAGATAAAACTAATTGAACCATGTTAATTATTTTTAATAATTTAACATTAGAGCTCATTGCTTCGTTATTTATCATCTATAAAAGTACAAAATAAAGTCATAAATATGAAATGCCATATTATTTTTTCACAATTTGCTTTAAATTTTCAAGCAATTTATTGTATTTCTTTTTTTTATAAAGCGATACATATGCTATCAGATATGATTCATTTTCACTAAATTATGTCTCATATTTTGTATGTTTTATAATGACATATATGTGCCCAAGTTTTAAACTAAGATTTATAAATATTTTGAACCATATCGTAATTTATTTTGTCTGTAATATCTTCAAAACAGTATAGATTCTCGTATCTCAATTTGCGTGGGTTTATACATCTTATTTTTGACATACTATCAACTAATATATTGTTGTATGATTTGTACAAAAATAAAAGATTAAAGAAATTATCATTTTCCGTGATAGCTATTATTATGCGTTTACACTTTGTTCCTGGAAGCCACGGCGGCCTTGTCGAAAATGTAGAGCCACGTAGGTATTGGGTTTTGCCAAGTTTTCTTTTTATACACCTTGGGGTTGAAAAAGGGGCCGAGTCCAAGAGGTTCTAAGGCGTACTACATAATTCATTGTGTCCTGAGATTTCGACGAAATAACATCACGAATCACAAATGTATCCCAACCCGGATCGCCTACAAGTTTTGTTACGGTCTATTACGTTCTGTCACGTGAAGCTGCGATCATCCCGTCTAAAAAGGCTTTATAAGTGTAGCGCCATGATTTCCGCAGGATTTTTTTGCTGACAGGAGTTAACGGGAATCACAGCCGGTCACGTTTGCCAATTCCGTCAACCAGCGTTTTCTCTCTCTCTCTCTCTCTCTCTCTCTCTTACTTCCATTCCATTTTTTCTTGGCGACCTGAAACGTAGTCGCCATGGCCACCAGATAGATAGTGTAAACATAGCATTACGACCAATCGCATTTCATGTATTTCTATAAATGCATGTCAGTTAAGCATTTGATTTTCCTTTTTAATTCTTTGTCGATAAAAACCGATGATGTAAGTTAAGTTTAAGAAAGTATGTCCACAAACTCCAGATACAAACCACATATGTTTTCTTTTTTCAACTTACTCTGAAATTGGCGTATCCTTACAGCATGTCTTTTTCTATTCGTTCTTAAGAGTCGGAATCGACTTTCAAGTGGTAACCTATTGCAGTATGCATGGAAGTCCTCACTTTCATCAATTTCTGCCGCTGCACGGTTGTCTGCTTAAAAGAAAGTAAGGTTGTATGTTCTAATAATAATTCAAAATTTAGACATTGTTATGTGAAGAAAGGAGAGAGAATACGATTTTTGATCAATTTCAATAACAGTAATTGACGAATTTATATATTTGTTTTAAAATCAAGCAAGAAAGCTATTTTTTTCATTAACGTTATATGATGAAGATTTTATAAATCAAAACAAGTTTTTGGTTACGTTTAACTCACCGTCGGAAGGGGAAAGACATATAGCATTCCTGCGTGTATTTCTGTCAGATAGATCCGATAGAGTGTTGTTTGAAAATCGCTCGCAGAAACTCATAAAATCGAGGCCATTTTCCTGAAGGTAATCTGATGAAAAATTTTGTTTGTTTTTTTCATGTGTTTTGATATTTTGTTGTTAAGGTGTATTTTGTTGTGTTTTTTTTTTCTTCTAAAAATTAAGAAATGTATATGATTTGACTTTTTAGCATATTTGAATGTAAATCGGCAGCCTACAAAACTAAATTTGAATTCAAATGAACATTGACAAGAGAATTATATACATTATGTTAGTTTCTTTGTATGTTTGTTGCTTAAAAATAAAAATTTGAAAATAACCAATTCAGATTCTTAGACTATTTTGTCTATATATGAGACAATTTTGAATATCATTTGATGCAAAAACTGCACAAACTTGAACGCGATGATAAACATCTACGATTTGTCTCCCTTTTCTCGGAAGACGGTTCCCTACTGTTATGTAATACTGCAGGGAACCATTGCAGGGTATTTTTTCTGGCCCCAATCTCCTTTGTGCGCTTTATTTTTATCTGAAAATGACAACATAAATGTATTATTTGACTTTAAAAGAAATAAATATAAAAATAAAAAAAAAATATAACAGTAACTTGATCTGGCTTTAAGCTTTATTAAATTTGATGTGAGAATGAAATAGAAGAGAATTTATAGGGCACGTATTGAATCAGTTATTATCAAACAGTTTGTTGTACTATTTCTTCTTTTTAACATGCAGTTATAATGACCCCCCCCCCCCCCCCCCCCCCCCCCCCTTATTTATCAATAAAAGGTTGTCTACATTATTAATTCAATAGTGAATCAAAAGACACAAAATAACTGTTTTATTTATTTATTTATTATTTTAAGATCAAAATATTTCATACCAAGTTCATCATATAATTACCGCCCCCGTGTGCCAAGTGGTTAGAGCGTCCGCCTCGGGGACGGGAGGTCGTGTGTTTGATCCCCGGCCGCGACATACTAAAGTCGTAAAAAAAGGTACTGGTATAGCTCCTTTGCTTGGCGCTCAGCATATAAGGGTAGTTCCAGGACTGATTTGCCCGGTGTCAGGATAATGTGACCGGGTCTACGGCGTTATACTGCAGTGTGGTAGCACTCAAGTAGACATTGTCTCCTTATGACGAAAATACTGTCGGCGGGACATTAATCCCAACAAACAACATAAACTTAATAAAGAAAGTACTTACTTTTTCTCTGTCACTATGTGTTTCTTTTTCATTCTTCTCTGAATTTCTCCAAAACTCTAATCTTCGCTCAAATTCAGTTTTTCCAATTGAGGTCTGTTCTATTTTGGCCACAATGACAGATAAAAGATAAAGGCAATATATGACATTCAATAGGGCATGATATATATTACGCATAGTCAGAATTAACGATACGATAGTTGCTCCGATAAAAAATGATCGATATTCTATAAATAGAAAATTTTCACTCTGCTCCCTAGACTCTCCTGTTTGAATAGCCTAAGAATAATATGTTTGCTGACAACTATTGTGCTCGATCTGATCCAGGTATGTTTATTTTTCGTTAGGTTCTTTTAATGTTGTTATGTTACTCAATGTTTATTTTCCTTATTGATAATTGATTGACTACATACGATCACCATACATCAAAATAACATCATAAAAAATGCTAATCTATCGTGATTTTTAATCGAGAATTCGAAACAGTGGCAATCATCTCGGCTAGCCCAACTGTGCCCGGGTCTTAAATGGTTTCTTGGCAAGATGAAATGAAAGTGCGATTGAAATGTTGTAAAATACGAGGAATAAACTAAAGAAAGTGTTTATTCTATTGGTAATCGATATTTTGTTCGATACTGAATTATCACAGTACCGGTATTCGATATGTATATGCTATTAGATAATATCACTGCATAAGACACAGGCTAGCCATACAATTATGGTTTAATAATTAAGTAAACGTTTTGTTTATTTTCGAAAATAGTATTGTATTCATTATGTGTGGTTCAACAAATACTGATGTACATTTAAGATTACATTAAGAAAGACATAAAGACTTGAAGAAATAAAGAGCTAAAATAAAAGCATATTCTATTCATATCATTGTTAAATTGTTATTCTGTTTCCTGTAAAAGACTTGCAAAATAATGAAAGAAAAATGTAAGAGTTATGCCATTTGATTCCATGCCTGATTTACTCCTGCAGCCAATCATGCTTGTTTCTGTTTCAGATGCTGTTTCTATGTTGATTTCTGACTTGGATCCCTGCAAGATGATAATAACTCACCTTACACTACATATTACATACCTTTGAATAAGAAAGTTCACTCCTTATTGTTGCATATCTATTGTATGTATCGACAACTAAATGTACAAAACGATTGCTATGAACAAACATTTAAGATTAAATTAAATTACCATTTAATTAATGAATTGTCATTAGAACTCTACTAATTAATTATTATTTACCAAGCTCATTATTATCGATACGTTAGTGTTAATGTTTCCTGTTCAGCAGCAAATTATACCCACGCGTGATGGATTTTCATCTGTTTTATCCGATTTTTCACTCAGTTTGCTCGACGTTTTACTTATACTCTTTCTCTCTCGGCGCACTTCTCTTTTTTCCTGAATTTCACCTTCGTTGATGTTCAGACAATCAGAGAAACGACACAAGATTCGGTAATCTTCATTATTTGCTATATAAAAAAGATAAGTAATTAAATATGATATGTAGGATAGATAAGGATTTGAAAACCATTAAACTTACTGTTCAATATTCAAAATTTATTTTATATATTTTTTATTTAATTTTTCAAAAAGAAACTAGTACACATATGTACTATTGACAGTTTAATATTATATGGACAATTGTCAAATGGTCCTAAGTAGTGCTTTGGTAAATCATTGTTGCATAGAAAACACACACCATGAAAAGAATTTCCGGAACAAGATGCATCATCATTCTCGAAAGCGCTTTTTGTCTCGTCGCTTCGGATTTCTAAAAAGATTGAAAATATAAAATTAGCACATGATTATTTCATGTTGACAAAATGGAAATAGTGTAACACAACGTTTTATTAAAACTATCATTAAATAGTATGCTATGGCCCAACCGGTTTGCAAACAATACATTTAGAAAAACTTAATTTCTTTATTAATAAAAATCAAATGATATGCTTTCTTTTATTCGAATAAAAGATATTACTTATATAGAAAATCATTATATTTTTCTGCATATAATATGTGATCTTACTGTTAAAGACGGACAATGTCCCAACCACACAAAGCATTCGATTCATCATAGATAAAGCATTGTTAATGCACTGGAGAAAGTTCTTACTATAAAACATGGCGTTATCTATTTCCTCTGCTAGATGTGATTGATGAGTTTCAACCAAAGCTTCGACAAATCTCCCAAACCAGTGGGTCTCTCTTCTAGACAAACGGAACATCAATTCAAATGCTGCAACCCAGTTTCCTTCAGCTGTAAGTTTAGATCTAATGGCATATTCATCAAATATGTTTATCACATCTTTACTTTTAAGGTATGCAAGTATGACTTCTACCCTTAGCCTTTCACAAATTTCAGGCAATTTTCCATTTATCTTCATTTTGTTTTCACTTGGTTTAGGTAGACGTTTTGTTTCTAACAAATTGCTTATCTTTTTATTTCCTGAAAAATAATAAAACACATTATTTGTTACATTGGAAATATGTAATTTGATGTGTACAGTATATAGAAAATTGTGTGTACATGAGGGCATATGGGTATGAAAGCATATTTGATATTTTTACCTATACATGTTCAAATTACAAGAGAATACCATAATTGACATATATATGTATGATAATCATATAAGTAGGTGTATTTATCATCCATGTTGATATAACCATATGTAATATCAATACTAATTGAAATAATGATGTGTTGATATATAAATATTATAGGTGCCTGGATACATAAAGTAACGTATTTGCTTTCTAAGAGATAGATCTCCTGCTAAATACTATAGTACGCAAATTAATTAACGTGTGTGTGTGTGTTTGTGTGTGTGTGCTGGGAAGAGAGCCAGTAAGCCTCGTTCTCTCGTTCGTCAGTTCATGTTTACTTCTATGTTTCCTCTCTTTTGCGTGATATAATGATTTTACTTGACTTTGACTTTTGTTAACAATATACATGTTTATGTATGTGTTTGAAATAAAAAAAATCTTATATTTAAAATGTCTTTTTTAGATTATTTTCAATGGCCTTTAAAAAAAAAGATAATTTTCTTACATATCAACAAGAAAACGAATATCTTATCTTACCCATACATATCATAATCTGCTGTAACCTCTTGCGTCTATTTCTGAAAACCTTTTTCTGAAGAAAACACTGAAGTATTTGCTCCACAATTATTGGTGATGTACCGTTATAATCACCACACATTTTGAAGTGTTGTTTTTCTTCTGTAAAATATTAAGACCAAGTTTTCATCTTTATTTGCTATTGAAATTAACAAACGTATATAGGATTATATTTTGTTACATATGTAGCAAGAAAGATTTAGGTAAATAGTAGTAATGAGCTTGGTTTCTCAAAAACGAACGGTTATATAATGTGCACATTTAGAATTAATTAAGATTTGTAATATTAAACATTTAATAAACAAGACGGAAAACATTTCACTAAATCGCTCACCTGAATTATCAGGCTGGAAAGAAAAAAAATAGGTAAGGAATATTGTCCATTGTATCGGAATGATTCTTCATAATGATCAAGCCATACGAGATGTCATTTAAAGATAGCTCTATCTTGGGCTTTGGAAGCCATCATGGAATTGTATTAGTTATTGTTTGGATAGAACCACATCATCCTCATTTCTTTTTCAGCTTCAACAAAATCTTAACAGCGGTAAAGGAAATGTCATTTCATTTACGTATCATTTAGTTTCTTTCGCAGGCATTTTATTAAGAGAACATGAATAATTTCCGCATTTTTGTACCTACCATCAAAGGGTATTTCCTGCTCAGTTTCATTTAAATCTGCTCAGACTTTCGGAAGAGGATATCATTTACAGCAAACAAAAAACAAAAAAACAAAAAACGAGAAAAAAAACTCCAATATTAACATTACAACTAAAAACGAATAGAAACATTCACACATTAAAGGATGTATACAAGCAGTTACATTTGATTGTAATGGATTATTCAAACATGCTTTATTCAAAGTGAAACATCAGTCCCGGCGACTTCGAATAACTGAGATCCGACTGCATATGTTTTCAAATAAAAAAGAATAAAACCAAAACTGATGCACTTAATTTAAAATGGAACTACTGATTTTTCACGGATGTGCTGTGTTACATTAATGCTGACATGATTGAAGATATTTTTGTCAAGTTTAATAAAAAAAAAAAGTTCATCAATTAAATGCTCTATGAAGCAAATTGTGGCGTTGTATAGAATTGAAAAGTCTATTATGAAGAAAAAAAATTCTATTTGATTAAGTTTGAGGTTTTATGGAATACTTTTAAGAATATTGTTAACAAAGACACATTTTACTGTTCAACTGCATTTCACTATCTTCATCTTAGAGACATGAGTCTAATGCGCGACCGTTTCGCGGGCTTGCCACCACAAAACCTCATAATAACAGTTATTATCGGCCTGGGGATCAGGATCCTCGAGCCTTCTATCCAAGATTATCGTTATATGCAAGAACGTTATACCCGATCTTCCTTTACATACACACAGGAGTTGTTTGGTCCGGACTTTAAAATCATATCCTTATACGCGTGCTAACGTTATAAGCAAGGCCGATATAAACACACTTTACTGAAATAAACTCTAATTTACACCCTGGTAGAAATACCGACTTGACACATGTATCAAAGGAGTGATAGTTACACCCGGGTAGAAAAACGGACTTGTCACAGGTAACAACTATCTAACTTATATCGTCAAAACAAGTTACTTGTCAATAAACTAAATGACAGCTCAAACATACACTGAATAGGAATAACAAACTTGAACTGGAACTATATATAACTTTTAGATCAAAGGCAACTCAAGTTGAAATTGTTATCTATTTAGCTGTGAAATAGAGTCCGCCTCAACAAACACGATGAATTCACCATACAATGAGTAAAGAAGTTTTAATGAATGTGCTTTATGCCTATGCAACTTATAAACAGTTAGAACTCATAAAGCATATATAGCATACAGCAAATATAACTTACCGTACGAGAAGAAATCGCAGTGAATAAGCAATTCTCTCCAGTCCAGATGATTCGAAATGTACGGTATCAGCTTTTCTAAATTGTCTAGATCCTCTTCGTTCTCGAAACCCATATTTATTTACTTGAATAACTTGCCTGGTATTTCAGATTCACACAGAATGCTTGACGAATATTGCTTAAATGACTATTCGCACCATTGCCCCTGAAAACGTAAAAAGGTAGGATCATAACATGCATCTATTTGAGGTCTTGCGTGTGTCAGGGGTAAGGAAGAGAAAATGTTTGGTTTGTAAAAAAAGGGCTCTATCTTATAAGTTAAATAAAAATAATGCACTTATCAAAATGTGATAAAGGTGGACCGAAACGTCATGTTTTTTATTTGTTTTTGACTTGACTTGACTTGATTATTTGAGTTTACCGTCGCTCCGACAGTATTTCAGACATATGTAGACGTCCAGCTAATAACAGGTGGAGGAAGACCCCGAATGCATGGAGGCATCCAGGTAGAACCACCGACCTACCGCAAGCCAGCAGGAAGGCTTCCTCACATGAAAATCCGAATGACCTTGGCGGGATTCGAACCCACGCGGTGAGGGGCTGAGTGAGTGTTAAAGTCAGCTACTTTACCCTCTCGGCCACGGAGGCCCCTATTTGTTTTTGATTTTTGATGTTTGGCTCTTAATGAAACAAGTGACTTCAAGCAGTTGAGGCGGGGATTTATACTTCGCCGTGCAAAGGAGACAAAACAGTTACCAGATGGTTCCCGTTTGATAATGATACCGCGCAAGCGTACCAAAGTGTGCGTGGGACCATAACCCAGCCCCCGCAAGGAACGGAGCGTAATGAAACAAACTTGGCTTAGCACAGCGCAATGACTTACGCAGTCTCGTTCATTCAAACACGAGTCTGTAATATGTGTTTTGTACTATATTCGTGCATTTGAGTGAATATAATTGGGATAGTTATATCAATTGATATACAGTTGCACAGGTTTTCTAATTATCCTAATTCAGTATTTTGCAACAATATGATGTAAATTTCTATCTAATAAATATCATTGTCTTTGGCAGGATTAAAACCCGGGACCTTCGATCTTAAAGCGATTTCCCTACAGGTTTGCCAATTCTCCCCAATTGTAAATATAATGTTTAGTTTGATCATTTATCTAAACTTACTATTGAATAATCTGAGATATTATGCCAAACTAAAGTAACACGCGTAATCATGTTAAATAAAATTATCAAATCTACTCTAGATCCTACAAGATGTCAAAATATTAAGCTTAATCGTCAACAAGTCATATACTTCAGTTAAAATTAATAAAACCGAGTATTTAGTATTTAATATACCTAGTGAACATCAGATGCATACTGGTGGTTATGTTTTAATCTAATAAAGAAAGAAAACAAACCTGGTCAAGAAGAATGAGTAGTTACAGCACCCGATGCCTAACGTAAAATCTATCATTGGATGATGTAAAGTTGCAATAAGGTACCACTATTTCTGCATCATTAAATCCTCGAATAACTGATACACTTTAAGACACGACATGAATTACCTGTTTGTATAATAGTTTGAGACGTGCACTATATGATAATCTTTACAAACTGACGAGAAGAGTACAAATAAAGAAAGGTATGTGACCTCTTTACTGATATCAGAGCTTATTTTTAGAAACGTCAGATCGTTTTTTGGGGTTTTTTTTTTTGGTTTTTTTTTAGATATGAACTAGATGATAAACTGGTGTACGGAACCTTCAAAGAGTAACGAGCACATGAATAAATGTTTGCATAAATGTAATTTAAGGGACAATGATATACTTTTATATGCTGAGTGTTCTTTTTTACTATATTTCTGAATTAGTTTAATATTATAGAACATTCCAAAGAGAATGTATCTCGCATTTACAATTATACATGTTTATGCATTTGCCAATTGTAAATCAACTAATTTTGTTTATAATGCGAGTGTTATATTCGGGTATCACTCGAATTCTGTTTATAGTGAAAAGGACAAATAACAATCAGGGGACCTTTGATAACTGGTGAGAACGTATCGTAGTTTCTTCCCCGAGATTCGAGCTCAATCAAATCTGAATATTATAATACATATATAGTACGGAAATGTATTTATTGCCATAAATGACAAAGAAGCGTGAAACCTAATTTTCATGATCGTGTATACATTACTAAACATGCGCATGACACACCCCTTATTCCTTTTACAAACTAACTATAAAGTAGGTCATCGAAATCCATATGATTAAAGCGAGTTTTGGAAGAAGTTTACCCCCTTTTCTTTTCGCATCTATATATGGAAAATTATCTGTACTAACTGTATATAGTTATATATTTAGGTCTGAATTACTTCACTTTATTTTTCATAACTTCTCATTTTGTACCTTTTCTCTTCATAAGTAATCAATTTAGTTATATGTTGTTTTAGAAAACTAGTGTATACATTTATTTAAAATTAATGTGAAAGATTGTTAGTCGTTGGCTGAAAATTATTAATTAAATGCTATAAGAACCTCGGATGATTACACGATATACACAATCACTGTTTTCACCCATGGGATCAGGCATCAATATATTATATTTTGGTGCCGGTCTTCTCTGTGTGTAGAAGTTAGTTATTGTCTGCTTCATATTCACGCTGTGCATATAACTAGAGACGCTGTATTATATGCTGTTTGGTAGACTTACTGCACAGTTACCAGTCATTTGAGAGCATTGCTGGTGAAATAGTGTCTCAGAAGCTGACTTCTGTTGGCATGAAAATTGTGCGTGTAGACTTGCTGACAAGCTATCAGCTTAGGGTTCTGTGTAGTCTGGTTCAATGTGACATGCACATGTGCAAATTTGATAAAGGCGCCGTGGTCCAGTGGTAACATATTACGGATCCGAAGGTTGTGGGTTTGAATCCCGCTGAAGGCAAGAATTCTTCACGACCTTCCCAGGCGCGAAGTACTGGTCCAACCCAAGAACCGTCGAGAGGGATTTATATAAGTTGTAAGAACTTGTTTCCAAATCGACGTAAAATAAATACGTTTAACTAAAAAAGGGTATTTGATATCAGGTCTGTGTATGAGACACAGTGTTTTGAGGCTCGGGACAAAGCCCAGCATTCGGTTCATCATAGGGTTTTCATTAGTTAGGGAATCATTGG